>CM042314.1:31782405-31847405 GCA_023566125.1 Zingel zingel
CTACCCATGACCTGACAGAGCCGCCTCGCCAGTGTCACAGAGCTCTGTAGCGGCTAAACACATCTACCAACTGCTGCTGATACGACCGAGCTGTGATGGAGGTCTGTAGCTGTGTCACAAAGCTCTGTAGTAGCTTAAACAGCTAGCAACTGCTTCTCTGTAGCCGATGTCACGTGACCAGCCAGCAGTCTCCTAGTTTTCGTATGATATCATACATTTTAGTGTGCATAACTTTTCGTACGATATCATGTGAACCTGTTCATGAGAATGCGTTGGGTCTTGGTACGGGCGAACCTGCTCGGCCAGTTTTGCAGCGTGCGCCGAGGTTCCATAAACTCAGGTGTGCATGACCACGCGCCGTGGCAACTTGCGGAGCCTTTGCGCTGGACATGGGATCACCACGGCGACCGTGAACCTAGCTTAAGCGTGGGACACACTGCCTGGTTACTTTGCCGAGAGTCAGTAGATTAAACCTCTGATCTGTCCTTCCTGCTCTCCATCATCACCTCCACTTTGTTTTAGTTGCTCTCATTCACATACTGCGTCTGTTGTCCGACAACTAGTCTCGCATTGCCAGATCTTCCTCCACAGCGCTGCGGAGGAAGGTCTGGTGAGTCCACACAGCATTCTGGGATGCGAGAAAAAATGTGCTCTGGTTTATTGGCATTTCTTTAAACTAATCACAATCATCTTTGGCGGCGCTATGCGCCAGACGGAGCAACAGTGCTGCTGCAAAACAGCCTCGGGAAAGACCTTGTTTTGGTGGATCATTATGTACGTTCAAAGGTAGTTTTATTCGTGCAACAGAAAACTCAGATTGGACAGATAGTCTAGCTAGCTGTCTGGATTTACCCTGCAGAGATCTGAGGAGCAGTTAACCATAGTCCTCAGAAATCTACCAGAGTTTAGAACGACAACACAAAGAAAGAGGAAGGGGACGGACATCCGGCCGAAATGACGGACATCCGGCGGAATTTCCGGCGGCACCTAAACAATCCCGTCGATATAGACTATCCAACAACTAAACAAGCATAAAATAGAGATTTGATCACAGGTCACAAATGTTACCTTAAACAGGCAAACAGTTAGCACATTATGTCCACCGACCATGTCTGAAGGCAAAAGAGTTTATATCGATAAGCCCTTAAATCCAGTGATGATGTTGAACAAATTACTGTTTCAGGATTGCCAACTTGAAAATAAACATAAATAGGAATTAACTACTGTATTCTAAAACTACGCTGAACTAATGTCACTTTTTGTCACAGAGGTTGACTCTCTCTCTGTTTCCATCTCCTCCCTCGGTTTTTACCCTTCTGTTTTGACCCTCCCAATCCCCCCTTACCCCCTCCTTTCCTCCCTCCCTCCCTACCTCCTTCCTCCCTTGGCGGTCGCTTTCTGCCAGTCAGCACATCCCCGGGCGGGGAGGGGCGTTTGATCTCAGCCTCTTCAACTCTCCCTCTCTCTCCTTTCTTTCTTTCTTTCTTTCTTTCTTTCTTTCTCTCCCTCACTCTTAGTCTGTGTTTCCCTTCAGCTGCTCGCTCTCAGTTGATTCGCCACTCTCGTACAGAAACGGTCTCCATTACTTACCGTCAAGTCCAAGTTCAAAGATGACATTCTCTGACTTTACTTTAGGCCCGTCAATTTGACTCAGCGGAGTCACTGCAGTGGGGAAATGAAAAGAGAGGGAGAAAAAAGTTCTGGTGTCATGGGAGGTATATGAGTGACATCACAGAGAAAAAAGGAGTTGGTGTCAAGTGTAATCCATCACCGCCGATCAGCATCATGTGACTAATAACATGCTTTGGCCATGCTGGGCATCAAACGGGGTGTGATGAGCAATCATCCACCCTCGAGTTTTTCCACTTCTCACACATCACGTTTTCATCGGATGGTGGATTATTTTTCACCCCCTGCTCATTAACCGTCCTCCCTATTTGTGGTTGCAGCTTCCCCACTGTAGCTGTCATCTCTCATTTAAATCAGCATCTCCATCTGTATCCTCTCCTCATTTCATTCAAGCTTGTTCATTAAAGATGGGACTCAATTTTTGCCTCTCCCCATTTCTCTTTCCTGTCACTGGTGGCTACACTACATTCCCGAGAGTGTTTTGAGCTTTTAGACACGTGTTATGATAAGCACATGGCAAATACATTTGATAAGCACCTTTTCTCCTATTTCCCATCTCCCACTCTACCTCTCTTTTTCTCACAAGTTTTAGGGAGCTATATTTGTTAGCAGATTTGTTTGCAGATTCATCTCCCCTCGTTTGAGGCTTGTCTCGGTTTGTTACTGAGCGATTCATCTCGCTGCCTCTCTCACAAAGAAGTAGAGGGAACATTAAGTTTCTAGATGTTTCTCTCTGCTCCAAACAGCTACCTGAGCTCACTTAATCCCTATCCCCATATGAAAACTGCACAACTCTCACCTTATTTCGGTAAAGGTAGAGGGAAAGAGTAGCATTTGTGCAGAATCAGTTGTTGGCTAATGGATGTGACTTATGGAACATTACCTCACCGACACAGACAGCTTAATTCGTATGGGTGGAAAGAACATCTTTTTCTCTCATTCTGTGTTTTTATTCCCCTCTTACATCCCTCCTTCCTTTTCAACCGTGCCTTCCCTGCTCTCTCCGTCTCTCTCTTTTCCTCTCCTGGGACCCTTCCTCCATCACACTTAACTCCTCTTCAAAGCCATCTACTTCAGCTGATCCCCCCCACCCCCACCGCCGCCCAGCGCCTCTCTCTCTCATTACCATTTTGGTTTTTATGAGTTGGATGTCCTCTGTCTCCTTGATTCCCTCATCCGCCAAAAGTTAAAGTCGAACACACACAAACACCCCCAGCCAACCCCTCCCCCCCGCCGTGTCCTCGTCGGGTTGAGCAGAAGGTCTTAGTCATCAGCAGTCCATTAGGGCACAATGGCAGCAGTTGTGTTGCTGCTGCTCCGAGAGAGTGCAATGTGCTGGGCCGACACCCCCAGCAGACAGACAATACCGCTCTTTCCACTCATGGTGCGCTGCTGAATACGGTGGCTCTGTATCCTTTGCCAGTGGAATGATATGCCTCATTCTTCCACATCTCAGTTCATTGGCACGTTAAAATAGGAAAGTCAAACCTCATAATCTCAGTAAATAATTTGCGTTCACGTTACGTAACTGGTTTGACATTTTCAATGTGCACCAACGAAGGTGAAACTGCCTCACAAGCACTAGAGGCTTTAACATCAGTCAATCTGTGAAATTGGAACTGAGGAATAAAACTATATGACTTGTCATTGAAGTTAATAACATCAAAGTTAGAACACCTTTGTTAGTTTTTTACAAGAGAGATGTGTTTTTGTCCTTGCTTTCCTCACCAGTTTGAAGTTGATGGTCAGCTCACAGCAATATTGGAATGAGCATGTGATATATGATGATAGTTGTAGGGTTGTCTGCTCATGTTGCCAGCCACTGGCAATCAAATATTATCAAATAACACAGGCACAGTCGGAAAGAAGCAGATTAGCTGAGCAGCGTGGCTCCAGAGATGGTAATTTGGTCAGTTCACCACTTTGGTCCAAAATGATATAGGCTTCTATTCAACAATGCTAATAAACTATTGGATGGATCCCAGTGACATTGTGTACAGACTTTCATGGTCCCCAGAGGATGAATCCAAATAGACTTTTTCTTTAGCATCACTGTTTTTTAGTAAAATGTCTTGCCAGATATTGAATTGCCATAAAATCTGCTACACACAATGCCAATTAAATTACCTTAATTCATAACAACGTAATTAATTAAATATGAATTAGTCCATACATAATAATTTGGTTTACGACCAAATACATGAAAAACTGATATTCCAATCAGCAAATGTTAGCAAGCTAACATACTAAACTAAGGGCATTTTTTCACTTGCCTTGTTTAGTTCAGGTGAATCCAACCTGCAGTGTTAACCCCCTTGGTGTGGGTCTGAAGCAACTAGCAGGTGTACTTCGCAAGCTTGAGCTAAACTGCTCCTGTAGTCAGCTCTGCTTTGCAATCTGCAATGCGGCAGAGCGCACACACTGTAGCAGCTTGCATAGTAGAACCATAGACTGTTAATATTAATGGACAGAGCATGTGTCCATTAATACCCATTGGTTTGTGGAGATCTGCTATGAGTCGTCGAGTTCGCCGTTACGGGCGCAGCCATCCTGGTTGCGGATGTGACAATTTTAGACGAGAGGGAGGAGTGAAGGAGGAGCCCTTACACTCTACGTTACCTTACACACTTTCACTGGCAATCACATCATAGCGATAAAACACCCCCAGCTTTATCGCCGATTTTAAAATCAACGAGACCATAATTAAAAAAAATTAACATCATTCTGTGTTGCAGAAGACTTAAAACTAGCGATTGAGACCATAAACTCATTATGAAAATGTTTACTGAGGTAATAAATCAAGTGAGAAAAGGTCACTTTCTCATAGACTTCTACAGAAACCGACCTCCTTTTGCAAGCGCACGTGTCGCCCCCTGCTGGAATTCAGATAGAATGCAGGTTTAAGGCACTTCCGCATTTGCAGCACTTCGCAGAACCGGATGCTTTATCCATTAATATTAACAGTCAATGAGTAGAAGTAGTAGCAGCTAGCCATAGAAGGGCATGGCAATGTTTCTCACAGAAATATAGAGCGGTCAAGCTAGCCCTCACACGCATCTCTGTGGTCAAACCAGCGGCAGTTAAAGTTGGTAACAGGCACAGGCAGAGCAGAGCAAAGTCTCAGCGAGCAGAGCAGATGTAGGATCGTTGCTCGTGAAGCAATTTCTGGAACATTCTTGAAATGAAATAAGCTGGTTTGACCATGGAGATGCGAGAGACAGCTAGCTTGACCGCAGTCAGAAATATTCACTAACCAAAAGGAAAATGCTTCAAGTTTAAAAAAGTCATCAACTGATTCGGACCAGAACAAACGCCCTATCGATGGTGAACATAGTAACATCCCATTGTTCCGACCAAATAGGCTTTTGTGGATCACCTCCCATAACAGCGGGCAGGGGCAGCGGCCGCGGCAGGGGCAGCGGCCGCGGGCAGGGGCAGCGGCCGCGGCAGGGGCAGCGGCCGCGGGCAGGGGCAGCGGCCGCGGCAGGGGCAGCGGCCGCGGGCAGGGGCAGCGGCCGCGGCAGGGGCAGCGGCCGCGGGCAGGGGCAGCGGCCGCGGCAGGGGCAGCGGCCGCGGCAGGGGCAGCGGTCGTGGGCAGGGGCAGCGGCCGCGGCAGGGGCAGCGGTCGCGGCAGGGGCAGCGGCCGCGGCAGGGGCAGCGGTCGCGACCTCAAAACACTACCAGCCCACCGGGAAAAGTCCCGACTCTCCCGATTGCCACTCCGCTACTGGGTTGGGGTTAGGCATTTGACCTTGAGTGGTTAAGGTTAGGAGAGCCGATTGGTCAGGGGATAGGACCTGTACAAATGGGGTTACGTTACAGGAGGTGATCCACAAAAGCCGGTCTGAACAATGGGATGTCGGAGCAGAGGGTTTATTTTTTCCGAAACAAAGGTACGTCGGACTAGTGGGCTGTAGGACCAAAGGGAATTTTTCGGATTATTGAGAGGTCGGAACAATGGAGTGTCAGAGAAATGACATGGCACCCTTAAATACAGCCTCACAGAGCTGCTTGCATGGCTGTAGTCTCTTACACCATGTTTCCACTACATGGCATGGCTCTGCTCTTTTCCAGTGTTGGTAGGATTCTCACCATAGTGACGCTGTGTGAAACTGCCATGACATCATCCTTAACACAATACTCACTGAATCATTTCAACGGCAACCAAACAGAGGAGCGTCATCAATTGAACGGTGTAGTGTGCAGTGTAGTTTTGCAGGGCTGCCATTTTTAAAAGTCTGGGTCAAGTGAATAAACAAACTGCAGTCGCTATTGATGGTAGCTTGGCTATTTAAAAATCACAGGACATGTGTACCTTCTAGTATCGGCTCATTGCTTGGAACCTCGCCTGAGGTGGTACTAGGTACTATCCACAACTTTAGTCAATGGAAAACCACCAAAGAGTGAGCCGAGTAGAGTTTATTTGAGCCGTACCATGCAGTGGAAAAGCAGTATCAGTCTTGTTGAGTAATTAAGAATGTTTTCTCCAACTTTAACATTGATTGTTGCTTATTTAGTCATAAACATTTAATATTACAGAAACATACTTAAATTCTGAAATCAAGTTCTCAGGGCCTTTAACAGCATCAGACTCAGTTTGCATGTCTAACATGAAGGAGTAATTAAACAAATCATGGTGACCTTCATTAAATATATTCAAATTAGGGCTGTCAAAATTAACACGTTAATAATGAGTTACCACAAATTCCTTTTTAACTGCACCTTATGAGGAGGTACTGTATATGCACAGAGCAGAGGGATAGACTGAATTACCAATAGATGGTGCAGCGTGTGCTACTTTGACTCCATTGTGGTTGTCTGCTTAGTTTTCAATATACAGCCAACACTTAGAATGTGCCATAAAGAGATGCATTGCTTACAGCATTGCTTACAGCTGTAGCCACAGGAGTCATAAGGTCTTTCAGTAAACTAGCTGGCTGTGGTCATTGAATCTTTACGTACCATTTCACTCCATTGCTATTGATGGTATGTTGCTGTTTTAAAAGCATAGTTTTCTAATTGCAGTGAAGAACTGACTGAGCACAGGAAGGGACGCTTAATTCTATGATTATGCGTTGCAAGCACTTGATAAGCTTTTAGTTTATGGACATTTATAAATGTTTTGCTTTTTTACTGCAAATAAACGTGTGTGAAAATGTGCATGCATTAATAAATTACTCTATCTTAAGTGCTGTCCTATCAATGATGCCCAGACAGGGGTATGGGAGTTGTGTTTGTTTAGACATTTGACATATTTGGAAGATCAGCTGCCTGCAAAGAATGCGATTAAAAGACATTTTGGCCAGCACTGCCGGCAACAAATGGTTGTGTGTATGTGTGTGTGTGTGTGTGTGTGTGTGTGTGTGTGTGTGTGTGTGTGTGTGTGTTTTGAGTAAAGTATTCCTTTCAAGCATCACCTTGCTTAAGCAGCAGTAATTTACTACATTGGACAGAATAGCTGAGTGTATAGCCTCTAGCACAAGTGCACTGTGGGATGAACAGTTTTGTACTTATTTGCAGTCTGAAGTCTTTACATTCATTCTTAGAAATTCTCCTCTGGAAATAAGAAGGGAAGTTCAGTGTGACTTTGTCAGACACATTTTTGTTTGTGGTGACATTTCAGCTTTTCCAATATGTTCATCAGTTTAGGCAGTCTAATCGGCAATAAACATCTGAGAGACAATGCCAAAGTAGCACTTAAAACCTCCAAACTGAAGCTCTCACTCCATTATCAGACACACAGGTCACAGATGGTCACATATAATAGGCTCTTTAATGTCTGTTATTGTTTTGGCTTTATCCCCACATCCCTTACCCTTTCCTTCACACGTTTTTGTTGAAAAAATGGCAGTCTGGCTCCAATCAGCACTATGCACTGACAGACAACAGACTCAGGAAGAGGAGACAACAAAAAGGAACCACACTTTGCCCATTGAGCATCAGTTGAGGCTAATGAGCCTGTCCGATTCCAGTAAGCAAACATCACATTAACTTTGTACTCTGAAATATGGATATTGTTACAAATAACAGCATTTAAATTGCGTGAGCTGACACCCAAATAAGATAAAGAGAAAATTAGCACGCCAGATGCTGCCCGAAAATGCACGCATTCATGTTACAATCACAATTAACACCTACCACCTGTAACATGTGCTATTGTTACCTGCTGATTGAGTTTTACAATAGACAAATGCATAGTTCTTTTCTCTCTATTTTTCTCGGCACATGCCTGAAGGTGAGCGATGCCTGAAAATGAGAGACATTGCAAGAGACATGACAAGATGTCTTTTAGTAATTAGCTTCACTAAATTCATCTGCTGCTGATCCAACCCACCTTGTGGACTACTACAACAACACTCTGTCCTCCTGTCTCGACCTACTGACTCCCATCATTACTAAAACTGTCTCGTTCACACACTCAGCCCCCTGGTACACTTCACCAAATGAAGTCCCGCAAATGTCAGCTAGAAAGACTCTACAATAAAACCAGTTTAACAGTTCACCTCCATGCATATACAGACTACCTTCACCAATATAAAAACGCCCTAAACACTGCCAAGTCCTACTACCACTCACAGCTCATACACTCTGGCTCTAACAACCCAAAGACTCTCTTTTCTACAATAAACAAACTTCTTAACCCCCCTGACAACATTTCTACAACCTTCACAGTGGACAAATGCAACTCTTTTCTCTTATTTTTTCAATCCAAAATCAACACCATTTCACATTTCACCACAGGTATGAACAGGTCCACCTGCAGCCTTAATCCCATCCCATCAGCTTTCATTAAGACCGGTCTACCATCCATCGCCCCGCTCATCACTACAATCATCAATTCCTCTCTCAGTTCCAGATCAGTCCCCAAAACACTCAAGCTTGCATCAGTCACCCCCATCCTCAAGAAACCTGGTCTAAACCCGGACACCATGTCCAACTGCCGACCCATCTCCAACCTCCCCTTCCTATCAAAAACACAAACGTGTTGTTGATGCCCAAATTAAAACCCACCTCTCCTCCAATAACCTTTTCAATCTAGATTCTGCTCACAACACAGCACTGAAACAGCCCTCCTCAAAGTCACCAATGACCTCCTCCTCTCCATTTGACTCTGGCCACCTCTCCATTCTTATCATGCTTGACCTCACTGAAGCCTTTGACACTATCAACCACTCCATCCTCCTGTCCCGACTGGAAACCTACTGCAACATCAGTGGCACCGCACTCTCCTGGCTCCATTCCTATCTCACCAACAGACAACAGTTCATACCCATCAACAACTGCACCTCCTCCATTGCTGCTCTGTCAAAAGGCGTCCCCCAAGGTTTGGTGCTTGATCCTCTCCTTTTCATCCTTTACATCCTGCCACTCGGAAATATCATACGCAAACATGGTCTTCACTTCCACTGCTACACCGATGATGTCCAGATCTACATCTCTACAAAATCCCTCACCACAGCTATATCCTCCACCCTGACCAACTGCCTCATCGAGATGCAAACCAACTTCCTCCAACTCAACTACAACAAATCCGACTTGATGCTCATCGGCCCGAAATCCCTCACAAAGAACACCCATAACTTCAGTCTCACTGTCAACAACTCCACCCTGTCTCCATCCCCACACATCCGTAACCTGGGAGTCATCTTCGACAGCAACCTCACTTTTGAAAACCACATCAACCAAATAACCAGAACTGCCTTCTTTCACCTCAAAAACATTGCCCGTCTCCTCCCATCACTCACCTTCTCTGCTGCAGAAACTTGATTCACGCCTTCATCACTTCCAGAATTGACCACTGCAACAGCATCTTCTGTGGTTCACCTGCAAAAGCCTTAAATAAACTCCAGTACATCCAAAACTCTGCTGCCCGTCTCCTCACCCACACCCGTTCCCGTGACCCCATCACTCCCGTCCTTCAGAACCTCCACTGGCTCCCTGTTTCCCAACGCATCCAGTTTAAAGTCCTCCTCCTCACCCACAAAGCCTTTCATTACCAGGCACCTTCCTACCTCACAGACCTGCTTCACCGCTACAACCCCCCCCCGTAACCTCCGCTCCTCTGACGCAAACCTCCTCCCCCAACCACTCAGGACCAACCACAGTACCTGGGGTGACAGAGCTTTCACCTTTGCAGCCCCCTCCCTCTAGAACTCCCTACCCATACACATCCGTGACTGTACTGGCCTGGACACAAAACACACCTCTTCAGATAAGTTTTCCACATACAATAGTCTCATATTTCTCAGCTGATAATTACAGGTGTTATTGTTTTTAATTGCTTCTAAGGGACCGTTCGGTATTTATGGAATGGACAGCGTTGGATTTCCCAAAGGTTTCCTAAATGCCATGTATATACATGTGATGTCAGCTTAATAATTGATTGCGGGTTTTGTGTAGATTTGGACTTGTATACGTTTATTCCACTTTGTTTAAACGGCGAAGTGGAGAGGCCTCGTTCACCTGTTTGGAGCTAGCTGGTGAATGTGACGCTCGTATCGGCCTTGCTGGATACACCGTGACTCTGTTTGTGGATCTACTGATCGCTGTGGATTACTTTTTTTCCGTGTCATTGGATTACGGCAAAATACGGATCTTTTTTCTTAACGTGTCTTATCGTTTTATGGTGAGTTTGGAGAGGCATCTCAACAGACTGGAGGTTGAACACTGATTGTTCACCGTTACATTTTAGTTGAATTTAAGCGTCTGTCTATTGCGTTCCAAGACAGCCGTGCCGCGATCGGATTTCATAAGGGCGAATTGTTAAATTGTTACAATGTAATTTAAAATCTGCTTTAAAAATAACCATATGTGTTTTGGAATATAATGTTCAGCTTCGGCACCTTTACCTATGTGCTAAAGTATACAATGACTGAGGAAGCCTAGTGACCGGTCCATAGCAACCAGTGTTGAATTGGTGATTTCCCAGTGTCCTTTGCTGAATGGTCTCAATGTTTTATAGTTTTATTTCATGTGAATACTAGTTTACTAGAGGAGTAACTTCGTATTTTAAGTAATGCATGAAGTGTGCATTTAATTTCCATGCATATTGTGTTTCCACCACAATGTTAGTGAGTAAATCTACTGAAATGGCCACCACACCATAACAGAGGAGTGGGATGTGTAAGATGAGAATGCAGAGGTTAACTCTTGTACAGCATGGCTGTAAAAATCAAATGGCATCTGTACTTCTTTGCTAAGTGCAAACGTGCATGCAAGGAGAGGGTCATGCCTCTTTTTCAAATCATTTTGGAGGGTCATAGGAAAATTATTACTGATGAGGAGAGGGTCAGGTCTTTTTTGGTTAGAGGCCACAAAACTCCTCCGGTGGCCCCTTAATTAAATAACGAACAGTCCCTAATATGCTTGTTTCATGTGTTGGTTGTATTGCTTATCTGTTTTTAATGTGATGTATGTGCTGATTTTACTTTAAAGTGTCTTTGAGTACCATGAAAAGCGCTATATAAATAAAATGTATTATTATTATTATTCTCACTCTTTGTGTGTGTGTGTGTGTGTGTGTGTGTGTGTGTGTGTGTGTGTGTGTGTGTGTGTGTGTGTGTGCACGTGTGTGCGTGCAATAGTGCATGTCTGACTCATTAGTGCTTTTATTTTCTACTTAATGCATGTCAGACAAAGGAGAGGCAAAGATAGAAGAATCATATGCTGCTGTTTTCCTCACCACATGTCTCATATGTTTGTGCATCTCAGAGTTAGCTGTTTGCCTGGAATTTCTTTTTCATTTCAGTGTCAGTGCCTTGCAGACTGCACTAACCTTTCGAAATGGCACCGGCTGTTTGTTTCCCTGGCAAGAACTCAAAAAGAATGGAGTGTGCCGCCAATAAGGTTGGCTTGCTCCCCTCTGTCTGAATTACTCTGTTTTGGTCAATCACTCTATCCCTGTTTACGCAGCACTCAATTTGCCGTGATTGATTCTGCACCCGTGTACACACTCGCGTCTTGAATTCAGGACAGAACTTTGGAAATTGTCAGCCATCGATTCTCAATTCACCCGCTCCCGATGACAAAATTTGTCTCCGCATTCTGGTCATGGGGGTGCAGCTTAATTAGTTTTAAGATTTGCTCCACTTGGACACAAATGACAGTTAATGGTTCTTGTGGGACTTTGCACACAGTCTGTCGTGCTATTGGAATGGCATGTAGCCCAGCTGTGAATGCAAGATGTCTTAGTTTTTACAATGAATTGATTAAGTTGCCAGAAGGCTCCATTTGAAAGAAACCTATTATTTTATTCCCGATAAAGCATTTAACGAGCTATGCCTCAGGCTGGCTAAAACATAACATAACCCTTTTTTTTTTACTTTAACAACATACACTTAAATTGTAGTCATTTAGCTAAAGCACTTGCATCAACTGGATCTTGATTAAAAAAAAAATGCAACAGAAGTCGAATTCTTGATTTGCCAAACTTGAGGGGAACTAATAAGCAGTGCAGGGTTTGGAGAAACTAGGTAATACATGTAAGACATGTACCTGTATCAAGAGCTACAGGTACAACAGTTGTCAAGCAGGTATTGGAGTGTATTACTTATTGCAGTCATACTTTTTCAAACTATAGACTCCCATATCCATGGCCGCCCACCCAAACCTCTGCGGTCTGTCCTAAGACTAACCCTCCGAACAGTTGACCCCCTGCTGACAAAATGACAGATGGGATGTAGAGGCTTTCTGACCTCAACAAGCAAGCAAAGGCGAGCTGGTAAGCCTTGAAAACCAGGCCACAATCAATCTATTCATCCTGCACAGTTCTATAGTTCTGGAGGACATGCTGTATTGGCGTGAGAGGAAAGTGTGTCGGAAAGGTGACTGCAGCGTTTGGTGTTTGGCGAGAACAAAGTGGGGGGAAAAAACAGTGCAAGCTCTGCTCTCTTCCTTCACCTTGACACCCTGATCCGTCTCTGTCTCTCTTCCGTTTATTCTCTCTCTTTCTTTTGCGCAGGCCTCTTTTGTTGTCCTCCATCCACTCATTCATCCTCAGTTGTTATGGCTTTCTTTCTGTCGTCAAATCCCTCTCTTTCTCTTGCTTATCCCAGCTCTTTTTCCATCTGGTCTGGTCTTGTGTATCTCGCTCCTCCTTCCTCACTGATCTCCCTTCCCCATGTCTCTCTCCCTCCATTTCTGTCTTTCTTTATGTCTTTTTGGCCGCAGTCCCATTTCCCCAATTGGCTTAGTGGCAGTCTAATCATTCTCCGACACCCCTGCTGTCGTCTCTTCTATCTGAGCGCCTGCCACCGCTCTAATCCTGTAATCAGTAAATAGCCTTTTTCAGCGCACACTGTTTCTCAGCATCCCACTGCCTTCCTAGTGTATACTTACAGTGCATACTGATGGTCCTTCCACTTCCTCCAGGCAAGCACAGCGTAGAATGATTTTGAGTGCAGCAAAAGTGAAAGATCGAATAGAAAACTCTGATGGACCAAAAAACTTCTTGCATTTGTTCAGCTGTCCACTCTGGCTCCATTGCATCAGTTTGGTGGTGAACTGTAAGCATGAAATTTAATCATGTTCTTAAAAAACACCACAATTTTGTTCAGCTGTCTGCTGACTCCATTGCAGGGCGGTAATTGCTCTTTAACCTGCTGCTTTCATTATGATTTGATAGATTTATGTAACTACAGCCTTGCCAAAGACATCCTCCACACTGTACAAATATATCCACCCTAAAAAGTTGTGGGATTCAGTGAGTCAATTTGTCAGTATAGGGTCAGAAAATTTCACTTATTTCTAATGCAATTCAGTCAACTTCTTTTAAGTTTTCTTGCTGATTTCTGCCTCGTTGTGCCTTGTTTAAGAGTACTGAATGTTTTAAAAAATTCTTGGTTTTTTTTCAATATCTGCACATGGCAACTACAGCATGGTTAAGGTATGGCAACAATCATGGTTAAGCTAAATCAACTATTCGTGGTTAAGCTAAATCAACTATGGGTAAGGGATTTTTAGGGTTAGGCAACTCAAACATTTAGTTGAAGGAGAGGCTCAGCATTTTTTCAAGTCTGTCTTAAAACAATACTCGCAAGCCCATATGTACATTGAAATAGTTTTTGCTTGCTGTAATCATTCCTCCTGCTCATAACAACCATGCTTACTATGGAAGAAATGGGGGACAAAACCCACAACCCTTCTGAAGCGAGTTTACCGGCGGGTAAACACGGACCTCCAGGTACAGGTGCCATTCATCTGCATGTCCGCCAGAACAGAAAATCGGCAGACTTTCCCTTAAGTTGCAGCTAACGTTAGTGCTAGCTAGCCTTGGTTTACAAAGTGCTACCAAACACACTCTCCGCCCACCCAGTGTTGACTTTTTGTTTTTTTTAGGGATGTCTGGGATCCGTCCCTTGAGGAGGGGATACTGTTGTGGTTTTGGACATTTCTGTTACCTGTTTGTATATTTCTGTTGCCATTTCCTGTTCTGTATATGGATTTTTTATTACCCTGTGTATTGAGTTAGTTTTCCTGTTTTCCTGTTCTTTGTATCAGGTTCCCTATTTGTATACTTCTGTTTAATGTATGTCTCTATGGATTGTTTCTGTACTGTGGGTTTTGTCTACTTGTCATTGAGTGATTTTCGGTCTTGTTTTGTATTATGTTCTGTTTCCTGTTTTATTGTGATAGTCTGTTTTCTGTCTTGTCATGTCTAGTTCTGCTTCCTGTGTTTTCCTGCCTGTGTGATTGTCTATGTGCTCACCTGTCCTGTGTTTTCCCGCCGGTGTGATTGTCTATGTGCTCACCTGTCCTGTGTTTGCTCGTTACCTAGTTTATTTAGCCCTTGTGTTTCCTTTGTCTCTTGTCAAATCATTTTGTGTCCATTGTCCTGCCTGCGTGACTTTGTGTTCCTCGCCCTGCTAGTTTGTGTCCTGGTCCTGTCTATTGAGTTAGTTTCTATCCTGTCAGTTTGTTTCAGCCTTGTGCCTTTTTTTGCATCTTTTTCCCTGGGTTTTTACCAGCCTTAGTGCTGCCGTGTTTTTGTTAATAAATCCCCTTCCTCAAACTTCTCCTGCCTACCTGCCTGCTCTCTATGATTGGGTCCTTTAATCCCCGAAACCCCAACAGGATGCTAATTATTGTAGACATTAAAGAAAGTTACAGAGCTAGATTATTTTTTTAATTTCATCATCTTAAAATTCAAGAGGCATCCACCCCCCCGTTCACATAATCCAGTCAAGTAGACTTAAACTCTTCTTTCTTACCCAATAAGGAGCTAATCACTAATCAGTGTGCTTCTTATTAACCTATTTAGCGGCACCTGTAGCGCTCTGCCTCCAGCTCCTGGTACTGATGCCAGCATGGCCAGCAGCAGCACTAAGCCTCTGTTCACAATCAGCGTGATGATGGCCAACTGAGGGGTAATATGGCTGAAAGATTACAGGGTTCAGCCCCGTAATCGGGCATTAATCCGACAAGAAGCAATACCCAAACAAGAATCTATTCTACATTTTATCAACAGTGCTTTATATCTGCAAGTCTCCGCTTGTTATACTGACATCAACTTGTATTCATGTTTTAACTGAAATGTTACCTTACTCTGGTTATACATAGTAATAAAGGCCGTGTCAATGTAGGTGGTACAGCCAGGGTGTGATTTGCTGGGGGGATGTTTTCTAATCTACGTATCCCTGCCTCTGCTGAATTTTGTATTATTATTATTATTATTAAACTGTATCCCCCCCCTCAAAGTTCTCAATGCTACTTCACCAATAGACCATATATTATATACCTAAAAAATAAGTATTTTAAACTAAGTAAAGCTCTAACGTGAACAGTTTATAGTGCCATAGAACGATAAAATCTGAGCGGCAGTTGCTGGTTGTATTTAGCCGCTAAAGAGCTCCAGGATGCCGGCTACCAGCGGCAGTTGTTTAGCTGCCAATAGGTGACTGTGAGCCGGCTACAGGCACCGCCAGATGACGGTCCTTTCAGGGGCCATGGTAGTTGAATTTAGCCAGAAAAAGTGAGCATCATGCTGCGCTGACAGTTAAGTTAAGCAACCAAAACGACTCGTTAACTTTAGGTAAAAGATCGTGGTTTGGATTAAAACACTCGCAAGCATTTCCTGGCTGAAAGTATTTCATTTTCGCTGCTACGTGAACTCCGCTCCCTGGCTTGAAAGCGCTGTGTTTCATGTTGACACCACGTTGTGCTGTTTCATTTTGAGATTATTTTCCATTGAATATTGAAGTGCATAAATAAGTGTTTTGGCATGGCTGGCCGAGTGGCTCTATATCCATGGTGGTATTGGAAGGGGGATTTTATTCTTGTATGGTTTGTTTTGTTGTGCATGATCCAACCCCCCCCCCCCCCCACCCTTCTTTTTTCACAAATCGCACCCTGGTTACAGCCCAGGGTGTTTCTCTGCCTTCCACTCAAGGCATGCTGGGAAAGAGTCTGACCACTTCATAACATGATGAAGGAGGTAGAGAAAATTAATGAGTGAATTCACTCATGAAATTAAAGGCTAAATGAATATAAATACAGTTTCTGCAATAAAGTGGCATTTTGTGCAGGGCAAACTCCCAGAAAATCTCAAGCTTAAAGCATAAAACTTTTCTGTTTGCCACAGCATTTTATCAAATTAAATTTGGGAGAATTCATTCATATCTGGCACTGCACAATTAACTGCACTGTGATTTTTATTCTCCTGTTTAAAATCAGTTATATTAATTTTTTTACTTATTCTTCCATTTTATTTTACTCTTTTCAAATCATATTAATAGATTTATTTTTATATTGCCTTGTTTTTCTTTTAGACTCTGCCTTAATACCTTTCTCTTTATGTCTAGCACTTTGAATTGCCTTGTTGTTGAAAGGCACCATAAAAACTTGCCTTGCCCTGCTTAATGAAACATGGGACATGGTTTGTAGAATAAGTTATTCTATACAAAATAATTTAATTGTTACTTATCAAAGTTAATCACACATTCCTACAGGAAGTCGAGTCATATTGAGACATATTGAAAGGTTTGAAAATACCCTCTATCTGAATGTTGTGTGTTACCATTCATGGTTTTTATTCAATTCAAAAACACTTTAGTATTACTGTGTGTTCTACAGAATACACCCTATGTGCACTTCCCCTGCACCGTTACCGCTGCAGTAGTCTATATCAACGACGTTTTTTAATTCCCGGGATTTTTCAGGTGCCGCCGGATATTCCGACGGATGTCCCTCATTTTCGACCGGATGTCCGTCACCTTCTGCTTTCTTTGTGTTGTTATTCTAACCTCCGGTGGATTTCTGAGGACTATGGTTAACTGCTCCTCAGATCTCTGCAGGGTAAATCCAGACAGCTAGCTAGACTATCTGTCCAATCTGAGTTTTCTGTTGCACGACCTTTGAAAGTACACATGTTCCACCAAAACAAGTTCCTTCCCGAGGCTATTTTGCAGAGGCACCGTTGCGCCATCCGGCGCTTATATGACAACTGTGATTGGTTTAAACAAGAGCACGTTTTTTTCCCATCCCTGAATGCTGTGTGGACTTGCCAGACCCTCCTCCGTAGCGGTGTGGAGGAAGGTCTGGCAAAGCGAGACTACTGCTGCAGTGTTACTGAGTAGTGTACAGCATTCCTTTGCTTTCTGTTCCTGTTGTTGCTTTCTTGTTACATATCAAACACATCCCAGAGCATAAAAGTCGACCAGGCAACATGCAACACTACAAAAACAACTACAACAGCATACAAAGCCATCTCACAAAAGACCCTAAATCATAAAAAAGACATTTCTTCTCCTGCATCAAGATCTGACTTCTGTAGCCATTAAAGTTGTATCATACCAGTAATCTTTTATCACCTAACATTGAGGTTTTTCTTTTATTCTTTGTTCTCTCTTTTTTTTTTTTTAATTGGTGGTGTCCTTGTTGTGATTTGACGTTCATCCTGTTTGGTTGCATTGTTCTGTGATTTGTCTTGATGTTCTGCAGAAACCTGCAGTGAAACTCTGGCATATTGATACTGACTAATGGGGATCCTTAAGAATAAACAATAAACTGATGGTATATGTATGTAGACGTACCTTTTGCAGTATGATGACCCATGACATTTTAGTTAATTGTAAATTTGATAGTCTCATATTAGTCACAATAAGACACTGAAATGTATTTGTATAACATTGTTCTAAAATTTTCATGGAACAAATTCTAATATTTCCTTTTCGTGATTCATAAAGATATGTATTTAATACTCATAATGTATTTAATCAAATCCCTGAATCCACCTAGATTTACCAAGGCGTACAGTACTGTTGTGTTTCTACTAATAACCAACCACAACAGACCGCAAAAATAGTAAGCAAGAAAACATGTTCATATTTATCAGTACATGTTTGAACTATGCCAGCTTTCCTAGAAATAGCTCGGTGATTAGTTTGTTCAGCTGTCAGCTCTGACTCAAGAGACACATGTAAAAAATAACTGCAGCAACAGAGGCCCAGATATCCTGAGTTTTACAGCTCTCCAAAAAACACTGGATCCTACAATTCCCATAATGCAAATCAGCAGCGTCTTTCATTACACCCTTACAGACCCCTAAATGTCCACTTATTGAAAACACCACATTTCCAGTTTGAAATGCAAACTTTTTGTTAAAGGTTTTAACTCTCAAAACCAAACCGAGATAACCCTGATGACATCTTCAGGCTCATTTGGGCTTTGGAGGAAACTTTACAAAGATTATACATTGTGTAAAATTGGAGTCCCCCCTCTAATTAAGAGATTATTGCTGACAGGAAATAAGTTATTCTACCAAAGAAATCCTGAATTTGTTCCACTGCATCAGTTTGGTGGTGATAATTACAAGGCAGCATCGGGTGATTATAGTGCACTTTGACCTGTTCACTTAAAATCATGATTTTCAAAATGTACGCAACAGTATTGCCAAAAACAACCTCCGCATTGCTTAAAAATGTCCACCCTAAAAAGTCATTACATTTTCTGGAAATCAAAATGAGTCGATTTCTCATTAGGGTCAGATCATTTTACATGATTTTAATGCAAGTCTGTCAACTTTTACAAGAGTTTTCTTGTTAACTTCTTGTAAGCCTCATTGTGCCTCGTTCGAAAATACTGACACTCACTACAACCCTTCCCTAATGATTGTTCACATGTTCCAGCACTTAAAGGTCCCATGTAAAAGTCACTTTATGAGGTTTTTTAACATTAATGTGAGTTCCCCCAGCCTGCCTATGGTCCCCCAGTGGCTAGAAATGGTGATAGGTGTAAACCGAGCCCTGGGTATCCTGCTCTGCCTTTGAGAAAATGAAAGCTCAGATGGGCCGATCTGGAATCTTCCCTTTATGACGTCATAAGGGGAAAGGTTACCTCCCCTTTCTCTGCTTTGCCCGCCCAGAGAATTTGGCCCGCCCATGAGAAAGAGAGAGACATCATGACTTGAAAACAAGCGAAGCATGGCAGTTGGTCAAGGCCACACCCCCACCCCCACCCTCCGCCTTCCCTCCCCTCTCTCCTCTTCAATATCAATTAAAACTACAGACACAGAAATGGCACATCCTAAGGAAAGCTCATTGTGGGACTGGCTCTAGTGGCTGGAATTCTGCACCAAGGCTGAATTTCAGGAAAGAAACTTCACATACATTATTAGGGGACCACGAAGGCCTATATAAAAGCATCCAAAAAGCAGCATGTCATAAGACCTTTAAATGGATAACACTAGCTGCAGACTAACATTCCTGTAAACCAACCCATTCTCACTCCCAACTCATCAAATACTGATGCTTGGTCAGTGACTCTTAGCGTCAGATACTGACGCGCAAAGCAGCCTTAACCGTCTTTACGTAAGGTCGGATTTTGATGCGCTGGGAGTGAGACTATGTTGTGTAAACCAAGTTTTTGATTATGCTGCATGCAGCGGAGGAGAGCTGCCAGGCAGTGTGGTGCATCAGCTTGACTCCCCTCGAGGGACAGACCCAGTATCAACTTATCCTCCCCAAATCCGAGCCTTGATCACCAGGAGTGAAATGCTCAACTGACCTGTGATCAGTCAGGCTCTGGAGGCCACTTATGACTACTCTCCCCTTGCTATTTATCAAAGTGACGGTCAGTGAAGTGGACCCAACAGAGCTGTCTGCCACTCCCTAAGAGGGCCTGGAACTGTCTGTGTGTGTCTGTGGACTCCTGAGACAGAATGACTGGCAAGAGTCACCTTTATGTTTGTGTTTTCCTCATGTAATTCACAGAAGCATTCGTCACATTAACACTCCATCAGTTCAGTAACTATCAATTGTCAGTGCGCGGCTGCCATGGCAGCAGTTGCGGGGGCAGCAGAGAGTTGAGCCACGCAAACGGATCATTGGTTTCTACAATATTAATCAACTGTGTCAATGCACACCCACTCCTCCACTCACTTCAAGGCAGTGATTAATAGATTCATTAACCCCCAAAATACAATTAATGTGTTCAAAGATATGTTTCAAAATATACAATCACATGGTAGATAACATTTGTTCCTAGATTCTTTTTTTGCACTGTTGACTGCATTACATATGTCTGTGTTGATACATACAAATCTTTTTGATACATACAAATTTTTAAATCTGCAGACTTTCTGAGTTTTCACTTTTCTATCACTGCATCATGATACTGTACACTCAGATGTAGGGCTGGGTATAAAATGCCATACTTTTTTTTTGGTCACAACATATCACAGACGGAAGTGAGCTTTTGATTTTATAAAACAAGTATGGCAATATGAAAGTTATTGTCATGTTTCAATTTAAATATTTTTTTTAATTTATAAATAATATTGTTCTCAATAATATAAGCCCGCCTGGGCTGGCTGACTCAACACATACCGAGGTGGTTGCTTAGGAACGTAGGTGACATTAGCCTACACTAGCAGCTAGCATAGGCTATTTCTTTTGCTTAACGCTACAGGGGTAGTTTGGTTTCACCAAAGACCCACAATAACACAAACAAACTAAATGACTGACGCAGCAGTAACTACTAAATCCAGGGTTCCACAAGGGAAAATGGTATTTTTTTTATCAAAGGAGTCTGGTGGCTTTGAAGAGAGCATAGTGTCATAAACCTGGCTCTAGGTCATGACGAAAACTGGGGAAGCGACAAAAGATGCTAACAATTTAAAGAATTTATTACAAAAATATATCCAAATCAACAAACAGAACAAACATCTTGGCCTTCGGTGTCTGCAGAGCAGAGTGCAACGAAGCAGTCCAGGAAGCTGGGCCTTTTATCCCCTGTTGAGTCCTGATCCCAGGTGCTCCAAATCAGACTCATCAGCAGATACCTTGAACAGTTACACAGGGTTCCAACAAGTAGACACACACAGCTAGCAGGGGCCCTCACAATAAAGGCTTCAGCACCCGTCGGAAAGGGCTGTCTGACAGCGTAGCGTACATTTGAAGGGATACTTTACCCATTTTAAACCAGCTTTGTGTCATTGCAAACTAATTAATACAGTGCTGCTTGTTTTTACTGAGTAATTGTTGTATAGCTTGCATAGCTCATATTTAAACATTTAAAGCACTATATGCTTATCTGAGAGTTAGATGAGATTGATCCCACTCCCATGTCTGTACGATGAATATTAAAATACCATTAGCAGCCTGTTAGCTTAGCATAAAGATGCTAGTTGTCTCTGTCAAAAGGTCAAAATTATATGCTTACCTGCCCCTCTAAAACTCACTAATTAACTAATGTTCTATTTGTTTGAGTTTACAGCTAACGCTAGCGGTAGCCAGCTAGCTTGGTTGGCACAACGCTGAACAAGAATTTTTTTTAGGTGACCAAAATGTTGAAAATGAAAACACAGTAAGAGGGTCTAAAGTACACATTGCCATGGATACTTATTGCTAAGCCTCTGTCACGATTGACAGCCCGGCGTGTAGCCACGCTCCTAAAGCATCCCCTGCTTTATTGTCTATTTAAAATAAATGCAACCATAATTTAGAAAATTAACATCATGCTGTATTTCTTTTTGCAACCAGTGTAATCGCCCCCTGTTGGAAATTAGAAAGAATGCAGGTTTATGGCACTTTAGCATTGGCTTTCCCTTTTAGGCCCTGAAGCTTCGTCCATATTTTTTATGATTATCTATGGTGATACCCTGTTTATAAGTGCCACAAGCCAGTAGAACAGCAGCATGTTGATTCGGACATCCCATTCATACGTCACTAAAACAAGCGAGGCATACCAGATTCTATTCGAGCTTGCCGCTGTTGTTAAACAATAAATCAGAGCACACTTTGGTGATGTATTTTCACAGGTTTTCTACATCGGTTGAGCCACATATATTATCAACATCTGCTCAACGAATCAATATGTTTGCAGAGTAGCTGCTCTCTTAAATCCTTTACGATGCTGGAACCTACTTTTCATTCTTATTGATCTCCAGTTATGTAGGCTATCACCCCAGACTAACAGCTATGCTTTTCATTACTGACTAAACACGAATCACCTTGGATAAAACTCTTATCATTTTACGGTTTGTAGCCTAATGTGGATCAATCTGTGTGTCTCAGACCAATGGAGAACTATTTTTTAACAGAGAATGGCTGGATGTAGAGCAACTGCCTGTCCATCCACTAGAACTACAGTATGCAGATGGAAAACCTTCAGGCCATATTCCAGGTGCATTTGTGCTGGTGAGATAAAAACATGATGACAAATCAATGAAAGTGCAGACACAGACACGCTTAGGGATACACTACAATTACTGTAGTGTATCCCTAAGCGTGTCTGTGTCTGCACTTAATAGTGAGTTTATAATGGCCATGTCCATGTTTATGGTATTTTTAAAATAGCATCGTTAGTGTAGCGTCTACATGTGATTATTAGGTTTTTATAAGGAAATTGGAAATACAACGTTTCTAAAAGGAATGTCAAAGTGGCACACAGCTGTGTTGGATAATATTGCAGTCTGCAAATTCTAACCACAAAGATAAAGAAACACACACACAAATATACACACAGACACAAAGAAATCACAAGCCTTGTCTCATTCATAAACAAACTGGCAACATGACAACAAAGAAGCAAAAGGCAATAAATAATGAGAAAGCGGCTGGATTTATGAGGTGAATTGTCAAAAAGTACAGTCACTACAGCGAAATAACTCCCTGCCTCCTACTGAGAACTTAAGAGGCACAAAAGCTGCCATTTTTTTTTTTATTATACATGTTTCATTTATGTGCTCCCTCCCCCCCCCCCCCCAAAAAAATCATCTTTCTATATTGTGTATTGTTGTAGCTCTGACTGTCCTTATCTTCTCACTCGGGTGCATTTGGAATAATCAACTTTTTTGTTGAACCCACGCCAAATTGATTCTACTAAATTAATGTAATTAAACCGATTATGAAAGTCAAATGAACTGGATTCAATTTAAGTGAGAAATGGAGGATGGGAGAGGCGCTAAGATAAGATAAAGAAAATGCCAAAACAGAAATAGAAACATAGAAAGAGGGAAAAGCTCCATAATGACTGTTGGCGAGGGTGTTTAGGGTTCCAGCACCCTATTTTTGGCTCATGTGCCACGAAGCTCATGGTGTCACCCTCAACAGACAAGTCAGTGTGTGCAATTGACCCTGCCCTGCCTTCAGCACATTCAGACACAACCACTTCTGAGGCGTTACCGTTCCTGAGGAAAGTGGTCATAATGATGATTGACGGTTTCACTCAGGGGATTTTCCCAACATTTCCCAACAGCGAATATACAGACACTAAAAAGCTCAATTCACAAGACACAACACAGACAAATACCACAAGATACAGACGATCCCAGTGCAAATATAACACTTAATAAATAATCAACAATCATATGTTTTGAGATATTTTTCCTTCAGATTTTTCTTCTTGAAGATGGAGACAGAATGCGACAATTTCAAGCTTTCATCAAGCCTTTGAAGTACTTTCAAAGGCTCTATATTGTGAATGTGAGTGTGTGCAAAGCCATTTCTCGCATTGTTTAACATAGTTTACATTTACCATTTGAGTCTTAACGAAGTTGTATTTTTATAGGGGATTATGTGCTTACCTTGCACTGGATTCTCTCGATATCAGAAGCTCACGTGAGAATCGAGTCTGTGTCCGGACATCAGTGAACTGACCCAATCAGTGTCCGGTGAGGAGCTACTGGCAGCTACAGGTGTGGTGTAGGTGTGTGTGACAGCCGCGACTCTTCGATCAAAACAACAATGGCGAACATGATAGACAAATGTTTCATCCAATCACCTGCCAGGTATTTTTTTGAAAGCGCCTGCCCTTTCCCAAACATTTTACAATGATGGCTTCTCAGGTGGTTCCGTGTAACAAACCATCTGACACGTCATGTAAATTATATTACGGACTAATAGTTGTTACACTTTTAGTTTTTGTATGCACAGAACACACAATGACAAACATTGATCTGAAAACAAATTTAGCGACATGAATGAAACAAAGCAGCAGCATCAACCTGGGGCCGAACAGGGACACCATAGTAGTGGAAGGAAGTATTTATTTCCTGTCTGGCAACATTTTCTTGGCACAGATGATTGACTGACATAGAAAGTTACATGTGTCGTCTTAACTGTCAGACTGGCACTATATTTACACTTTCACCATTGCTGCAGGCTGTCACATGAACACATCAAACTATTCACTGCTTTCTTTTATTTTCTCTGATTTAAAGACACTTTGGATCCTGCTGGAGATCCCCCAGTGATCCATGATCACTACTCTGACAACCACCAGTTTTAATTTTGGGTCATTGTGTATGTGTGTGTAAGAGGATGTTAACTCCACAAGTTTAGATGATGTCAGGAGACTGGAGATACATTCTGTGTGCACAAAAAGTGTGTTTTTGTGGGCCCACATGCACTCACCACATGACCTAAACATAGTGCTTGAATTGAGTATTCCTGTAGCTGCACAGCATGTGTTTTTTTCTGAGATAGACCTATCCTGGCATGACTACTGTACATCCCATGTGTAAGAAATTTCTGTGTGAAAATACAGTTAAATTCATAAAGAGCATTTGTGCTTGTAAATATTTTTAATGAACAATAAATGGTATACAACTAAGTATTACAAAAGTATTACATTGTCAAAATAAGGCCTTAGAAGAAATTTTGTTTACAAGGGTGTTACATTTTTTCTTGTCCTTTCGTAGGATTCATTTTTAATTTTAATTTTAAGATGTCCTGTTTACACAAATATATTTTTGCAAGGAGGTGTCAACATAACTAATTAAATTAATTCATTAATTGTCCCAAAATGTGGGGACCACACCAACAGAAAGGACATAACATTTGTGACTTTCCAACAGAATGGAAATTAAATGCAATCTTGAAATATACAATAGTGTTTTGACCATGAAGGGTGGACATCACCTGAGAGCCTCAGTATGATTTTCACTGCACGTAGAAATGGAAGTTAGCACCAGATGCACCAGTAGCTGAATTCAATGAAAATATTTGATTAGTCAATGGAGAAGGAGTCCACACTTCGGACAGCAGACTTTGTATTGTTGTATTGTGATCCTCATAAGTAAACAACACAACGTGATTGGTGGATGTCTTTATTCGGGGTGCGAAAGCTCAGAAAAATCGGTCTCGTTTTGGAGAGAAAAAAATGATGTCGCTTTTTATATAATATATAATATATTTGCGTTCTGTGTGAAAGTATTCATGACCAAAAAAAACAACATTTCAATAAAAATAAATTGACGTGTGGATTAATTGCATGAAAGAAACGACCCCGGTGTGTAACATAGTTTGCTTGTCTGAGGACCAGCTTTCTGTCCTTAGATGGGAGATGAGTCCCCATGACTTCGCTGTGAATAAATCTTTGTCCTCACAACGTGGTTAATACAAGAGTTCACATACACACACACACACACACCCTTGAACACAGTATGAGCTGTATAAATCCATGCTGTAACTCATTCCACATCTGTATGTGCCAGGTAAGGGTTGGCTACCTACTCTCTCTCTGTCTCTCTTCCTCCTCTTCACCTTCCTCATTCCTCACACCTCTGCCTGCCCAATATCCTCCCAAACCCTCCCCCTCCATCCATCTGGGGCCCCTCCCTGTCCCTCTTCTATTTCTGTCTTTCCTCTTCCGCTCGTCTGATTTGTGTCTTTTCCTGTCTTCTATTTCTGTCCCGCTCCATGTCTCTCTTTTTCTCCTCTCCTCTCCTCTCCTCCTTCTCCCACCTCCCCTCTCTCGTCTCTCTCCTCCTTCTCAGGGGTCCTGTTCTAATTCAGTACTCATACTCCAACCTAGTTTTGTGCTTTTTCTAATCCCCCTTTACACTTTCACTGCTGGTAGAGACGTATATTACTGATACAGTAGTGGAGGCCTCCCCAACATAGCTCAATACCTTTTGTCTCGTCCCCTAATTTTTAGGACAAACAGGACGGGATTCAGGACTGCTTCTGCAACTTCTTTTCTCCTCTTCCCATGTTTTTTCTCTTCCTCTCTCCTATTTCCTCTCCTTTTCTCATCCGTTTTTCCCGTCTAATCTTCTTTTTCCTCTCCTCTCTTGACATTACATTGTCATGGCTGGCTGGAGGGGCAGTTAAGAGAGGCTTTTGACAAGAAGTTACCGAGAAGCAAACATACTTTCTTGGCGAGGAATTAAGGAGATGGCTGCTTATCCGCCCTCAACACTTCTCAGTCCCCTTTTTTCTCCTAGAGTAAACAACTGTGAGTCTCCTCTATTCTGCTGTGCTGCTGCAATATGGCTACCCACAGCAACCAGCTGCTCAACACACACACACACACACACACACACACACACACACACACACACACACGTTTCACTATCTTTGTGGGGACCCGTCATTGACATAATGCATTCCCTAGCCCCTTACCCTAACCTTAACCATCACAACTAAATGCCTAACCTTAACCCTTACTCTCACCCTAACCATAACCTAATTCTAACCCTAATCCTAAAACCAAGTCTTAACCCTCAAACAGACCTTTAACCTTGTGGGGTCCAGCATTTTGGGCCCCACAAAGCTGGTCGGACCCCACAAGTATACTGGACTCCCGGTTTTTGGACCCCACGAATACAGTTAAACGAGAACACACACACACACACACACACACAGACATTGAATAACACATCTGTCTACATATTATTACATCTTAGTTTGTTCTTTGCTGTATACAGTAGCTACATACCTGTTGGATTACTTGCAAAACCACTATCCTGAGCTCTGTTTAATAAAACACCCTAAACCTTTAGATTAGCTACCAAATCAAAGAGTCTTTACCAGTGATGAATAATAGTGAGAAGGCCTTGCCTAATTCTGGATGGGCTGTCATTCATTTTCTACCAGTTGTGCGGTACTAACACAGAGAGAAATGAATTGAGACTTCAGGCTGCGTAAGGGAATGTTGGTTCTGTGTGTAGCACCACAGAACCAGTAGTTGTAATTAATAATCTCATTACGACTTTAATCAGCTATAAGTCATTATCAATGTACTTTATCACATACTCACGTTTTTATTTTCTTGGCAAAGGAATCCACAAAAATCTAATAAACATTCCCACTTTTTGCAGTGGAGAAGTGTGTCACACAGCTCCTCATATTGTATATCACTAAATATTTTATGTAGCCTGTAGGAACTGAGCTCAAAGAACAGTTAGCCGTTTTGGAAAATTTGCTTCTTGCCGAGAGTTAGATAAGAATATTGATACCTCTCTGTGCCTTGACTATTGAGTTAAAGCCAGCAGGCAGTTAGCTTAGCTTAGCATAAAGACTGGAAGCAATGGGGAAACATCTAGCCTAGGTCTCTCCATAGCTAAAAACTCTACTCCAAGGTGCATAATAACACAATTAATTGTTTTTGTTTAATCCGTCCAAAATCCTGGAGTCCTGTCATCGTTGTGAGGTTGTTTTTGACATTGCCTGGATCAATGGAAGCACATTTCCACCTTCTGCTCTCTGTGTGTTGCCGGTCGTAAACTCTGTTCGCTTTGGGAACAACAACAAACTTCGAGTTAGCAAGCTACACGCTGAAAATGACAAGGTTTAAAGAAAATTTGGATCATGCAGCAAGGCTAGGCCTGCTTGGTTCTTTCGGGGAATGATTGTATATACTCCAACGTTTTGGGACCGTTTGGCGGGGAGTGCTGTGGACGAAGTACACACGGTGATACACTGGTAAGAGCAAATGTCACTGCTGGTCACCATCTTTCTCTTGGCGTGTTAAGTGTTAGTTGACGGCATCAAGGATCACGTTCTCTGGGACCACCTTCAGCACGCCGTGGGTCTCCTCGTAGATCAGACCGGAGATGCGCTTCACTCCGCCATGGTGAGCCAGATGACGGATATCAGGTTTGGTGATCCCTTGGATGATATGACGGAGCACTTAATGGTTTCTGCTTGCCATCCACAACCCTACTGCTGCAAACTACAGAGACGACCAAGGCCCAAATCAAACAATGTGTGTGTGTTAATGTCGTGTCAAAAAAAATTGTGGCATTAAAAGGACATTACTCGTTATTATTGCGTTAATTTTGACAGCCCTAATATTTATTTTTTGCTCTAATTAGATTGCGTACCTGTCTTATTGTGAAAATGTAAGTATTAGTTTTGCCTTCCTGAGAAGTTTTAGCATCAATAAAGGCTGATAAAGCAATGACAATCCCTCATACATAATTATACATGTGCATATATGCATTAATGTACTGTACAGTTAGTCAACTGGCTTTCTCTGACAGTCATGGCTGACAGCCTGCAGTCCTCAGGCCACACTAGGCAGCCGTGCCTACTTTAACTCTTGCCAGGGCCACACACACCCACACACAAATACACGTAGCAGTGTTCCTGCATGCCTGTATGTATATCTGTATGAATGCATGTTTGACCTGTGACCCTTTGGAGCTGTTCTCTGCATCATAAAGTTCTGATTCTATGACTCAACAGGCCTCACATGCACATCATCCCCCACCCACCTTTAGCAGCAGCAGCAGCATATTTCCTGACGCGCTAATAGCAGCTCGCTGCAGTCGCAGACATGAGACAGTAACACCACTTACAGCCAGCCCTCACAGCTGGCTAACCAGTATCCACAGGGCTATCATTTCCAGGTTGTCACTAGTCATTCATTGTCTATGTTCTGTTTAAGCAATCGTGGCCGCTCAGCAGAAAGGGCCCGTGGCAATGCGTCCCGCCAGTGCTGCCTGTTAACTCAAATGTAACACGGTGTCCTCCACCTCACCCCCACCAGGCTGGGACTCGGAGGCAGACACATAAGATGCAGCCGAATGGCTTCAAGAACTGGCAGCTCCTCAGTGGTTTTTCAGCCAGACAGGGAAATGGAGCCAAAGGAAGAATGAAAATGAAGAGAAAAAACTCAAAGGAAACAGGCACTGCAATAAGAGAGTAAAGAACTGTAAAATAAAAGAAAGAGGAGGACAGATTGATTACAAAAGACAAATGGTGATGAGCAGATCGCCCTTCCTGGGTTCCCATGGTGGATAGCTGCCATCTCCACGTGAAGGGCCTGGCCCGGCTGATTAGCCAGGCAAACAAATGGGGGAGATTCTGCATTGCTACAACCAAAGACAATGCTCCTAATGGAGAATAAGCAACCAAGGGTATCTGCAAGAAAGATAATGTTCAAAGTGGAGTCAGAACCCTGTGGCGCACTCATTTCTTTCTTAATTAGATGGCAGTTTTGGCTGAAACACCCCCTCTCTGACTGAGGGAATGCCACGGGAGCAGATTAGGATTGTTGATCTTGGATGTGTAGACTATACAGTATGTGCTGGACCTCATGAGTGAAAGTCACTAACTTAATTTAATTTAAGTTAAGTCTAGGCACCAAAACAACTAGTTACTGTAAGTTGAGAAAAAGGTTGTGGTTTGATTTAAAACACTCCGGAGGAACTAAACACGTGTTTTGTGGGTAAAAGTATTCAAATCAAATTATTATATTAGATTAGATTTTGTGAGATTTTGCATAACTTCCAGTCGTAGCTGTATCTCTTCTAGCCACAACCTCTTTAAATGAACAGTTTTAGGAAAATGAAGTCACGTTTTAGGAATAGATGGGCATCAGAGCCATTATACAAGGTACAAGTCCCACCCACTTTTAAAAATCATTAGTCCCCCCGCCCCAAAAACACACACTTTTACCGTGTTTTGTTTGACAAAACATCAAGAACATTGGTCTTTACCTAGTCAGTCCCTCCAGAAAAACGTGATTATGCGATCGCATAATTCAATGCATAATCAGCCAAAGTCTGCATATTTATGCGGGGGCCGAATTTTTTCAAATACGCCGCACTTTCGCAGCATAAATTGCCGATTTCTGCGCAAAATATGCGGAGCTTGAATGATTTTATAATCCCCGCATTTCGTTGCAAAAAAGTCTTCTTCGCAGGAAGTTGAAAAATGTTGCGTTTACTTCACACAAGAGCAGCCATTTTCCCCTGTTGCCATGGGAACTTTATGAAGTGACGTAATTACGCGACGTGAACATCATCGAAAAGCTGCTAACCCCGCGATGAAGCCACGATGAAACAGCAGTTTTTGCAAGTTCCCGCAATTTCATCGCATAAAATTGCATAAATATCCTGCATATTCCATCACATTTTTTAAGAAAACATAATCAAGGATTTTTGCCCGCAACAATCACAAAAAAACTCCACATTTTTCTGGAAGGACTGCCTAGTGCGCTTTATCAAATCCATTCTACTTGCTTGAGAGAATGCCCACATAAATGAAACTCCAAAGAGACAGAGAGAGAAAGAGAAGGTGGAATGTGGCCTATTGTACCTAATATTTATGTAAGTTATGAATAATTTCCTCTGAACGCTGCTTTGATATGTTATGACCCGCCAACGCCCGTGATATTTTCTATTAAGCTGAACCCGCTCAACAGCAGGGTTATGTGTGTCAAAACAAAGTCACCAGGATAACATCAGCCTCAGATCCTGGTGCTTCTTCATCGTAGTAGAAACATTATTGTACATCCATGAGTAGAAATGATTTGAAGATGAATGTAGTTTATTGGAGAATGCAGAGGGGGACTTTGACTACAGTTGTCCTCCCCTCATCACTCATTGATTTGATAACATAGATAACACAGAAATTGAAATTGCATGCAAGCATGAAGAGATCCTCAAGTTTAAAAAACAATGAGTGGTTATGAGTGGCTTCCTCCGGGTGAAAATACAAAATGTAGTCTACCCATCATTTTTCTCATGCTAGTATAGCCAAATAAAAATATCAAAACACTTGTTAAAAGGCACCAGAATACACAAAATGAAATCTACTCTGTTAAAAAAATGTCTGGGGAGGACCTCCAGACCCCCGCCTTACGCTTGTTTCCCCCCCAACATTTGCAATGCTTCCTACACTCATGTAGGAAAAACTCTATGCATTGCCATGCTTTGAAAAACTATATACTGTTTCTGTGGCTATGTTTGAATGCTAACGTCATCATGCTAACAACAACAATGACCATGTTGACGTGCTGATGTTTAAGTTAGTTCAAATTTGCACTTGTAAAAAATATTCACGCACGTGATCGGAATTTGAAGTCACAGAAAGAAGGAAAAAACACATGAGAGCTTGTAAAACAGAATCTGAACTTGCAAGTTGAAATATATTCACAAAGTAACTGTGTGTACTTCATAGTTATACTTAATGTTGTCATTACCAGCCATATGGCTCACTGTCTGTCTAGAACAAGGCGTGTAACTAGGCAATCATGCATGGATCTTTATTCTGTATATAAACCTGATGTGTAAACGTGTGTGTGTGTGTGTGTGTGTGTGTGTGTGTGTGTGTGTGTGTGTGTGTATGTTCTTGTTTAACTATATTCGTGGGGTCCAAAAACCGGGAGTCCAGTATACTTGTGGGGTCCGACCAGCTTTGTGGGCCCAAAATGCTGGAGCCCACAAGGTTAAAGGTCTGTTTGAGGGTTAAGACTTGGTTTTAGGATTACGGTTAGAATTAGGTTATGGTTAGGGTGAGGGTAAGGGTTAAGGTTAGGCATCTAGTTGTGATGGTTAAGGTTAAGGTAAGGGGCTAGGGAATGCATTATGTCAATGACGGGTCCCACAAAGATAGTGAGACGCACTATGTGTGTGTGTGTGTGTGTGTGTGTGTGTGTGTGTGTGTGTGTGTGTGTGTGTGTGTGTGTTCGTCTGCCCACATTTGATTCTCAGGCTCGTCCGCTGTAGTAATGATGGTGGGAATCTGGCTGGACAACAGCTTGTCGGTAACAGAGACCCATTCAGAGTTCAGACATCCTTCCCAGCAGCCCTCTGGGAGCTCCACCAAGAGAGAGAAGAAGAAGAAGAAGAAGAAGAAGAAGACAAGAGAGGGGAGGGGGGGTTGGACACAGGAAGTCATTACAATCTGCATAGAGATTGGTTTGACCTCAGCGTCCACCCCCTCACCACTCCGCCCAAAGCCTGACTGGACACAACAGATGTTAATGGAGGTGGAGTCATGCAGGGGGGGGGGGGGGGGGGTAAGATGACAGCTGTACATTGTTTGTCCACGCCAGCCATTGTCTGGAATGTAAAAGATGGAAAAAAAGAGAGATGGAAAAGGGAGAAAAGAGAGAGGGAATTGTTGATTACGGGTGTTTGAAACTGCATTTTGTGCAGCACTTTGGCAGAAATGCCAATAATGTGATTGAACTAATGGCAGAATGAAGAGAGAAGGCAGAGAGGAAAATAAGAGAATGAGCGAGGGAAGAAAGGCGGAGGAGAGCGAGGCAGCCAGGCATTGTGTGGAGTTACTGGCTGCTATCTGGACACAAGAGTCCTCAAAAATAATGGAATCTGAGGCACTTCAAAAAAAAATTAGAAAACCTTCACTCTATTGCCCATTGATAATGGAAGGTCAAAACGGTTTCAGACTTTTATTTAATAATATAGTTTTTCGAGATTTTTCGAGGTTTAATACTGTTGATGGCAGAATGTTAACACAGCAGTGCTGTTTTTCAGTCGATATTTCGTATATATTTAGGAGTTAAAATGTGGATCAGAGTCAGAGAGTCAAAGTATCATTTGTTGCTAATTTAGAATAGAAAGTAAACAGGGCTAATGGCTAGTCATTTGACTATTTACAGTGTCGTTTTCTTTGTTTTATTTGTGTGATTTCATAATATTTCTTCCCTTTTTTTGCAAAGTGAAAATGCTTAAAAACATGCAAAGATTGGCCGTTAAAATAAGGTTTATCAGCATCTATTCTTTTGGCTGGTCGTAGCAGAAAGAGATTAATACCAGAGTGTTCAAAACTGATGAGAAGGACGAAAGAAGGCAGGATTAACAGAGTAAGAGAGACAGATGGGCAAGCGAGGGCAAGCATACTGGATTGTGGACGGCCAAGGCTGACAACTTGATATAGGACACAGAAAAAAAACTGCTAGGTCAGACAAGAAACCCCAAAGGGGAAGGGGGGGGGGGGGGGAATCATGACATTCACATCACATCAGCAATATCAATTTACCAAAAAACAGAGAGCAAGGCATATGGAGGGATAGGGCAAGAAAGTAGATGAGGAGAAGGAGAGGGAATGATAATAATGTTATTGATACTGGTAGAAACCCAAGTGTAGATATATCTTTTCCAAATTGCTCAGCAATGCAGCCAAGGCAGGGGGAAAAGCCAGCAGGGCTCGTATCGATGCAGCAGAGGTCTGGAGAGATGGAGCCAGACTCAGCCAGGCTTCTCCCGAGGGGGAAAAAGTGACAAGAGTTATTCCAAAAAGTAGTTATGCAGACACCAGTTTTTACCAATACTGACCAACAGCGCACAATTAAAAAAGAAAAATTACAGCAGTTTTTATAGTGTAGAAACTTAGTCCGTATGTCTCTTTTACAGAGTTTACCAAATGAAACAGAGTGCTGAGAGATGACTCTCAGGTCATGTTTTTTAAACTCAGTGTTCTGGAAAGTCTTTCAGACACACAAATATGCTAATAAACACGACACATTCACTCACACATACACATAAACACTACTTCTTCAAGCTGCGCTCATCAAAATTTCTATTTTGACAATCCACCAAATGATTATGTATGAGGTGAAAGGTGTTGCTTGTAGATGATCCCACAGAGAATCATCACCCAACGTCGTAGCTCCCCTTAGCTCTATTTCAGCTCATTGTTTTGGTTTACGGCCCACAAGAGTCAGCTGTTTTCAGCACAATAATTCTGCTTAACCCATCGTATGCAGCTGCCCAGCACCAGATAACAAACAAACAAAGTTTGGAAAAACATAGTGCAGTGATTCCAGGGGTACTTGTACCCCAGGGGGTACTTCTGCTGTAGCCAGGGGGTATGCAGAAAAATTGTAGAGTAGCTCAGCTAATATGAAACAATAGAAATTATAGAAATAATGATTTGATTGGAAGAATATATCCACATAGTATCATTAAGTCAACTGTAACAACTAAACACTGGAAGAGTGTGTGCAAACTAGTTGGCAAAACAAGCACAGAAGTTTAGCTAAAAGTAACAAATAAATGGTAGAAATGAATAGCAAAAACCAATGACTAAACAGTTCAAAGGATTAGCTAAAAGTAATGGAGAAACTGTTCAAATAGCTAAAAGTTGAACTAGTTTAATAACTGTTGAAATAGTTACAGTAGCTAAACATAATGGATTAATGGTTGAAACCATTAGCTTCACTCCATGTAGTGGTAGCCTAGGCTAGTAGTAGTACAACTAGTGAACAAATAAACCTTAATATTGACAGTTCAATTGTATGAAATAATTAACAATATCCACTGTTATATTATTAATAGTGTTATACATTTGGAAAATACAGTACATTGGGAATTGATAAAGGGGTACGCAGGTTCATCTGACAGGGCTGTGGGATACCTCAGACCAAAAAGGTTGGGAACCAATGCTGTAGTGCACTTCCTTCAGGAGTGGGTGAAGAGAAAAACAGAGCCAAAATAACAGTGAATATCGGACATTTTCCAACTAGACAGAACCATGACTCCAAGTAAATGCTAATATGGCTAAATAAGCAACTCTTTGCTTACAGGTTCGTCATATCAACTTTATAGCGATAATTAGCCCAGCTTAAGTTTTCCACTAACAGCTCATTGTCATTGCCTTCCAAAACAAGCCATATGTCCAATAAAAAAATTATTCATATGAGCATTTTCTGGTCTGTCACCTCCATGGTTAAGATGTGGCTAAGTTTAGACGACTGAAATTCATGAGTTAAGGGAAGTATAAGCATGGTTGAAAGAAACCATTTGGCTGTTGATAGGAGAGAGGATGTGAAACGCAGTCTATGAAGTTGCACACTTGGTAAGCTATATGCATCCACTCTGGTTTCCCCCTCACAAGGTTTTGCGGAGGTGGTTTTTTTAAGGTCACTACCAGAAGATTCATAACAATTTTTCCTAAAAGCTGTTCTTTTGAGGACGTCCATGTCTAATCATCTTGTCAGTCATCAGTTATTGCTCAACTGTATTCAAAGAAATGTGACTGAAGAGTGTTGGAAGTTCTGGCTGCAGATAACTCTGCCATGCTTTAGTCAACTTACTGCTCACATCTCTTCTTTCCATTTTAATGCACACTTCATTGAACCATTATGACTCTGTGCCACAAACAAAATAAATCCAGAGAGAGAGAGAGCTCAATTTTCTAGATTTATTCTCCCCTGCACTTTTCTGTCTCTTACTCTCTTGTCTGCTAGCCAAATGCTGTCTGACGCTGCCCGGTCATAAGAGTCAGGTGCTCACTTCTTCTCACTTCTTCTCACTTCTGCCAACTACATCTTCTCCCTCCTCTCATCTGCTCTCCAATAGTCTGAGCAAACAGCCCTCTAGGACACACACATACACACACACACACACACACACACACACAGAAAGGAAAGGTTAACTTGTAATGTACCTCATATTGTACGGTAACCCATATTGTACACTCACAATGACAAGAAAGGATACACAATTAGGACTCATTATTTCAGTTTCTATTCAAATGAAATCTAGGAAAATTGGAAATGAGTTTTTTTTTAATTAGATTTTTTTCTTTTTAAAAAAACAAGCAATAATCTAATAACAGGGGCATATACCGTAATCAACACCTAATTTGCATTAGCAAAGGCTAAAAAGCACTTTGTTTACTGTGAACCTTGGTGATAGGGCCCTTTTGCAACAGGGATCACAGCACATTTGGTGCATGTAAGGAAATCAAATCTAAGTGAGAATCAGTTTAAACCAATCTGGTCCTTTTAAAACAACCCTGCAAAATGTGTGATATTACTGGAATTTGCGAGTGTTTTTACATCGCTGTCGAAAATATGGACGGCTGTGTGCAATCATTATGATTACATTATTCATGATCAAAAACTAGCGAGTCAACAACTTTGCTAACACAGCCAAACATCAAGGAAGTGCAACAACACACAACATACAGTATCTCACAAAAGTGAGTACACCCCCTCACATTTGAGTAAATATTTCATTATATCTTTTAATGGGACAACACTAAAGAAATTACACTTTGCTACAATGTAAAGTATTAAGTGTACAGCTTGTATAACAGTGTAAATGTGCTTTCCCCTCAAAATAACTCGACACACAGCCATTAATGTCTAAACCGCTGACAACAAAAGTCAGTCCACCCCTATGTTAAATTCCCATAGAGGCAGGCAGACTTTTATTTTTAAAGGCCAGTTATTTCATGGATCCAGGAAACTATGCATCCTGATAAAGTTCCCTTGGCCTTTGGAATTAAAATACCCCACATCATCACTTACCCTTCACCATACCTAGAGACTGGCATGGTTTTATGTCAGTTAGCCTAATAGCTGGTTTGATTTGCATTGAGAGATGATTTTTATGGAAAGTACCCCCATTGTACCCCCATTGTATTTCATCATAGCCATATGTAGCCTATATTTATGTAAAGAGGTGCAAAAAATGGATGATCAGTCGCTGACGAAGTTAGGTTACAGTTTCCCTCAACTGCAGCCTGGTTTAAAGCAAAACTGGTAGGCTACACCGGTGCTACTCATGGATGTATTAAGAGAACGTGCTACTGCCTTGGAAATGCAACATCCGGTCTCAGAATATGAAAAAAACAGCATTTTTTAATTTCTGTTTTCTAGTGATTTAATGTTTTGTTATATGAAATAGAAAATATAAATCAAAGCATGTGTTAAATTTTCACATTCCCTTTTGACCATGAAAAGGAAAAAACGCCTTGTATTTCAAACGAAAATCAAATAACCAAATCAGATGACCAAAACATACACTGACATGACACTAACATGCTAACAGCATGCTAACAACTAACAGCGTACTTAGACATACACAGATATAAATACATATATGTATTCTGAAGAGAGCTGCAGGGGTCAAACAAGTAAAATCTGTATGCAGCCATGCGCACGGACATTTAAACACACACACACACACACACACACACACTCACACTCCCGAGCCCACAGCTCCAGCCCCGCCCATATATCCACATCTCGGGGTGCCATTGTGCGCGGCCACTCAAGCAGGTAATTCACTGACAATGAATAAAATGAGATGTAATTATTTTCAAGCAGTCACTTGTTGAGCCTGGCTGAATGGGCTGAGAAACATGTGTTGCTCCCGGACTCCATTATTACCGTGCTACCATGCATTTTGCAGAAGCCAGACAGAGGTTAACGCTTTGCAATCAAATTGTGTGCCAGCGTGTGTGTGAGTGTGTTTTCGATTTTCTGGGAGAGGGTGGGTTGTAGAGAAACGGTTAGATGGGAGTGTGTTGGAGTTTGGAGCGGGGGGGGGGGGGGGGGGGGGATTGGAGGGAGCTGAAAAATAAGCCTCTGGCTATCATCACAGGAAATGGCCTGAGACATCCACTTCTCTGTCTCTCTGCCACCCACCCTCCTCTCGCTGTCTATCTCTCACGCTGTTGCTATCTTTCTTGTCCATTCGACCTTTTTCTCTGCCTCTTGAGCTTTCTTTCCCTATCCATCCCCTCCTTTTTCCTAAGATAGCCCTCTCATTCCCTTCCATCTCTTTCTCTCTACAATTCTCTCTGCAGCCTTTATCTGTTTTCGTTGCTATTTTCCCTCCCTGTGGCTCTCGTTCTCTTCCTCCATCACAGTCTTTAGATGTTTCCCTTTCTCCTTCCCTCTACACGTGTTTAAATCTTTCTCTCCTATCTAATCCTCACTCTTATTATCCCCTATTCTATCATTCTCTCTGTCTCTATATCTCCTTTGCACTCCTCCGGTGTACCAGAACAGGTGGAGGACAAGCTGATAAGTCTCAGTCTGACACTTTCTCACCAGCAGCCATCATTTGCTCTCTGATCCTGTGTTACTTGAAACACACCTTTGCTGTTATCCGTGTGCATATATACTTGGATAATCCCACCATATATATGTACATATGTGGCTGCGTTACAGCCGGGAGAGACATATCCACCGCCTTTGAACTGTTCACACAAAGGCAGCTTTGCCTCTCCCATCACACCAAAGGAGCAATTCCAGCCGATTTCATCCAGTCCTGTCTTGGTTATTTGCATCCTTTTTTCTCAGCTACGTTCTTTTCCCCCCCATCTTTTTCTCTCTTTTGGCTTAGTTCTTTCATTCATCTCAAGGCAGTGCTCGTAAAACCCAACACATAGCCCACACCGAACTCTTGTCGCAGGGACATGCACAAGCACACACATCTCATATCTCTTATTGCTTTGACTGGATAAGGTTGAACAGCACTGGAGTCAGATCGTTTAACATATTACCGGCTCCCAGGGGTTCCTGTTTATGCCCGCTCACTCCAGAGCAGATGAGTGGGATTCCAGTAGCTGCCGTGCATTTAACAGATCTCTGCAGCTACAGAGGTCCCCCGCGGACCTCCAGATGCGACAAATGCTCATAGCGCGCCAAACATATTGAAGATATTCAAAAATCTAGGCTGCGGTAAACATGCAGACACACGCTGACATGCAGATGGCCTGTAAACACATGCACAGTCATGTGCAGCACAGAGACATACAAGCGGAGATAGTGAATTATTTCAGCATAAAGGCCTCAATTTGAACCATATGCTAAATCCATTTACAGACATGAGGGAGTGATTGCTGTAAGAAGGTTAGATGGCAGCCCCCACCTTCTGTAACTCTCTACCGGCAGAATTCTGCAATGCCACGTCCATGGACATGTTCAAAAATCTCCACTACCTTAAAAACCCACCTGTTCAATTGAAGGGTTGCCGTCAATCCAAGAGTGGGCTTGTGAGATGGCTAGGGTGGCGCCATTTGAAAAGATGTCATATAAACGGTTTGCCAGACTGGATGTCTACACAGATGGGGATGGTACCAGAGCTTTCTGGAGGGCTCCTAAGAAGCTTTGTGCTGGGGAGAGACGTGTACGATGGGCTTATGGTGTTGTTATTCATATGTTTATTTGGTGTATGGTTTATTTTCTATTTAGATATAGATATTTATTGTCATTGCATATATTTACACTGCGAAATTTAGTTGGAGCAATCCCGTTTTCAGCATTAAAATACAATATACAATATGATATATAAACACACACCTCACACCCACACACCTCACTCATGACCACATACACATTACTCATACTATAAATACACATATTACCCATGGTATAAATAAATACTTAAATACAAAAATAGAAATATAGGAAGCAGTGAATACAACATTTATTGCACAGACATTATTGCATTAGGCCCGTGGTGTTCATGTTCATGTTGCAAATTGTATGTTTTGTGTGTTGTATTAAAAATAAAAAATGAATTATTAATCACAAAAAAAAAAAACACACAGCCAACATATTCTGTTAAATCCTGTTTTTCCTGAGAAACACTATTAGTGTTACTTGTTCTGCCTTCATGTAAATCGTCCTTGGGCCCCTTGAAAAATATAAAAATACAATCTATAATTATTATTATGAAGGATAAGTCTAGAGCCATAGCAGACCATGAGACTATTAATGAAAGTGTTGGAATTCGACTTCCTTACCACAGGTGGGGCAACTGTCAAACTTGGCCTGAGGGGGATGCCACAGGAAAAGCCATGTTGGTTCCAAAAGTGTTTAATATTTTAGGACATTTAAGGCTCAGCCCAGTCAGATTCGGCTCAAATTTTCTCAGTCTAAGCTATATTTTGTGAGCCTCAGGTGTGGTTGGCCAGCTTAAGCTGCACTTCAGCAGCTTTAAATATACTTTCTTAGCGTCCTAAAACCTTAGGTAAGTTGTCTAGGAGCAGTTTGTTTTTACACTGATCAAAGAAATATGTAAATTCAAGAGTCTACTTACAACCCTTTGTACAGCTGCGACTAGCTTAACCACGCTTGTAGCCATTTTTCCACTCTTCATGAATGTAGCTAGGTAGGTAGGTAGCTAACTATGACGGGAGATAACATGCCCATTCTAAGTCCCGCCTACAAATCTCTGATTGGTCTCTCCAACAGCTGTCAATGCAGGCACCAGACCAATTTGAAGATCTGGGCAGAAACTCAAAGGTCTGGAGGCTACCTTTGTAGGATTAGGCATCGAGAACTGGTTCCAGCTTGGAATCTTTCCAAAATTCCAATCTAATCGGTTTTCTATTGGTCAGTTTCACAAGCAAGTTTTGGTTTCCATAGCACTGACTGTACTTCCAGGTGCTTGTTGTGTTGCAGCCATGAAGCAAAGTAAGCGGCACTCTAATGTGTGGCTTTTGATTTTACGTTGAAAAAGCCCAGTAAAACAGTAAACCATGTGATCCATTTCAACTCCATCACTCAAAGAATCAGAATCGATAAGATCCACAATCGGAAGGAAGAAACGGAATTGGAATCGAAATTGTTAAAATCAAAACCATGCCGAACCCTATACCTTTGTAAGGCAAACCATATCTTTACAAAAGTTGGCGTGTAGTATTTGCTAATATAAAATGGTATGTTATATATATGATATATGATAGAGGCTGAATCCATCAGTGGTTCATACGTGTTATGTGTTAGTTTAGAGATATCCTTAAGGGTTTGAAAAGTGGCAATGTCATTTTGTCAGAGAATCATAATCACCAAATTCACTCTGCGGAACAAAATTAACCACATTTTAAAAAGAACCCATCCAGTAGCTGCTAAGGTATTTCATTGTGGACCGAAGTCAGAGACTCAAAGACAGACGAACAGACTGATACCATCCCTATAGAGCTTTGCTTAAAGGGGCTGTACTCGAAATACTGAAAAAAAAGTGGGCTTGGATTGCCTCCACATGGCTCTCACAGACCATTCCCAAACTCGTCAAATACCAACGCTTTGTCACGGGCCTCGACCTCTGATACACGCATGCACGGCCAGACCGGCTATCAAAATAAAGAATAGAGAAGCTCGGATCACAACAGACGCAGAGGGAGTGTGTTTTCATTCTCTTTAGATAGCAAATATTTGTTTGCTGCTATATTAAAGCTATAGTGCGTAGTTTCTGTCTCCCCCATGATGAATTTGCGAGTCCACATGGATACGCAATATTAAAAAAACATGATGGACTCTTCAGAAGAGGTCATTATCTTCACTCGAGTTTCTGTGCGGGAAAGTCACCGGACGCCACAATCTTCTGAACATAGTCATACCGAGAAATACAGAGAGAGTTGTGTGGAGCCGATAGTCTTAATTAGCTTTGTATCAACTCATTTGGCAATGGCTTGAATGTAACAGACGTTCATTAATATCAAAAAGTTACAGCTTTAATGTGGAGTACCGCCCCTTTAAAGTCCCTGTTTTGTGCTTCTCAGCTGATCATTACATGTCACTTACCTGATGCTTTTTTTATCCAAAGTGCTTTACAATTGCTATATGCCAGAGGTTGCACACCTCTAGAGTATCTTGCTCTTGCTTAGTTGATGTATCACATTGGGAATTGAACCCAGGTCTCCCACACCAAAGGCATGTGTCATATCCACTGTGCCATCACCACTTTTAAGAGCACCAAAAAGCTGTAGATTTTGTAGATCTTTGATGTTGTTGTTGCTTAGTGTTAAATGTATTAAAAGACTTGTCAATCAATTTGTGAGAATTAGTGTTTTTTCAAAGGACTGCCTTCACAGGAACAAAAAACAAAAAACTACTTTTGCACAGCTTTGTTTCTTTCAATGTGTCAGAAAAAGATTGATTCAACGTTGTGTGTCATGTTGTACTGTGGCAATAAAAAGGCTTATCACAGATTTTGATAAAGAACTATTCTGCGAAAGAATCATGGTAATCTCAAATGTATTATAAAATTCCACTTATACCTAATGGTATGTGTATCGTTTGCTCGTCTGTGATCTATATTATCTGTACGTCTTATTTCTGTACAGTTATTATAAAAAAGCAATTAAGGTGACTGACGCACATACTGCACTGTAGATATCTAATATATCCATGCCTGCCTACGCAGACACGTGAATATGTGTAGACACACACACACACACACACACACACACAAACTCAACTCTGTCAGCGCTGACCGGCCTTGTTACAGTAACGAGTCACATTGCTCACCACACTCAAGTCAGCAGTGCGTTCACATGCTCCTCAGTACAACAAGGCCTCTATGTTGCTCGTCCGTTGGGAGTAGAGGTTCAAAATGTATCCAAAGGGCTCCGGCTGAGACAACAGAGGCCCGTGTTCTCCTGCTGCTGCTGCTGCTGCTGCTCTGCTCCTGGCCTGGTGGAGTGGCGAGCACAGGGCCTGCTGATGGAGGAGAGTTTCATATTTCAAAAGGATTTTTTTTCCCTCCCTTTTCTACCCAACGGGTTTAGGGCAAATACAAACACAACACAGGGGTGTGTGTGTGTGTGTGTGTGTGTGTGTGTGTGTGTGTGTGTGTGTGTGTGCAGGCTCTCATGAAACATTCGCACAAAAAGCTACGAAAAGTAATGCACTGCAATTCGTAAGCATTCCACGTATTTTTTACTGTATGCACCACATTGACTGCTGCTGTATAAGAACGCTGTGGGCTGTGTAGGGAGGGGGTCGGGGTGGATGGGGGGGATGGTCATAAAATCCCCCCAGGAGTTTGTTTTCCGGGGGGAAACAAAAGATTTTCACCCAGGAAATGTATTTCGTTCCTCAGGAGTGTTTTAATCCAAACCACAATCTCTTTCCTAAACTTAACTAGTCGTTTTGGCTGCCTAAACTTAACTGTGGTCACCACATGACGCTCACTTTTTGTCGCCTAAACTTAACTGTAAACGACCGGCAGCTCACAGTGCCCTGTACCCGGCTCAAAGTCACCTTTTATCGGTTTAACTGAACTACTAACTGCCAGTGATACGGCGACATATCACGGAGCTCTATAGCTGCCTACCAATAACCTATTCTCGGGTAAACTCAACTACCAAGTGCCGGTGATTCGGCAACATATTACGGAGCTCTGTAAAAGTTGCACCTACCCAGCCGGCGGAAGCCTATTTTGTAAGATATCATATGAATCAGTATGCATACATTTTTACGGATTATTTTGGATCACGAGAATGCTGTGGTGTGTGTGTGTGTGTGTGTGTGTGTGTGTGTGTGTGTGTGTGTGTGTGTGTGTGTGTGTGTGTGTGTGTGTGTGTGTGTGTGTGTGTGTGTAGTGTGTGTGCGTGTGTGCAGTATTATGGCATTTGGACTAGAATTTGAACTGTTCACAAAGCGTCCAGTGTGTCTGTGTTGTTCTTATCCAGGTTGCATGCTTGTGTTCTCATCCCCACCTGATCCCACCAGAGTCTGTATGACAGCACAGTGGAGCACTGTGTGTCTGAACACGTGTACTTGTGTGTACACAATATGAAAATGCGCATACGAGAGTGGAAAAGAAAAGTCACATGGAGCCGTTATGTCACACAGTCATAGACTCGATTTGTCCTATATGTGCTGTGTTAACCAGGTCTCTGTACTCACTGAACTACAACAGCAGCCTGCTTCTTTCTTTTTTTTAAAACACCAGCACAATGTGTGTCCGTCACGTGGTGAAACTGAGCCCGGTCAGGGGATACCACCCTAGGGAGTGACGGAGGGGGGATTTAAGTTTAGAACCAGGAAGTGTTTTGATGAAAGCTGCAGAGCCTCGGGGGAAGGTTCTCCACCCCTCCTCCTCCATTTTACTTTCCCTGCCAGCTTAAACACATCTGTCCTGGCCTGACCACTTATCCCACTCCCATATCCCTACAGCGGGAGCCTCCAACCTATGCCACATTCAAGGACTTTAACAGAAATGTTGGAATTTGATTTGATGAAATTGTTTTGAGCATTGGTGTATATATATGAATTGAAAACATTAAACTGATTGGATATGCAAAATGGGATTAGGAGAGTAAGGTAGTTTACTCTGAAGCCCGAGCCAGTTGATATTTAAAGGTGGAACGCATGGAAACCATGGTAACTGACAGGAAAAGTAATTGACTTCATTACTTCAGATAAGATGCGTCATATGTTTGTGTTTGTAATTTTGTAGATTCCACAATCTAACAGCTTTCAGATAACTAACTGTCTTGGGGAATTCATCTCAGATATTTTTCACTTAGAAGGAGCAACAAGCTGTGGCTTTTAAACTCTTTTTCATACCGTCACGCATAGGCCGAGCTCGGATGGAAGAGATGTGGCTCCAGCACCACCAAGGATTACTATAGGACAAGATTTCTGCTCACGTTCAAAACTTTCTGCCCATTCTAAACATATCCCAAATGTCTGTGTGCTCTTAGAAGAGAGTAAAAAGAATAAAGTTGTAATAAAAAAATAGTCTTAATATTACGAAAACAAAGTCGTAATTTAAAGGGTCATTTCAGGTTTTTTCAAACTGGACCCTTTTTTAAACCCACCAGACTCCATTTAAAAGAACAATACTTTTAGCATGTATAGAGCCAACATATTTTTCATATGTAAATCGGTAAACTATGTGTTTATTTCAACCCAAACTAGAGTTGTGATTTTGGAAAAGTGGAAAGACGACCCAAAACGGTTTTTCATAGTTTTATTTTGTTTCTGTCGACTTTGAATGAAGTGTATTTTACGATGCTAAAATTACTGTTTATTTACATGGAGTCTGGTGGGTTAAGCGAACGCAATTTCACAGATGTTTTTATGTTTAAAAAAAAGATCTTTCTCTTTAACAGAAAGCTCAACCTCCTTAGAAAGCAATGGCAAAACAAGCACTTTTGTGAACATAAATACAAGCTGGACAATTGGCCTATTAACTTACATTGTAACTTGTTTCGCCGCTGCCAACTGCAGCGATCTTGCTTAATACTGGACCAATGTCAAAGATTGTTGTTCCAATCAGTCACTTAGGCACTTGGTTGAAAAGAAAAGGTATTTAGCCTTAATAAGAATAAAGTCACAATATTTAAAGAAAGAAGTCTGCTGTGCATTACATTATTGAGATCATCTGACAGACACAAAGTTTGGGGAAGCGGCTCTACTCTGCTCTTTATCTGAGTTGGGAAAACAGAAACTAACTGAAAACACTTATTATATTTTTAAACTATTAAAGGTCCCATGGCATGACAATTTCATTTTATGAGTTTTTTTTAACATTAATTGACATTAATGGACATTAATGGACCATAGGCAGGCCAGCCTGCCTATGGTCCCCCAGTGGCTAGAAATGGTGATAGGTGTAAACCAAGCCCTGGGTATCCTGCTCTGCCTTTGAGAAAATGAAAGCTCAATCATTTTGATGAGCTTTCAACCTCCACCCTGTCCTGTTTCTTCATGAATTTACCACCAGCGCCCCCAGCCCCTAGTCCCAGCAAGAACACATTTCTGCCACTGCCATTGCTCTTATGCAGAGCAACTGAACGCAGCATAAAACTCGTCTGTAGTGCCTTGTCGGCTATACTAATCATCTCCTACTTCCAAAATTATGCATGCATCTCTGTTGAAAGTGGGAAAGGTCCTGCTTTAAAGAGAGCCATTTTACCTTCAAGTGCTCCACATAAACCCTTCCTTCCAGTCATAAATATGATGTACAGTATACCAGCAGCGAGTTCTTAGGGTTGTAGAAAAAAAAGACACTACTCGGAGCATCCGCAACATAGAAGATAGCATGCATCAAATGCAATTGATGATAAGTAATAAAATGAGAAAATGACAACTAAAGTAAAAAGTGGAAACATATGGCACTGAAAGAAAAAAAAAATCCTGTCTTTTTTACACAATAAAGGTCACATCTCTGCAGTTCATTTAATGTTCTTCCTATGCGCTTAACTTAGAATTACAATATTTTCGCCTGCATTTGAAGGCAGCATAATTACTGAAGCGGAGCTACCCAGCCCCCACACCCCTCGTTCCCCCGCGGCCTACCCCTCTCAGGGTCTTACTGGGAGGGTTGTTAGAGAGCTGGTTGTGTTTTCTTTGTGCGGCCAGGCCTTGCTATCACATTACTGCACACATGCTGATGCAGCAGCTCCCGCAGCCCCACCATCCCAACCCCGTCCCAGCCTTTCTCACCGAGCCACCCAACAATGGACTGAAGCAAAGTACTATTTCAATTTAAGTAATGCCACATTACAGATTCCAATCACAGAAATAAGTCATTACTTTTGTTATCACCACTTCTAAATATAAGATTGAAAGTTGAATTATCCAGGAAATATATCCCACCCCGTAGCCGTCAGCCGCCCTGATTAATTTTCATAGAATTAGTCGTCGTCCCCTTGCACATTGCGCTGAGCTCAGATGAGAAAAGTTGGCTTTGCCTGGAGGAAATATTCTTTCAAATATGATTTTTATCAAGGAAGAAGGAGAGAGAAAGGGAAAATTAAGTTGAATCACAATTGTAGAGGACAAGAGGATGCAAACTGACAATTTTATGGCTGTAACAGCAAGGTAATATAGTGGTGTACAACATATTTTTCCAAGGGAGTAATAAGCAAATTAATATAATACTTTTTGAAACGAGTCCAAGAAAGAGTGACTGTACATTACCTGGCACATTAATCATTCTCCTCGTTGGCAGTTTGCTCTCTCACAGTCAAAGTATCCAATAACTCTACTGCCTCTCTTACCAAACACATTTGGCAACCAATGTTCTTGCAATATGTTAACTCAATAAAATTAGGGATTGTACAAAAATGGTTGGAGTGGGGAATGGCGCTGAATCTTCAGCTGCCAGTTTGCTTCATTCGAACTGCTTGTCAGATGGTCTCATGGTGTGTATCCACATAGGCATTTTTTGAATACAGGGATCTCCCCGCTTCTCAGCATTAGACACTTGTTGGGCTAGTCACTAGCAATTTCTCAATCAATCTTTCAATCAATCAATTATTCAATGACCACTGACAAGCAAAGAAAGGCTACACCTTACTACAAACGCGATGGCTGCTCTGATTGGGTGAGCGCTACACATGGGTCTGTCTGCTGACGAATTTCAAAACAGACCAACATAGTGGCTCGTATTATATGAAAATAGTTCACAAAAATGTGTTTCTGAAAACATTTTATGAGAGAAAAAAGCTGCAGTTGCTGAAAATGTCTTCATTTTAGAGCGACAACGGTAAGTTCAAAAGATTTTGGTTAGTTTTCCAGAGGCAGCGAGTCAAGCTGGATGCCCCTGATTTGCATAAAGTAGCCTGGATTCAACTTTATGCGAATGAGGAGCGTGCAACTTGACGCTCCGCTTTTCCGAAGTCCCCCGCGACGCTACAAGAAAGCATTGCCCGGCTGCTCACATAGACAATGAATGGGAAGCGTGGAAATGACCTTTGCCTGTGGACATGCACCATAACATCTCTGGAAACCTCCTTCCCCAACACATTTTTAACCACAGAGTAGTTTGGGCTGTGTCCACCAATCTCTGGAACTTTACGAAACTGACAATGTGACATTCACAGCCACTTCACGCTGTGATTAGCCCACTGTGCGAAGGTTAGAAAAGGAGCCAGGTTTTTTTTGTTCGTTATCCCCATATTTGAAAGATTATCACGTCTCTATGACCACCAGCTTTTCACTTTGCTTTGGAGTTTGGCCTTTTAAGGATAGTTTGGGGGATAATTTAACTAGAGGAACCTAATTACAAAAAAAACCGTTAACTGAAATTGAAACAATGTTGGATTTGTGACAAGCAGTTTCCCAAGATTCCACATTTTTTGCCACCCTCTGTCGTCACAGACAGGGAAGAGCTCTTTAACTGTACAAACACATCTGAACTTGACCTTTCCATGAGATAGAGATGATAGTTAGCAGGGCAGGAAAGCCACCAGGTCTGGTTGGGAACTGTAGCAACAGTGGTTCCCTCTGTAGCACCAGACTGAAGCAAAAGAAAAAGAATCAGTCATGGTGTTTATTTTTCCTCCCAGCAGAAAAGGCCTTCATTGATGGTTTTGGATATTCTGCCCTTTCGGAGACACAGAGCGGTTTTGACCTGGCCTTTCTTTACTTTTTCCCTCTCTCTCTTACCCAGGAGCTGGAGGGGAGCTTGTAAAGTCAGCAGTCATTATAAAAATAATCCAGGTTTTATTGGGATTGCCATGGGAGGGTGGCATAGGAGGGAGTGAGGGTTAAGTGTTACACAGCACACTTCACTTCTCTACTAGAAAGAAGTGCACTGTTATATACTGTACTGACTGCTCCACGCACACAGAGACACAGGAGCTATTGGAAACAACAGTGGTGATTTCTTGAAGATAGCACAAAGGTAGGAGTGTTGACGTCTATGTGCGTTTCCGTGTGCATGTGAAGAGGCAGTATGTATGAATCAGTGTGTGGGGGTATTAACAACATGCTGGTATTTAAACTGCTCCTCTAACAATGGGTCTTAAGTCTCAAGCCAGTGCCCAAAGTCTGTCTGCTAACGGTACCAGTCCAGCCTCTTACCCAGCAGGATGGAGACACTCCTATAGCTCCAGCTCCAGTGCCAGGAAATGCTAAATATCACCAAACAATCCCACGGAGCCCCGTATAAATGCCACATCTGCCTGTAAACATCTCATTTTTGTTTTGTGCAGGAGTATCTGATAGAGACTTCCAGAAACTTGACAAGCCCTATTGGCAACAGGGAAGCAGATATGTCAGGTTCAACTCTGGAAACATCTCACTCAAGGTGCTTTTGGCTAAAGGTCATTGAATAAATGGGTCTGAGCAAGTTCAAACACTGTCCAAGTGAGTTTCAGGGGCAATACAATCACAGCTGCTCGCAGCCAGCCCCACATGTGACACTGGGCTTGAAGGACAAAGGGCTCTAGAAGAAATTGATAGATTAGAAAAGCACACGCTCAGTCATTTGTCTTTTGTTTTCCCTATCAGAGGCCCTCAGTGATGCCGTGTTGCCCAGGACAACATTATAAAGCATGAAAGATTGCCTAGCTTATGGGCATTTATGGCAAGTGTAAGTATTTTGACTGTTTTTCACGGCTGAGAGAGTTGCCCTTTAGGATTGCAAAGATGCCTCAGAAAGGCTACACCCCGGCTTCAGAGAATGCAAGATGTGGCGTAAGGCAGGGGGGCTTTGGCAGCCAGAAAGAAGCTCAGTGTCCGTTCGTCATTGTCCAGATGTCTGGGCGGCCACCGGGGTCACAGCAGTGGAAAATACCCTCGCTGGGATGGGTAAGGGTGTGGGAGGTAGAAGCGGCTGTCTCTAGAATTCAAAAACTGTCAACCCTTCATATCTGTCTCATCCTTAACAAGATGAACCTGGAAAATTAGCCTGCTGAAATGGGTAGTAGTTACAGTGACAGAGGGAGCGGCGTGACAGGGATATTTGTCAAGAATTGGATTAAAGCAGATGGCTTTCTGAAACCTCAAACCAGTGTGATTAGATTTTCACCAATGAACACTGATTGAAGGATGATTGCATTAGATGATAGTGGGGCAGAAAACTACACAAAAACAAGATCCATTTTGGGCAGTGTGATAGGATCGTAATCCTCTACGCCCTGTTGCTTACACATGGATGTTTTTACCCAGCCATTGTCCTCACCGATTAGAAATATGTCTCAATGCTATCTGAGTGAAGTGTGCATGTTGTATTTTATTTCATAGGACAGTTGCTACATTTAGGTGTGGCACTAGGCATGGCAATGTCAGCCTGTTGGTCTGTTGTTCAGTCCACCACTTTGTTCCAGAATGAAATATCTCAACAAATATTGGATGGATTCCTTTGAAATCTGGGTACAAATGGTACCCACAGGATGAACCATAGTGACATTGATGATCCCCTGACTCTTCCTATAGCGCCAACAGCAGGTCAAAGTTCTCACTTATCCAGATGGAATAGATGGATTGGCCAAACTTTTTTTTACATACATTCATGTCTCCCAGACAATGTATCTTGATGACTTTGGTGATCCCCTGACCCCCACCACGAGGTTCACCTTTGTAGTATTGAGTGTCTGAAATTGTCTCGACACCGGTTGGATGGATTGAAATTTGCTCTAATTAGCAAATGTTAGCATGCTAACACATGCACAAGATGCTGAACATGGTATACATTACCCGCTAAAAGCTAGCGGGGTAAACTTGTTTCACAACACCATACCACAAAATGAAGGTTTTTTAATCTGAATACGGACGGCTTTGCTGCTTCGATTTAATATGTAGTATGAATGAGGGACACAGCTTTAGTCTTGTTTGACCATGCAATGGATAAGAAATGCACAGTCATAGAAACACATTCTCAGTGTTGGCTGGGGTTGGTATAGCTCGCTGTATTCTACATTACCAGCAGCTTTCTCCAAGCAAACAAGTGGACACGAATGATGTGCATTCATAACCAACCACTAACAAGCCTGAGGCAGAAAATGGCCTTTTTTTAAAATGGCTCTATATTCTTAAACCGAGGATGTTTTTTTGTTTTTTTTATTCAAATGCTGGCCGAACTTTTGGCATCCCAAATGAGAGTATCAAATGTGGGCATAACCAGAGGCATTTTTTCAATGCATCTTCCTGCAAAAGAACAGAACAGTGTAGGAGTTAAGCTGCCCATGCATAATTTCTCTCATGTATGCCAGTGTGTTTGCATATGCAGAGCTGCCGAACAAGATTCATCATGCAGACTTTGGAGAGTGATGGAGTGCAGGGGAAGTGAGGGCGCTCACTGCTGTTTATTATAGTTAGCCAGCCAGGGGCGCAGCACAAGATGGAGAGGGGAGGAGAGATACAAGGGTCCCAGGGGCCCCAACCCAGCCTCCCTCAGCAGTTTTTCCCACTGCGCTGACAGGCGGCACACTCTTGCCTGGGGACTGGAGAAACCCCGCTTTTACAGCTCGCAGTAGTATTTAATAACCTCCTGAAGCCATTCCCCTTTACATAAGACAGTAAACTAGCATGCTGTTGTCCCATCATGAGAGAAAGAAAGAACAGCAGTGAGGCAATCTATGCAGATATCCAAATTAAGCAGAGATCCAACACTGATTTATAGCCTTGGCAACTTTGTGAAATTAAATGAGAGAAACTTAGGACTAAACCAGAGGTTTATCTCTGTCATCTGGCTGATCTAGCACCCTGACTGAAATTAAGCTTTCTAGTGTGGGAAAAACACTCTTCTTAACTGAACTACCTTGCTTTGATCAAAGCAGAGTCTTTTCTCTCCTTTCTAATCAAACAGCACAATTTCAACTGCAGGTCAGATAGAAAAGATGAGGTATGTTTATGAAGCGGTAATGAAAAGCAATTCTTAGACGATTGATTTTTTTTATCTCCCCAAAACCGCTCTGATTAAAACCTCACTTGTCGCTTCCCATCGCCCTTTAATGAATATACAAGTTGAATGAAATGATGTTCTGTTGAGCTGTAATTTCCTTCTTCCGTCAGCGGAAGGAGGGAGCTACTCATCATATGGGGCATGCTTTAATACACTCATCTCAATGGATATTAACCACCAGGCGATTGCAGAGCCAATGAAACATTTTTGGGCCATTCATTCTTAGATGAAGACAGGAGATTTCTCCACTTTGTTCCACAAATGTTTACCCATGAAATTGCAATCGGATGAAATGTGACAGATCAGCAGCGGCTGAAAGCGGTTTTCTGTCAAAAAGCTAACGTTGCGAAAAGACCTTTTAGATTGATTATGACAACTTTGGTTCTGCTGCCGTTTAGAATCAGACTGCCACAGCTGGGTGTTAAAACCATTCATTACTTCTGATTTCAATCTCTTTACGATCCAGCTGAAGGTTTAGTATCCTCTGTCATGAGGTCAATTCTGCCTACTTTAATTGGACTGATGTCTGTCATAGAAGAATTGTTCATATCTTCCGAGAAAATATATGTCTTACGTCTTTAACATCTTCCACAAGTGACAGTAGACGTGTGCAACACATTTTAACATTCACCTGTGATGTTGAAAAAGCTGTGAATTTCTCTGTGCTATTAAAAACTCCAGCTGACAATGAAAGGTAACATGAGGCAAATTGCTCAGAATAACTGTTTCCCAGCTCTAAACGTTCCCCAGTATAAATCTCAGCTAAAGTAAACCCAAAGTCTCATTGTGATGGAGGAGTCTAAACGGAGGAGAGTGATGCAATGAGAGCAGAGGCTCATGGGAGGCAACCTGTGCTCTGCCTCATAATGACACTTTACCTCACTTTCTCACTGCTTGGCCTGCTTACTACATTCGCCAGATATGTGCTAAATAATGTTCCCGTTGCTGCTTGTCACTCACAGAACCTTGGTACTACCAGTTCACGGAAAGTCTGGAAATAGAGCAAGACAATAATTTTGCACTGTGAGTCCACCAGTTGAGGATATCATTTATGAAAGGATTTTCTTTTTTGGTCCTGCCTTGAAGCTGAAGCTCTCCCATTTAGTCCCGTTTAGTTCCCATCAATACCAGCAAAATTTCTTCCTCTGCTGTTGCCGGGGGAGATTGACCTGAATTGTGAATCACTAGAGTTAATCCCGCATATGTTTACTATATGAAGAGCTGGATTTCCCGAGCCAGTGCCATACAGACCATCCTGGAAGCTAAGAGTGTGAATTAGGCTGCACTCAGGTTGATTTCTGCTTGCACACTGTCAATGTTTTTTATGTCTTTATTTAGAATCAGTCCTCTTTCCACATTAAACTGTTACAGGGAACAGGGACAAGTGTTACAGCAGCAGAAGAATGGATTTATAGATAAGTATCTAAAATACACATTACACCCATTATATACACTCCTGTATATAAATGAAGCAAGGGAAAACTAGAGAAAAATTAAAGGTACAAAGTACTATATACACCGACATGAATGGTAAGTGTATAGTATAAGGCAAGGCAGCTTTGTTTATATAGCACATTTCAACAAGGCAATTCAAAGTGCTTTGTATAAAACATTAAAGAGCAGTTAGAAACTATTAAAAACAACAGAGACAAAAAGTCACAAACAAAGAGAGGAGACAACGAAGTTGCAAAAATGTATTTAATAAAGAAACTGGATGTTGGTTTAAGTGTCTTGTGACTGCAGATCGCAGCATTAGCAGCTTTAGATTCACTTATTTCTCTTGTGGCACCAAAAGCAAAGTGTTTCTGATATAGACAGGGAGTCAGTTCTCATGAAGCATTCCTACATATAGCTACGAAAAACCTAATGCAGTGGAATTCGTAAGTATTCCACATATTTATTGCTGTATGCACCACATGACTGCCGCTTTATAAGAGCGTGAAGATCTGCGTAGGGAGGAGGTCGGAGTGGATGGAAGGGTCCTAAAGCACAGCGCTTTCAAGAGGGGTCCCCGAAGAAGTTAAGGGGAAAACACAAGACTTTCACCCAGAAAACAGGTGTTCATGTCCCGGGATTACTATTTAAAGCTATAGCGCACAGTTTCTGTCGCCCCCATGAGGAATTCTAAGTAATGACAACAACACTGTCGGCGCGTCCACATGATACAAGCCTTCCATGATTGTGCATGTGCCCACACCCCTCCTTGATGCAGTTGCTAGTAGCCAAGGAGGATGCGGAGGATTAAAAAAACATGATGGACTCTTCAGAAGAGGTCATTATCTTCACTCGAGTTTCTGCGCTGCAAAGTCACCAGACGACCGATCTCCTGAACATAGCCACACTGAGAATACAGAGAGAGTTGTGTGGAGCCGATAGTCTTAATTAGCTTTGTAGCAACTCATTTGGCAATGGCTTGAATGTAAAGGACGTTCATTAATATCAAAAAGTTACGCCCTAAAGCTATAAGGGGACCACTGTTTTAATCCAAACTACAATCTTTGCGCCTAAACGTCGCCGCAGGACAGTCACCTTTTGTCTGCTAAACCTAACTGCAACGGCAGCTGAAACAACCGTAACCTCACTGTTCTCTGTACCCGGCTCACAGTAACTTTTTCTTTGCTAAATTTAACTGTAAAGACCGCTAAACCTAACTGTCATGTAATAGGTTGTCACGTGACCTGCCAGCAATCGCTGTCATTTTGTAGGATATCATACAAATTGTTGTGCATCATTTTTCATACGATATCATACAAACTATGCAATACAATACCATTCATGAGAATGTGTTGGGCAAAAGGTTGTGATTGAAGAGACTGACAGCTACAGTGACAAATGAAATATCTTGTTGTGTGGATTGACACTAGGTTTTGGACACACTCAGAATGCAACGTTCATTAAACATGCCCATGTTTTTGGTGAACAGTGAACTGAACGATTCAGTTTGCAACTTATGAACTTGAACATGAGCATTGTTCACTCTTGCAACAGTTAAGGACGCCCACGCAGAGTTTTACAGCACCCACGATTTACGGCATGCCGACACAACACCGGCATGGCTAGTGCTAATGAAAAATCAGACCACAACAACACAGCTACCGGTACCAAGGAAGTTGCAGTTTATGTGGATATTTGACAGACTTTTCGGAAGAAATTAGTACAGATGGAAAAAAATCTCACATTTGCAAACTGTGCCCGCTGAGTCTGAAGAAACAAGAACGGACGTCAATAATACATTTACTGTAGTTTGAGTGGGCAGTCACACTGTTTGGGGGCTTGGGATGGATGGGTAGGAGTCGCTAAAGAACTCGGAGCAGCTCATAAATTTGTTTTTTAAAAACAGAATAAATGAACATAAACTAGTTCCTTTTTTGGGACTGTGAACTTTGTTCAAAATTCTAATTGTGAACATGGACTAGTTCATTTTAAACGGTGTGCGCTGAACTTTAAGCTGAACTTAAACAACATGCTCGGATGGCTCCCTCTTGATATAATATGTTTATTTCACTGGTGCCAATTTATTTCTAAATGTATTAACTTTAACTATCCTCAGTGTCAAATTACTCACTAAGGAGCTCTGATGAGATCCTCTATATTGTGCCCTCTGTATCTAAATGCGTTGGCAAAAAAAATATGCTTATGCTTATTTCAAAAAGTTTTTTTCTTTCTCATCTTAAAACCGATTGCCTATGTTTTTAGTTATGCCATCAATGTTCCTCTCTCTATTTAGAGACTGATCATTGTTCATTTGTTTGTGTCTACTCTTGTAGGTTGTACCACTCTCTCTCTCTCTCTCTCTCTCTCTCTCTCTCTCTCTCTCTCTCTCTCTCTCTCTTGTTTTTTTTGTGTGCTGTAGAGTGTTTTAGAGTGTTTGTTGGGGACCCTTTTGAAAACAAGATGATACACCTCAAGGACTTCCATTTGGGGGTGAGAGATGTTGTCTGTGGTGATGGTGTTCGGACATCATCCTCCTCTCCCTATGGACCACACCAACCGGAGGACTGTGTGAGAGCAGGTATGTTTTCAGTACAAAAACAAAAGCTAAACTACTATTAAATCCATCTGCTGATCTGCTGAATTGGCAAGAATGATCCTCTGATCTGTAGAATCAATGTACAGCTAGGCCTGTAACAATTATTACATAATTGTCTAGATGTCAATTTTTTTACATAATCGTGGTGTATTTGTTTAACCGCAATTAATTGCTAACGTTAGCTAAGGTCTTAAGGCGTATGACTGGTAATCTTTGATTTTGTTTAGATATGCCAAATTGTAATAAAAAAAATGATTATTGGTCGGATTACATCTTTTTTTTCATAATAAAGAGGTGTTGTGTTCATAGGCTGTGTACCCGTGTTATTACATTATCTGGCTCACATAACAGTGATATAACCAAAAGATGTATCCTAGGATTCATTCAGAACTTGAATTTGTTTAAAAAAATGTCATTTTTATATAATGTCGTTTTTATATATTTGAATTTGAACGTTGTTTCGTGTATATGGTTGAAATGCCAATAAAACACACTTCAGTTGAGTTGACTGTCTCACTATCAGGCGTGGCTTGGGAGTATTCTCTAAAGCAGTGAAGTGCATTCTGGGATTTGGTGTCTTTCATCCACATGAGCCAAAAACACATTTTCTGGCTTTTCCCGGCTAAGAAGCCACCAATTTCTAAAAGAATTTCACATTTATACTACATAAGTGACCCAATTTAAAGATATATTAATCTTTCCAACGGTGGAATATCCCTTTAATCGCAAATATTTGTCAAGCCTGTTTTTATACATTGCTCCATCACCATGGTAACAGGTATGCGCATCAGCGTGTGATTGTGGGGATTTACACGGATCATAAAGTGAAAAGGAGAAAGTAAGTGAAACACACAGAACCCACCACCAGCTCCCCGGTTTGTTTGCATTGGAGTTGGAGGAAACGCTGAATATAAATCTTCTATCAGCCTCATCTTTTCATCCTCTTCTCCATCAATGATGCATCCGACAATGACTGAGTCATCAGAGAGAAATAATAAATGGCGGTTTCCTGTGTCGCGGCTGATGTCTGATGTGTAGAAGATGAGGAGAAATGGAGCGAGGACGGTCTCCTGTGCTGCAAGCGGTCACGTATTCACACTCAGAGTCGTGTGGTCTGTTGGTAAGGGGGGTTTAATAGAGTCTCATTGGTCCATATAGAGGGTAATCAAATACCACGATATTCTTGATCAAATACATCAATGTCGACATTGCGGCGATATTGTAGGTTGACAATTGGTGCTTTCACTAAATATTGACACAATGAGAGTTCCGATGAATAATCATTAATAATGTGGATACAATGACTAAGTGGGCAAAGACAAATAATAAAACAGCTATTAAGTCTGGAAAATTCAGGAAATTGCATCAGTGTACTGTAATGCAGCCTTTAAAACCAGGAAATGACAACACTTGTGTCATGTCGATGTCAGTATAATATCAATATGTTGCCCAGCCCTAATATTTGGCACATTAGATTATATAGAACTCACTGCAGTCAGAAGTCATACAGACTAAAGAAACCTGTGTTTTCTTTCAAGATTTTATAATCCTAAAATGATCTATTGAAGCTCTTCCAAAGCAAAATGCAGATTTGAATATTTTTATCCTCTCATATTAATTTCTAAAGAAATAAATTTAAAAAAACATGCTAATGGGATGCTGTAATTACTCGCGTATCCTTGTTATTGTTTATCAGATGCTGTGAAAAAAACAGAGTAAGCGAGAGCTCCGAGCTGCTGACTCGCTATCCGCCGCTATCTTTCTCTGCCGCTCCGTCAGCCATTAGTCTATAATTTATGCTTTCACTCTCTCAAGGCCTTCTGCTCAAAGCAATGGCACTGCCGCATGCGAGTAAGTTTTCTCTTTCAATGTGTTGACGGCTGTACATTGACTGATAAACAAAAACGTTGACAAATTGAGTGCTCCTTCACACCCACTGCAGGTGTTCGAACATAAAAACCAAAATGGGGAATAAAAACTCCCGTTGGAGTGGAGGTGTGAACTAAATTGCAGTGCAGTTTGCCATGAAACGTGATACATTTTTAAAGGTTGGGGGGGGAACAGCCAAACAAACTGAATGTGCTGTGAATATTGTCTTGATATATGATCTAAAAAACAGAAGCTGGAGTTGCTTCTTGTACAAATGTAAAGATTCCAAGCATGGCAGAGAGACTGCAATATTGTCCGATCAGCAGCATTGATTTCTAAAGTAAGATTCGAGTGGCTTTCACAGGCCTGGGGGCCATGAAACTGGCTCAGCATACAGGAAATAGAGTAAGAGAACAAGTAAAAAGCCATATAAAGTTGTTCGGTACACTGAAACTCTTATTTATTCCACGTCTGCTGAATAGGCTGCACAGTACATCAATAACAGATTGAATTTGAGGGCAGGCATGGAACTTTACACATGACTGCTTCTTCACATAATACAGCTCAAGTCTATTTTATCCAACCTTGGGTGATAATAATCGCAGTAAATTAATTTTAATCATAGTGTTTCATTTTTAAAATGTTATTGACGGAGGGGAGGTCAAGGTCTACTTAGGTTTCCTAGTTTACGAATCTTGTCTTTTCATTTGAATTCCTAGAAGGCCATATCCACCATACTAAGCACGACTTTCTAGCGCGAAACCCACATTTTCTCAGCAGTGTCTCTTGATGTGGCCCGAGGCCGTGCTACTTCTCCTTTTCATCACTGAGCTGTTTTTAACACACTGTGGAATGAGAGTCTGACTCCAAATTAGTGTCCTGAATCCAAACTCATTAACTCTCAAACCAAACAAATCTGTGCCAGTCTACAACGTGGTGTGTGTGTGTGTGTGTGTGTGTGTGTGTGTGTGTGTGTGTGTGTGTGTGTGTGTGTGTGTGTGTGTGTGTGTGTGTGTGAGATTATAAGCATTATAATTCAGTATTGTTTATTTGGTAATCTGTCTGCGTGAGGATTTGGGCAACTATCTTCACAGCGTTTCCATCAGGCAGCATGTAAATTCAGACGGCGCTAGACACACGTTTACAGACAGCAGTCAACAGGAGTTGAAGTGCTGAATGTAGCAAGATATTTGGAAGATGTTTTGTTTTTGGGAGACAGCCGACCTCAGCCTTAGTTTATTGATTTGTGCTGGGCTTAAAAGGCCCCATGCTGTCTGCAGCTGCATCAATACTTACCATATAAAACCAAAAAGAATGTTTTTGAATTTTCGATGCTAATCCATAGAGATTATCATTCTAATATTTGCCTTCTAATCTGCACACTTAATCTTTGGATCATAATCCCATGTCTTGTGTGTTCTTTCATGTTTTTGTCTTGTCTGCTCAGGATTATAAATTTTATATCAGATATTTAGCCTCTTCTGTAGATTATTCAAAATAATAATAATAATAATAATTTATACTTTATTAATCCCACAAGGGAAATCACAATGTTTAGCAGTTATTCTGAGCACATCGGGGTTATCTAGGTCTGGGCTTTGATACCCAACATTTTAAACAGAAAGCCTAAGTTACAAACTCAACATGTGGAGTTTGGTAGACATTTAGGAAGCAAGGGGGGTATTAAATTAAATTGCATTATGGGAAATGTAGGATTCAATGTTTTGCAGCTTGGTCCATACAAGGGACTATAAATCATTATATTTCAGCCTCTGCTGCTCTGATATAATTTCACATAACATCAACATTTATTTGTGCCCCACAGCCCTCCATCCAGATTAAGTTTTGGAAGAACTTGGACCCCTCTGATTTAGACCATTCTATTTTTTAATACATGCTCTATTTGTCCACCAAATGTATAAGTGCAATACTAAATCACTGGAGTACCCCTTTAAGAGTATTAAGCAATATATACAACATGAGCGATGTTGTGTACATGATTGGTGGCTCGCTTCCCAATGTGATTGCATATACTGTAGTAGAGTGACTTTGGCTCAAGAGTAGAGTGGACATTAATCTCAGAGTTGATGTTAACAAAAACTAATTCTCCCTGTTGTTTGCTCTCAGTCAGGACAATGAACCAGACCTTTAAAACATGGAAATGTGAAAATACAATAATTTACTCTTAGTGGATAGCCAAAGATAGAGTTTTGAAGACACAAGAAATACTCAGATTTGGTTATTAATTTGTGTCTGATTTGAAAAAATGCAATTACCTATTAAAAAAATTCTTGAAATCACATCTACTTCTTCTCCCTTGTTGAAAAATTCACTAAAAAGTCCTTTCTCAGTGTTCACTGGAGGCTTCAAAGTTCCAAACGTGTAAGTTGTACACTGGACCATGAACCACACTAGTTGTGATGTCACAACATCTGCCTACAGCTATACATGTTAAACTGAAATTTAATGTGGAAATTTCCTTCTTCAGCAAATGAAAGTGAAAACAGCCTTCCAGTGTAAAAACTTTGCAAAGTGAAGCTCAAACATCCAAGAGATTTAACAAAAACCAAAACACATTTTTGAGTGGAGGGGGGGCTTTAAGAAACAAGACTAGGTTAAAAACTACCATATATGGTCAATGTGTTGAATTATGGCCAAATATAAAAAAAAAAAAAAAAAAAAGAATAAATTGGGCATGTGATTAGATTGTAGCCTGGTCCTACCAGACTCTGGTACATTTCATTTGTACAGAGAGTCTGGCCTCTCTCCATTGACAAGTGTTAACTTCCTTGAAGGCGGGTACTCTGTTGAAGTTTAAAACTATTGGATCTGCCCAGAGCCACTCTGGATCTGCCATAACCAATCGCTAATGTTTGGTCGTGACGTATGTCATGCGCATGTGCAAAAAAAGGGGAGACCGACAACAATCGGCTTATATTTAGCATTAGCATCGCTAGCGTTAGCCTTAGCCTACTCCTTCACCACTAACGGAGCGAGCTGTAAAATCAAACTGTTCCTGAACCCCGTGGGGAGGAGGGCCACAACATCACGGCCCCCAACACAACTCAGCAAAGACTGTCCTTCCTCGGGCTTTGACTTCTGGATATTTTCAGCAGCGTTGCCACAACGAACCGAATGGCTTCGCTCGCATCTTTCTAGCGCACGACCTCAACGTCATTGTTCTCAGCCACTCCCTCTGTTCGCTGATTGGACCGCCAAAAATTTGGCCGGCAAAAACCCAAGACTATACCGCAAACCCAGACGGAGTAGTGAAGGAAAATGAAAATTGAGCGGAAGTACGTAGGAGGGCGGAGTCAGGCTAATTACATTATACATTGTATTTATATTTCAAATACAACCAAATGTTGTTTCTAGAGCAGCAACAGTAAAGTTTACAGCAGCAAAGTCACAATATAATCTCACCGGAGACAAAAATCTAAAATGTCAGTTAAATAAATAATATTCCTGACATCAAAATAATGAGTAAAGTTGAGAAAGAATGAAGAACACAGACAGACAGTCAGAGTCAGTCCTTCCTCCTGTCCTCTCCCTGTGCTGTGGTGGATCACTGCGTGCAGATACCGCTGCTACAGAGAGCAGGGGCTGCTTTGTCTCAGCCAGCAGTTAATACCCCTTTCCCACTGGCCAACAAACTTACTTACACCTGCTGAGATCTGTCTTTTGTCTGCAGTGGAAAAGGTTACAGTCAGCATTCCAATGACTCTGCAGTAGGCACGGGTATTTATCAGCTCCTGGTCCGATTGGCAGTGATGGAAACAGGACACCTGGGTAGATGCGCTGATTTCCTTCCCTTTTTCGGTGTGACGCTATGACACGAGTCGCCTCCGTTGGTAACTTCTGTCATCTTGGCCACAAATTCCTGTCCATCTCCGCCCAAGCACCACTCGAATATTAAATCAGTCGGCACTGAGTTTGAATAAGAGACTGAATAAGTTACAGATATAAAAAAGAAAGAACCACTGTAACATTTTCACTGGCCTCCATGCTGCTTTCTACTGTTTACTAACCCTTTGTTATAAGAGTAGTAGAAGCAGATGGGTTGTGTGTGGGGTGTGATGTGTGTGTGTGTGTGTGTGTGTGTGTGTGTGTGTGTGTGTGTGTGTGTGTGTGTGTGTGTGCGTGTGTGTGTGTGTGCGTGTGTGTGTGTGTGTGTATGTGTGTGTGACTGTGTCTGGGGAGTGTGTGGTGGAGCGAGTGACGGTGAATGCAGAGCAATCGGTCTGAGCAGAGGAGGGTTTACGTTTATTAGTAAATATATCAAGCAGGGATGTCACTGGTTTGAAGCGAATAAACTAGGCTACAGCGTTGTTTGTTCAGAAGTTGGCACTATACAGCATGGCTGTAATTTTCTGTAATCATGATTTTAACCTGTAATGGAGTATTTCAACAGTGTGATATTGCTGCGTTTACGAGTAAAAGATCTCACCACTGATATCATACACTGAGCAAAATTATAAATGCAACACTTTTGTTTTTGCCCCCATTTTTCATGAGCTGAACTCAAAGATAGAGGACTTTTTCTATGTACAGACAAGGCCTATTTCTCTCAAATATTGTTCACGAATCTGTCTACATCTGTGTTAGTGAGCCATCCTCCTTTGCAAGATAATCCATCCACCTCACAGGTGTGGCATATCAAGATGCTGATTAGACAGCATGATTATTGCACAGGTGTGCCTTATAGAGGAGACACACCAGCCCGATAATCGGCCGTCGGACCGTCTGGCGAGGTCGGTGACACGAGTCTGTTCGGTGTGTCCCGTGCCGTCGGCCGTCCGAGGAGCCGTCGGCCTTCATTTGGGCCGACCCAACATGTTCAGTCGGAGACAGGGCAGTCGGGACTCGCCTGGAAATGGGGAGCGGATGAGCCTCTCAAAATCTGACGAAAATCTTTTAAACTGACCTTTGTTGATCTGAAATGAAGACAGATTCAGAAACTGCCTATTTCTCGCTTAAAATGTTTTCAGAAACACGTTTCGGTGAACTATTTTGTGTCAGTATCTGGTGTTATGGTTAGAGTTAGGGTTAGGGTTCATGCCTCTCTCTCTCTCTCTCTCTCTCTCTCGACCTGACTGCAGTTCGTTGTCGTAACCGACTTGAATGCTCACATTTGATGGCATCTGGCATTTTGGAGAGGTGTTCTCTTCACAGATGAACCCTAACCCTAACCCTAACACCAGATACTGACCGGTTTTCGTATATATTTGGCCTCTTCTTATGGGACTGAGCATTTCTAATGATAGCAGCAGATAAGTAGCAATTCAAGTTTTGAAAACAATCAATGAACATACCTTATACAGGTTATCATTAAATACACACAGACCAAAATGCTGTCTTGTGGCGAAGAGGCTTTAGACCACAAACCATTCATTCATAAAATCTGATTATTGATCTTTTTATGAGAAAAAGAAAAATGATGAATAGAATAGACGAAGAACAAACACTTAGTGAAACGCTTCATCTGAAATGAGATCAAAGACTAAAAAAACAACAGATTATTTTACTCTTGAACCATTGCATTTTACTCAGCTCGGTGCGATAATAATAATGCTGTATTAATAGTGTAGCCTATTGATCTCTTGTGGAACATTTTCTCTGCCGCAGAGGGAGATCAGAGCGGGTTTGGAGCTGATGCCTTGCTCACTGGATGAAGAACCAGCCCCTCCAGTCTAACAATGGGCTCTTTAACAACCAACCTGCTCTCCAGCCTAGCCAGCCCCGTTAGAAAAACCTTCTGGATGACTCAGGTCAGACCACAAGCAAATATAGCCCTTTTTGGGGGTGCTGCACCCCTAAACTTGATCCAGGCACCCCCCAAAAAAATTCGGTGTTAATCTATTGTGAGCTAAGGAGTTCATATATATATATATATGTATATATATATATATATATATATATATATATATATATATATATATATATATATATATATATATATATAATATCACAGCATCGTGAAACTAAACCCAGAATCTAGATGCATGGATCATTCAGAAAAACATTCTGAGCCATTTTTTTAAAATAATGCTCGACAGCCAAAATAAATCTCTAATTTTCTAAAGTTATTGATACTGCATTTAAAAAAAGTCTGCTTTTACATAGATAAGTACCCAACACATAATCCTTTCTAGTTACATTATTCAGTGTTTCCTCTACCAATACCAATACTCCAAAGTGATGTTAAAATGCAGTAAATACAGTAGAATAACGTTTATAAAAAATTGCGTTAAAAAGGTGCCAGGGTGTGTGAAGCTCTGATCCTTGAATCTCCCCTGGGTCAGACCCCAGGTTGGGAAGCACTTTGCCAAAACAGACCTTCACTTTCCACGCAATGAAACGGTTACTAATCAAGCAGTGTAATGGCTGCTGGGGGGCCCTGTCTGCGCCGGGGCCCTTGTTCCAAGAGGCTAATGGGCGGAGACCTGTTTGTGTGCCTTTTTTTTAAATCCTCCCAGGTCCCTGCTGTGATGCGTACTGCAGGAGTTGGCTGGGGGGCGCACACACGCTGCAGCGACACACACACACACACACACACACACACACACACACACACACACACACACGCACACACGCGCACACGCACACACACACACCATCATTTCCAGTGGAGATTGGCACAGAAACGCAGTGCCACGACCACTCCAGCAGCCTATGTCTGTTTGGTACGGACTGCTGAAACTTGTGCGCAGAGAGGCGGATAGATTCACATAGCTCGTCCCAGATAGTGGATTCACGCTTTCTTTTTTTACCCTTTTTTCTCCTCCTCCTCCTCCTCCTCCTCCTCCTCTGGTTTCGTGTTACAAAGCCTTGGGAGGGAGTTGCGCGGAGAGTCAGTTCCTCTGTGTTACAAACTGAATGACAGGATCATATGGCTGGATTTGCCTTATAGTCCAACCATTAAAAAACAGAAAAGATAGAGGAAATTAAAAAGAGAGAAGAGAGAAGGCGCGGGCGAATTCATCTGAAATTGATGAGGATGTGGAATAATTTATAAGTCAAATTAAAAAAAAAAAAATCCGAGGTAACGGAGAAAGAAGAGAGGGAGGGAGAAAAGGATACTGGATCTGTCGTCAGAGAAAGACTGGGAGACGGAGAGGAAAGCGCAGGACGCGTTGCCTGTAATCACCACCACCATCACCGTAATAATAAGGTAAGTTTATAGCCTTTATTTGTCCTAATGGTGGGTGCAGTGCTGCGAGGACGGCTGGATGAAAAGTAGACGGAGGAAGCTGGAAGCGAAGGCATCCTGATCCGGAGTCTCCGGATCTCCAACTGTTGCCATGAAGCCAGCTTTTTCTTGGAAATAGGACGCCGCCAGATACAATGCGATGTCTAAACGGCTCCTTTAGGTGTTGTAGGTTGTCTTTTCAGGGGCTCAATGTGATGCAACTTTATCTCCATTACGCGCAGTGTAAACACAGCGCACTGCGGTCAGGAGCAGTTGGAAGGGAATCAACTCCGGGCTCCATGCTGTAGTCTGTGTATCTACAGTAACACTGCTCCATAATCACAGCCCAGTAATGGAACTTTAACGTGTAATATGTAGCCCACAATATCACACTTATTATATATTGTGCTGTAACATGCCATGGTTAGATCTATGCACCATTTCAAGGGGGAAATAATTTGATATTTTATTATTTGCCTGTAATATTGCCATGTCTGGAGTGTGTGTGGTGCTCTATAATGAACTTTTAGTAACCTTTCTTAGCTTGATAGTGTTTTGCATCTTATATGGCATCAATATAATATTTCATTAATATCCCTAACTTATAGGCTAGTTTGTGACTTGTGTTGTCTGCCGGAAGATAGACTTTTTTAGAGTTAATAGAGATGTTGTGGCGAATACAAAGGATTCTG
>CM042314.1:31852405-31917405 GCA_023566125.1 Zingel zingel
TGCATATTCAGCCCATTGTGAATGAAAACTATGCTCGGATTGAGGAAAAGTCGTATAATCCTTTTTGGTGGCTCTAATAGTAGTGCCAGTACTCTGAAAGCCTCGGAAGCAGCCCTGAGCTTTCTCTTGAAATCACTTCAGTTTAATTAAATGAAGTCGTATTGGGCAACATTGTCAAAGAAGAAACGTTATTGCCAAAGAAAAGCAATACTTTCAGAATATAGAACACAAGGCAGTAATAAGTATTTGTCACCCTCTATGAATGATGCAGCCCCCCTTTGGAGCAACCAATCAATAAATAAATAATCCCTGAGGGAGGAAAAGGCTTTCCAGGAAAGTCAGCTGGTGGAAAATCCAATATGGTGCAAAGTGACGTTCCTCGAGGCAAATCTGTACTGCAAGTGCAACTAGGGCTGGGTATCGTTCAGAGATTTTCAATACCTGTCGCGGTAGCAATGCCGATACCGTGACTTGGATACCGGTTCCTGAACGATACTTTTTTTCGTACCAATTTGACAATTTTCTCAACAAAAAATGACAACATTATGGTACAACACTTTTGTTTCATCCCCTTTTCACCTATCTGATGCACACTGTAGTCAAGCCTCTCAAAATACAACACACACACACACACACACACACACACACACACACGTGAGCCCCGTCTCTGTGCGTAACGTAGAGTTCTTCCTGCATGCCTCGACGACGTGTAACACTAGACAGCAAATCCCCAGCATTATTAGATCTCGGCACAAACATGCTGCATGCTTATTGGCTCAATGATGACGCTGATGAGATTGAGGTATTGAAATGTGGTTTTGAATGACATTGTATTTTTCGATACCTGATACCATGGAGGCAATTCAGTCGGTGCCTAAAAAGTATGGAAGTACCCAGCCCTAGATAAAACTGGCAGACTGGCATATTTTTAAGAGACAATTCGTATGCCATTACTGGCGTGTTATCAAGACGCATACTCACTTTTTAGCGTGTTTATCAACGCCATTTGGCCTCCACGTTTTTTTCCCTTTCTTCTTTTCCTAATCCCAACCAGTTCTTCTTTTCCTAAACCCAACCCGCGTTTCTTTAACTGTGTATGCGTGTGACGTTTCCTAAATCCAACCGTAGCCTCGCGATAACACGTAGCCTCATGATAACACGCCACGTGGCGTGTATGTTTACGCTGTGACGTTGTATGTATACAGCGTATACATACATGCGGATAGCTCAAAATGTGTACAGATAACAGGAAAGTGGCGTGTATGTTTGCGTGAAGTCATGATATCACGTTAGAACTGGAGGCACCAAATCTTTTCACTCTCAAAATGTGGATGTGTTTATCAAAGCTTTTTCATTCTGACCTGTAATTTCCACCCCCTGTCGGGCTGATGAATGTCATTTGAAAAATGTCATAATGCAGTGGTGAGAAGCATCAGCCAAATCTAATTACTGTTGTCTGAAACAAATAAAGCAAACAGATGAGTAACTCATAGCTCCCCACCATGACATAAAGGTCTGTGCTTTTCTACTGCACAGCAAACTCTGGCTGCCTTTACAGGACTCTGGAGGTCCTCAGCAGAGGCTTGGTGGGGATGGTCTGGGTGGCTCGTGTCCTCTGCGTTATTTATGAGTGGTAGAATGGAGGTGGAGGAGAGTCCTCGCTTGTTTGTAACTAGCTGACCACTATTGGCCATCTGCTCTCGGCCAGCCTCTCTCTCTCTCTCTCTCTCTCTCTCTCTCTCTGTCTCACCCTACTATCTACCTCTATGTTGCTCTGCTCTCTGTGGATACATCTATCAATAATTGGGTTTCCATCCAAGTTTTTATGTAAATTAGGACACAGTTAGAGAGGTTAAATGAATGTGTCTTGCTTACTTGTGATTGAGCTGGGCTCAGTAAAAACCATGTCATAAAAAAAGTGATGACAATTCAAGCGCTTTAATAAATATTTGACAGCGATCAAATGTAAAGGTGCTGGTTCAGGTTTTCTTCTGTTTCCAATATTATTGTTAAAGCTGCAGTAGGTAACTTTTATTAAAAAAAGTTTGTGTCATATTTGCTGAAACTGCCACTATATCCTGATAGTAGCACATGAGACTGATAATCTGTGGAAAAAAAAACACGTTCCTCTTCCGCCTGCTAGTGCTCCTAACGGCATTTGCAAGATTCCACCGCATCTGTAGGAAAACAGCCAATCAGAGCCGAGCAGTGGCTCACTGGCTGTGAACTCCGATCAAACTCTCAACACTAGGCAGCGCTGATCAAACAAGAATCAAGATTATTTTACTGCATCCCCTGTTCCTCTCCTGAAATGTTTTCAGAAACATATTTTAATGCACTATTCTATGCTTACGCGTTAAATCGACGTCGTGGGTACGTGGAGATACGGACCCTACGCCATAGCCTGACGTGCACCGCTTAAAAAATGTAACAACTGTGATTGGTCCGCTTGGCCGTGGCTTGGTAGCGTCGCTTGGTAACGCACAAGTATAAACTTCAGGCCACTTACGTAGGTAACAGTGAAAGCTCTTTGCAGCTTGTTGTAAGATGAGAAAGTATTTGACCACGGTCACCATGGTGAAAATAGTCAGGCCAAAACTATGCCCCGCCTAGCGGCCAACCGGCCAACCAGCTGAACCTTTAATTGAAGGAATAGCTAAAATGGTATGAAGCTAGAGTGAGGAAACATTTTGCTAAGCTAAGCTAACCAGCTGCTGGCTCCGGCCACATACATAGCACTCAGACTTGAGAGTGGTATCAATCTTCTCATCTAACAAACCGACACAAAAGCGAATAAGTGTATTTCCCAGAACTATTTCTTTAATGAATATCAATATCATCTCTTCCTTCCTGCTAAATCATTGAAGTTTCAGTATCGCCATGTATACAGCGGTATCCATTCATTGACAGTGCCATGCGATGTTTGTTTTTTTTATCGTCTAACCAAGTCAAAGACAGACTCAGGGAGAGAAACCATCATATTTGATACTTGTCCAGTAATGTCCTCTTCAGATACCAGCTGGACTCATCTTTTCAGCCTGTTTCATCCTGTTTCCTGGGTCTGTCCATGCCTGGCTGTAGTTGAAATTGTAAAGCTGGATTGTGCAGAGATGTTAATATGCTCGGCCAAAAACCTTGTCAGCGAGCCAACTGTGTTTTGGGGGCGCCGCGTGAGGTATTTAGTATGTTTTCTGAGGCCCCTGATGCGCCTGTCGGCTGCGTGTTGTTCTGTTTGTCCAGACTCAGCAGATGTTTTCTGGCTCAGTCGTCTGCTCTGTGTTTAGTGTACAGAGGGCTGTCGCAATTGTTCTCTTTTTTTGTTACTCTGGTTTTGGTGACACGTCAAAGCTGTTTGGACCCAGTGTGACTGCAAAGGTTCCTATTGTTTACTGTCAGCGGCAACATCGTGTGTGTGTGTGTGTGTGTGTGTGTGTGTGTGTGTGTGTGTGTGTGTGTGTGTGTGTGTGTGTGTGTGTGTGCTTTGCATAGAGTATATGCCTATGCATATTCAGCACTTGTTTCTTGCTTTTTCCATGCATTGTTTTCCTGGGTATGGTATGCAAATGTGTATAAGCTACCAGCAAAAGATAACAGTAAATATAAAATAGTTTCTCATGGACTGGATATCTGAGATTGTGTGTGTGCTAATGTGTGTGTGAATAACGATGCAGATGCAGTGGGTAGTAGGGGGTGTGTAGAGAAAAGTAGGCCCCTGTGCTAACCAGAGCATGGTAGTTTGTTTTTATGACAGCCGTTTTTTTGGCATTGTTCTGGTCCGATAGAGCTCACCCTCCCTACCGTGGGACTGGCCGTTAGGGGGCAGGAAGTGCCGGGAGTGCGCAGCTTGAGCAAGCACACACACACACACACACACACACACACACACACACACACACACACATATACAAACTGTATTGCAGACTTCGGCACACACAGCCCCTCCCAAGCAATCGGCGCACACTCACACATAAAGTTTTTGAAAGGACAATAAAAAGTTGCCCTGCGGCTCGCAGGCTGGTAAGCTGCTGCTTATCCAGGAAGGAGCTGCAGCCGGGCTAATGGCCTCTCTCCAGGGTAGGCACTACAGAGGGGCCCATCAGGCTTATCGGCAGCAGGAGGGGCCCTACATGGCTGCTCTCTTACAGCTCAGCTAGCGTGTGGGAGTAGCTTAGCTTTCCGAAGCTGTTGGGAGACAGCCTTGAAACCACTCTTGCTTATGTCTGTGCCTGCTGTGTTTGTCTAGAGTCATCCTGGCCTGTAGGGAAAAAAATCAAAGTTAGTCGTTAGTCCCTCCTAAATGAAAATATAGACATAGATGCTTACCCAGTGTAGCACCTCTAATTGGATATTTAAAGTTAACTTAGCGTTGCACTTCCTAATGGAAACTCGGCCCATCAAGTTTTAGGAAGTCTATGCTACCCTTTATTGTTGAAAAATCAATGCTAGACCAGTGTGGCTTTTTACTACAAAGCATGTACTTCTTTCTAGTACCATTGGGCCCGTTTGGCAAGCGTGAAGATGATGGCGGACAATGTGTGAATACTGTTTTATTGGAAATGGCTTAGTAAATAGACAGCATGATTTGTAGAAAACAGTTGAAAGTGCGATGCAGAGGAGGGAGACGCCTCATGGATCCTAGTGTAACGACTCCAGCATGATCTGAGCCCATGAGTCACTGCTCCTTCTCTTCATCTTTAGTGAAACAGGATCTGATGCAGTGTTTACAGCAGCTGCTAACTCGACTGAGCCGAGCTAACCTGTAATTGTTACTGTTGCCTCGTATGGAAGACTTGTTCGACAATCCTTTTTTTTTGCCTTGAATGAAATGTAAATACAGGCTGTACAGCATCAAGCCTAAATATCCCGAACCTGCTGTGTGTTTATGTTACCCATCCATATTAACACAAATTACTTTGCATATAGGCCTATCGCATGACCATTCACAGACACTGGGCATGTGCATGACGGTGTGAACAGGAAGCAGATTGTCTAACGTAACTCTGCAGTTGAAAGTCATGGATGTATAAGTTGAAAATACTTTGTAGAACGAACAACAATGGCGAAAAGTAAAACCAGGAATTTTTTTAGCTTAGACTCACGATGAGGTGAAACTGTTACTAAAAAGGTATTAACCTTTAAGAATGACTGCGGTGCATTGTCGTTTCCAAAGGTCTCTTTGTTTCCGCCCCTCCAGACTCAAAACAACAGCAAAATTCTTAAACGGGGTCAGCAGTGTTTCCAAATGTCTCCGTTAAAGGGGCTCGTAAACGCCGGAGTAGTGTGGACGCGAGGCATAAACGTAGCAAAACGAATTGCATATTTTTGACTATGAATGAATTAAGTTTTAGAGTATTTGTTTACATTGTTGGACTTTCCTTTTTTAATGACCACAATAGCGGAAAAAAGGTGTCACTAGTCTGTATGTATAAAAAGTATTACATGTACAAAGTCAATACTAGCAGTCTGTGAAAGATTAGTCACGCATTGCCAGACCTTCCTCCACAGCGCTGCGCAGGAGGGTCTGGCGAGTCCATACAGCAAACCCGGGATGGGAGAAAAACGTGCTCTGGTTTATTGGCATTTCTTTAAACCAGTCACAATCGTCTTGGGCAGCGCTAAGCGCCGAGCAGAGCCGCTGTGCCGCTGCAAAATATCGGGAAGGAACTTGTTTTGGTGGAACACGTAAACGTTCAAAGGTTGTTTTAATCGTGCAACAGAAAACTCAGATTGGACAGATAGTCTAGCTAGCTGTCTGGATTTACCCTGCAGAGATCTGAGGAGCAGTTAACCATAGTCCTCAGAAATCCACCGGAGTTTAAAATTCCAACACAAAGAAAGCAGAAGGTAACGGGACATCCAAAAAGAGTGACATCCGGCGGAATTTCCAGCAGAACGAGCGCAATACTGGACCAGAGGAGATACAAGTGATTGTAAAAAGTGAAGTGCTCAAGGGTACCTCAGTAATATAGGAGTCAGAAGCCAGTCACAGTCAGGGTTACGGCATGGCTATGGAGCCTACGCATATAGCAACCGTAGCTACGCAGTTTATACACTTTTGTAGTGTCGCACGGTAGTGATATCATCAGGTGAAACCCAGCGCTGAACTATTAATATCTGTGGTATCTGCAGTGGGACTCCCATTAACCCCTTGCGCCGAGTATGAATATTATTGATTCACTTTCCCCGGATCTGCTCCTACACATTTTTATGGAAACATCGCTGCTAGCTTAGCACAATGCTTGCTTATTACTGAGGTTAGCAGCTTGTTGGCCTCACCTCGAGTCCAGTACTGGGATCTCCTTTAAGCCCAGCTGTATCAGCAGCTGCAGCTATAATGGTCCTGTTGTTGAGGTGTTGGTCTGGTTTGTGTGCTGGGGAGGGGGTGAAAGAGAGATAGGGTGTGTTTTTGCCCCCTCACCCACCTCTTTCCTGCTCCAGACTCACCTTTGACCCCGGCTGGCTGCACCTCCCCCTCCCCCACCTCTCTAGTCACTCTCTTCCAGTCCACTGCTCTCTGCATGATGTCTGAAAAAAAGATGCTCAATGGGATGAGACCACAGTAATATGACAGAAAGGAGATAAAAGAGTCGTAAGACAGGGATTGGGAAGAATACAAAGGCTGGCGAGAGGAGAGAAAAGTGTATGGGTTGCCAGGTTTGGTCCACTCCTAGAGAGAGACAGAGATTGGAAAGCGAGAAAAGAAGCCAGCCTGCCCCAGACATCAGCCCTGAGAAACCAAGATAAGAGTCGACCAGCAGTCAACAATTACACCATCAATTTCCATCCTGGCTTTCACCTTCTTCTCTCACTCTCTCTTTCAATCTTTCTCATCTTTTGCTTCTCGGTACTCACTCTTATTCTCTTTTCTCCACCTTATTCCCCACTGCTGTGCTGCCAGTGTATTTCTATAATAGACCTCTCCACAGCCTGTTACACTCACACAAACACACACACACACACACACACACACACACACACACACACACACACACACACACACACTGTATTATACTCTGACACATACGCACATTCATGCTTTCATGAATTAATTAAATGTACTCAAGCACTGTTCTTCAGTTCAGTTATGAGGCACTTGTACTTGAGTATTATAATTTCATGCTACTTCATGTATATACTTTTACGAAATACTTTCATATTTGTTTAATAATAAACTTCTATATACTCCTCTCCTTTATGTTTTCAGTTTATCTGAAACATTCCACAAGGTTTTCAGTGAGCAGACAAAATTGTTGCTCACTACTTTTACTTGAGGAAAGGATCTACTACTCATACACAAACACACACACACACACACACACACACACACACACACACACACACACACACAAACAAACACACACACACACACACACACACACACACTCACAGGCTCTCAAACAAAGACACTCGAAACATCAGAGAAATGTGGAAGGCCACAAGCATTTTCTCACACACTCACCTGTACTAACATATTTGCTCGCACACCTTCATAAGCACGCACACACATACACACACACGCACACGCACAAACACACACACACACACACACACACACACACACACACACATTGTCTATCTTCTCTCTCACCCTTCCCCACCCCCCCCCCCCCCACACACACACACACACATTAGTGGCATATGGAACAGTTTATCTCAAAGTGGGTTTTTTTGTTCTTTTTTTTCATACCTATTAGGCAAAGTCTTTTTTAGGAACACCAGGGAGGAGAGAAAGGCAAATTCTTTATTATGATTTTTTCGCCCGAGGGTAGACACAAAGGCACACACACACACACACACACACACACACACACATACACACACACACACACACACACACACACACACACACACACACACACACACACACATACACACACACGCCACATCCAAAAACTTTGAGCCCATTGTGCTTCTACGTGTCAAAAACCAATAATAGTCTTTTTTTAAAGCCTGAAAACTAATGGAAAGAGACAGTGAGGGAGTGAGAGAGGGATGCTGATGAACCCCACCATGCACGCACGCACACACACTCGTTTTCTCTGCCGATTATGCTCTTCTGTCCATCATATATAGATAGATAGATAGAGATAGATAGAGATAGAAAGATAGATAGATAGATAGATAGATAGATAGATAGATAGATAGATAGATAGATAGATAGATAGATAGATAGATAGATAGATAGATAGATAGAAATGGGAAAAGCGGTATAGTAAAGTGGGGGAACGCATGGGAAGTCGTGTCAAATTGAAGCAACTGAATAAAATCGCCTTCCCTTTTTAAAATTCATTGGCCGTCCGTCCTCCATCCCTCCGCCCCTCCATCCATCCAGTCCTCTCATATCTCTGCGGCTGAACAGCTCTGATTTGTGTACCAGGATTAAATTCCTCAAATTTGTCTTTTCACTCCCTGTGGGAGAGAACCATGCTTTTTAATTAATTGATTTCGAAATTACGTTAGCTGCTGTGTGTGCGCACGCATGGCTGTGTGTCTGTGTGGTGTGTGGTCGTGGCAAAGTGTGTCTTTCTCTCTTTCCCCAACGCTTAGCTGGGTAGAAGAGGGGTGGGGTTGTGTGCTTTGCTGAGTGTGCACCTGTATTGGAGTATCTGTGCCTTTCCAATTATCTATAGGCAGAGAAGCTGAAGAAACAGACTGATGCTAAATCAAGTTTCAAGTGAATTTCATTCATATATCACTTTAAAAAGCAAACAGGTTTTGCACCAAAGTCCTTCTCAAAGACAGACATATATGTATACAAGCATGAAGACGTATAGGTGCATAGATGATAGAAATAACTGGTACCGATTTGTCCGACTTTAAGTTGAAATCAGCCTCAGCTCACAGAACTTGGTAAGTAGAAACATTCAACATTTAAGATTTTAAGATAAAAAAATTATTATGGATAGATATTATTTATTTATGTAATATTGATATATACCAGTGCCCTTTTTCTTCCAAAATAAAAATTAGTTTGTTAGAGACTCCCCCGAAACAAACGCTCCCATAGGCCGTTTGTTCAAGCAGCAATTATGATTCATAGGAACGTTTCTAATGGCGGCGCCCTCTAGTGGTTTCCTGTAATTATCACCCAGGAGAGCGGGTTTCGAGTCCCGTTGGAAAGTAAAAGTTAACTGCAAGTTGTTTTTTTTTACTTTATGGAATAAACCGAACTACGTTATGATTTACATCACATGCATAACCGGAAGTTAAGTAACGCAAGAGATGATTTTAACCCAAACCACAATCTTGTTCTAAACTTAAACAAACAGTTTTTGTCTCTACACATAACCAAACTGCGATTGTTTCACAATGTTAACGACGTCGTTTAGAACCGTGAGCGTTACACTCTGTCGTTTAGATACGAGGATGGAAAACGCTCCCGTGGGTCATGTGAGATAGTAGGAATAAAGGACTTATATCGTCGTATGGCTTGGAAGACTTGTTAGTTTATCAATTACTGATTGAAATATGTATAAGCTAGCCTGACATTTATACAACAACATACTTAAAATACATCGACCTCATAATGACACACCTTCACATTAGTGCTGTAGGATTACTGGTGTTGTAAACAGATACAGACTTGGCAAGTAGTGCTTAGCTGCTGTGATAAATGGTAATCAGAGGCAACATGAAAAAAGGCTTCCCTCAGTGTAATGACGTGCTTCTACATCACTTCACCAAGCCACTTTACCTGTGTGATGCCATCCTTTTACCCAACCAAACCCAGTAGTGTTTTAGCTCCAGCTGATAAAAGTGTCTTGTTAACCCTTGTGTTGTCTTCCCCGTCGACCATGCAACTTTTTGTTTTTCTGGCTCAAAATGTAAAAAACAATTCCAACGTTTTGGTCGTCTTTTTTGACACTTTTGTTTCTGTCAATATTTTTCTGCGCTTTTTTGACATTTTTTTTAAGCTTTTCCCATGTTTTTGTCATTGTTCTAGATGTTTTTGAAGATTATCCCAAAGTTTTTTGTCACTTTTTTTACATTTTTGTCCAACGTTTTTCAACGTTCTATTATCAATTCTTCTTTACATGCTATAGAAATTGAATAAAACATCCAAAATTCAATGAAAGTAGTGAAATGTTCATTTATTTAACTTGTGAAGAGCGTTGTAGGGAACCATCCACGTTATTTTGTTTTAAAATTTGGTTTTAAGAAACCTACATTTCTGATCTAGTAATCTTTTGAAATTGGGTCAGATTTGACCCGAGGACAACAGTTAATAAGATGTAATGTCAGTCTTCATTTCCTATGCCATTCTCCGTTTTCAGGCTTTGTTAAACGTATAGTGAAATGTATCCAGCCCATGCTCCAAAAAGTGCAGAAAATGTCTAAATCTAAAACTGCAAACCTATACAGAGTAAACAGCGTACATGTTAGCTAACGTTAGCTAACCACGTCAACACTATGGTTTCACGGTAAAGGCCGACCACTGCCTTCACACTCCAATGCATTTCTTTTTTGTGAAACACATGCAGGAAGTGTCAAAGGATCAGGTGTAACTTTGCACGTGTTAAGCTAACCATTGTAAATGTACGGAGTGGAACAGAAAAACAGTTAGCAGCTGGATGAATATCTTATGTAATTCCCAGCCCATTCTGACTAAAATTCTGTATGTAAATCTGCAATATAAAATTATAGGCGGGCAAGTCACTTTACAGAAATGTGAGTGTTGTGCTAGGTAACTTTTAGAAATGTGTGTCTGTGTGTGTGGTTTGGAAGTATGTGTTGCCTTGGTGTGTGTGTATGCATGTGTGTGTGTGTGTGTGTGTGTGTGTGTGGGGGGGGGGGGGGGGGGGGGGGTCCAGTATACTTGTGGGGTCCCGACAGCTTTGTGGGGCCAAAATGCTGGACCGCACAACTTTAAAGGGCTGTTTGAGGGTTAAGACTTGGTTTTAGGATTAGGGTTAGAATTAGGTTATGGTTAGGGTGAGGGTAAGGGTTAAGGTTAGGCATTTAGTTGTGATGGTTAAGGTTAGGGTAAGGGGCTAGGGAATGCATTATATCAATGACGGGTCCCCACAAAGATAGTGCCACAAACTTGTGTGTGTGTGTGTGTGTGTGTGTGTGTTGACACTCTTTTTAATAATTATCACCACGTGTGAGAGTGTGAGCGCTCCGCTGTGCCCTGTGTGTTCATGTGTGAGTTGTCTCTTTTGCAGCTGCATGGACACTCGCTTTGTACACAGAGCTGCTGTATTGCTGAATGTCTCTTGTATTACAGTATGTAGCGCACAAAAACCGTCCCCTCCAGAGCTGCGTTCGCCATCGCAGTACGCTGCCTCAGCGCTCGTAGCGCATGAGTGTTGTGTCGCTCATCAACGGGTCACTGCTTATGCGTCGCAGCGCTGGTGTTGGATCTGCTGCGTGCTTTCAGGCGACTGGGCCTGAAAGCACGCAGCAGATCCAACACCAGGTCGCAGTGTGTGTTCTTTTTCTGTGTTTAAGTGTGTGTTTCTGTCTGTTTCTTTGTGTCTGTGCCTTTGCTTTATGCGTCTGAGTCTGTGTGGCTGTTTCTTTGTGTCTGCATCTTTGTAAGTCTGAATGTGTGTGTGAGGGTGTGCCTTTGTCTAAGTGCTTTGTGTCTGTATCTCCTTTAGTCTTATTAATTTTATATATATATATATATATATATATATATATATATATATATATATATATATATATATATATATATATATATATATATATATATATATGTGCGTATTGTGTGTCTGTAGGCTATTCATGTGTGTGTGTGTGTGTGTGTATTACCACAGCTGTATGATAGAGCTCCTGCTAGACTTTATTAACAACATGTACTAGAAACTCTGCTCGGTTTGTCTAAGCTGGAAGATTAAGATGTGCGCATTCACACACAGACACACACTGACAAGAGTGACTCATAAAGGCACCAGGGGTTTGGCAAAGAGAGGGGAGAATGTGTGTGAGTGTGTGTGTGTTTGTGTGTCTGGTGTGTGCCTGCATGTGTGTGTGTGTGTGTGGGGGGGGGGGGGGGGCGAGCTTTGCAAAATCAACAAACACATGCACTGTAGCATTCTGACACATTCATCACTGCGTTCTCACATATTCTTGTTCTGTCATACATACTGCGTCACACCTCCCACACACACACACACACACACACACACACAAAGGCAGTTTGTAATTAGCATTAAAACATGAAATACTTGTAGTTATGATTTATGTGTGTGTCTTCTCACCTGAGCTGTAGCAGGATGATCCCTTACGCGCACACACACACACACACACACACACACACACACACACACACACACACACAAACCCTCAAACACCTGAGAAAGACATCAGTGTGTATCTCTGTCACTGTGAGTGTGTTTGCTCACTGGTGCAGTGGCCGCAGTTGGAGTGGGTCTATCGACTTATTGGTTCTAGCGCAGGGAACGTGGGATTGTTCAATTCCTCATCATCCATTTAAATGGAGGAACAGCACAGGCAGACACTATTCAGACCTGAGGGAGGAAAATACAGCCTGAAAAAGTTAAAGGCATTTTTCTGTCTGTGAGTGACATCATTCTCATGTTTGTGCATTAAGTAGCCGGAGCCTGGACGTGGTTAGCCGAGCTTAGCACTAATTCAAATGTTGCATCTTATTTGTATGAAACAGAAATGTAGATACAACAGTTTCTCCAGGGAATAGCGTACTGGAACTATTTTCTTGGTTAACAACAGTCTGGTGCAATGACTGTGCCAAACATCAAAAAGTCAAAGCCCAAAGTCTTTTTGTCACATTTGGGTTGCCAGATAACCAAAACCAAACCCTTAGAGTGCCCATAAAGTAATACAGATACCATTAGAGTCTTTCATTTGTTATTCCACCAACACTCCTCGTCCTTCCCACTCCAATGTTGAGTTCAAATTATTAAAATATTTATTAAATAACTGTCTGTAACTGCTGCGGTAGTGGGCCAATCGCACACCGCATTCAATCGGAAAACGCTTGCGGTGATCGGCTGAGAGCAAAACCATACAAACTTTTATGGTAAATTATTTTCTATAGATCTGGGTACAAAGAGGATCAAATGCAGGTATTGTTTGACTGGAGAAGTTTCGATACCATTTGGTCCTGGGTTATTTCGCTAAAAGGTATGGAGTAACATTACCCAGCCCTACTGGCAACCCTCGCTATATCCAGAGATGCTGCACAAAAGTACCTGGTGGATGTATAAATGGGTGTTTGTCAAGAAATAGTTTCAGCATGTAACAAAAGGAAGCAAATAAGCATGGTTTTCCTATTAGGTATTCCTTTAGAATAATAGTTTTTATACATAATCCTTATTTGTTTCCTGTATGGATTAAACAGCGTTGTTACTTAAGACAGAGTGAGGCTAGTTGTTTTCCCCTGCTTCCAGTCTCTATGATAAGCTGCGCTAACCGTCTCCTTGCTGTAGCTTCATATTCAGTGCACAGACATGAAAGCGGTGTCAGTCTTTTAATCTCAGTCTTTGGAACAAAAGCTAAAAAGTGCATTTCCCAAAATGTCATATTATTCGTTCAAAGAAAAATGACTAGAATAGAGACAGAGATACGATGTGAGGCAGTTTAATCGACGCCAAGGGGAGAAACAAGGAGGCAGAGAGACAGACTAACAGTCACAGGAGAAAAGAGTGAAAGTCAAAAAGTGCCAGACAGAGCTGAGAAAGAGAAAAATGAAAATGGAGGCTGAAATAAATGGATATGGTATGGCGAAAACTCATATAGAGCGAGTGGGAGCCGGAGTAGTGTCTGAGATGATGAGAGAGAATCAAAGAAAAAGTGAGATAGAGTGACACAGACAAGAATAGGAACACGGCAAATACTGCAGATAAAAGACAGAGGGCAGAGGGTGTGATTGTGGTCGTCAGCGGCTCTCTGACTTTTGCTCGTTGACCACAGGCCTCCTCCGCACTTCGTTTATTGTCAGACTTTATTTGATTTCCTTGTACCGCTGTCATTTTCCCCCCTCCCTGTTTGCCACCCAGACACCCTGCCGCTTTTGTTTTTCCATTGCAGCAACAGAATGGCCTAGTTCTTTCTTCTAACCTTGACTTAAAGAGCCAGGGAACACTCTTTCGCTCTTTCTTTCATTTTACAGTAATGGCTGATGATCAAAGGGCCGTGGCTGTTTTTTTTTCAAAGGTGTACTTTTGCGTCTGTTTACCTCAGCGACTTTAACTTTTTAAACGAGTGAATTTTGGAACACGTTTTCATATTTGAGTGTCTCAGCATGTGTCCTCATTTTAAGGTAATGTGATAGAAAAGAACGATAGATGTGTCTTGAATTTGACGCGTCCTTTTTAAACATGCCAATATTTATTTGCATGCTGCCAGTGTGTCTAAACAGTCAGCCCACCGCTGGGTTTGGTTATGGCCAGATGTGGTGTCAATTTACTAGACTGAAGGCAATTTTTCCATCTCAAATTGACTGCTGAGCTTTTGATACATGGGCTGACAGCATGTGTCAGCTACCAGTGAGCTTCGCATTTATTCGGAGGCAGGTTTGTTTATGCTGATGTTATTCAAAATGGTCTGCAATTAGTCACAGTTGATGGAAAGTTGAAAAAGCTTCCCAGTGACAAAGCTGCATGTGATGAGCATGTCTGTATGAATAAATGATGGGTTCTTAAAGCTGATCTTTATGTTTTGGTTAGAATAATATCAAGCAGATTTTAGGAGTCTCCATGTGTGATTGTGATGTAGGTGAAGTAATGATTTTTCTCTGCAGCTTCAGGGCTGTCAGCCTGTAAAAGCCTGCAGTAAAACTGCACTAAGAAGCCGCTAACCCACCTTAAAGAATTTTCATTTGTATAGTTTTCATTAGTATAGTTACCCGGTCACAAGACCGGGTAAAAGCAGCTTCAGAGAGTTTTTCCTCCCTGACAAGAATAAACTGTGCAGAGAGCACTGAATCCAAGTTCTTTCACAATTTACCCGGCAGATTTCTAAATCCAGAATATCTACCTAAAGCGCTGTCAATTGCCAGCTTCAATTTGATGATATCAACCTTCAAAGGTCTCATATTGTAAAACGTGAGATTTATTTATTATAAAGCAGTTCAACGTGCTACATGAATACAGTGAAAGAATCAAAAGACTCAATCCAAAGAGAAATACAGACAGCCCTTATTCAGAAACTGTGCCCTTTAAACGAGCCGTCAGGACTTCCGTACAGTTGTGATGTCACAAATGTACTATATATAGGTAGCTACAGTGCCGCTACAGTCATTCCCCAGCTGCAATGATAGCGCACAGACTCTGAGAGCACAGATGAGGAAGACCCGGGAAATGCTGACCAATCAGAGCAGACTGGGCTTTTCCGGGAGGGGGGCTTAAAGAGACAGGTGCTAAAATGGAGCGTTTCAGACAGAGACTAAATACAGGTATACTCAGATAGAAAGTATGAGAAAAATAATGTTTTTTAAACATTAAAGCATTTAAATATGTTGTAGTAGAAAGCCAAAATATAAGTATAGACCTGAAAATGAGCTTAATATGGGACCTTTAAAAATCCAACTCAAACTCCCTCTCCAATCTACGATATAACCCTTCCATTTCCCACTACTTAAAAGAGGACATTTATCCTCACATCATTACAAGGTGAGAATTCTACCCATATCGAACGGCCAGCAACAGCATTTAACAGGTAGCATTACACTTTAACACGGTTTCTCACTGTCCATTACCACACCATTGATTCCAGTTAGACTCACATTGGAAATGGATGAAATGTTTGTGAGGCGTTTTGAGTGGAGAGCTTCATCTCGTCTCCACCATTCCTGACAGTATAAAGCACATTGAGCGATTGGCTACTGGCCCGCTGTGATCTCATGACGAGGTGATGTGATCCGTGTTGGTCATGGTGTCTTGGCTGCCAGTTGTTTACCATTTAGTGAGCCTGCACAACAGTGAGATGAATGTTAATGCCTGGCTTCTCATTACTTTTGTTCGTTGAATTTACATCTACAGTATATATGCAAGAAGGGATGTAACAATGCATTGTGAATTGGTTAAAAATGTACATAAATGTGTAAAGATTACAATGGGTTGAGATAAAAAAAAAAATGAATGGATGCAATACTTTACGCCCTAGGCCTAGACGTCACTACATGCTCTTAGTTCATTTATTTGAAGAGATTATTTTTCTTTCATTTATTTAGTTATTTTGATGTGGGATTTGTTTTTATATAAAATACTATTTCAGTTGCGCTTTTGATAAGAGCACACATCTGTTGTTTTGTACAGTTTATATAAATAAAGAAATCATTTTCAGTCATTTGTCTGCAGCTCATTTCTGAGAAAATCGTATTGTGAACTTAAAATCGTGAAGTGTATCGTTATATCACTACATGCAATCACATGGTACGAAATGCACCGTCAGGATTGCTACTTAATTTTGTTGTACAATGTTGTGCAATGACAATAAAGGAGTTCCATTCCCTTGTACAATAGTAAATATCATCTCCCTTAAGCACATGAGGACACATCAGTTCTTTTTTCCTGTGGGAATGCATCCGAATATTGACCCACACTGTGTAAATAGTGTTTTGGGATGTCCCAGGGCATCAGAGGTCTAAACTGTATAACTCATACCAACAACCCACTGTGCTCAAAGGCAGCTGGCAACGCTTGTGTTTGTACCGATCCCTGTCTTTGACATCTCTCCACTCCACGGCATCCAAAAGAAGCACAAATACCATAAAACAGCTTCGTTCAGCTGGAAAAAGAAATTGCTTTTTAACCAAATGTAAAATGCAGCCTAACCAGAGCGAACGGTGACATTCACCAGCTGTTCTGCATTTACTGAGCAAGATGTTCCGCCTAGGTTGAAACGTGTCACATGTTCTGCTACTGAGCAGAGGATCCGGCATTGCTCCTAATGTATCTTCTCACAGATTTACATCATGTTTTATATCACGCGTTGCACACAACAGGAAAAACTTTGTTTCACGGTGGGATTGATAAATGTGATAATCTACCACGCCCTTTGCTAAATGATACAGCGCACTAGTGATTAAACATATATTCAGCTTTTGTTTTACTTCAGCTTTGCTATAGTAAACACTCAGCGTTATATAATTCATTCCTGTCAAGAATCCTCTGGAACAAGCAGCGTCAAGGGATGTCCTGTATTTGGCAGCAGCAACAGCAGTTTGTTTGGAATAACTTGAAGAAGATGCATCTTGTCTAACATGATAGTGACAGCCACTGGGGCTTGAAAAGGAAAAAGAGTGCCACCTACAGAAGCCTAAATTTCAACAGAACAGCCAAGCAAAAAATACCATAGGATCCCACATTAGCACTGCTTTGAAAAACACATTCATTTCAATGAGAACACTGTTTTGGCATAGCAGGGGTCTGGACGCAGAGGGCTCCAGCAAAAAAAGATTAAGGGTTGCCCGGCAAAAAAAAAAAAATTATGATCCCGGCTCTACCAGACTGTTGAGGTGAAGAGGGAGCTTAACTCATGATTTACAGTTTGATTTATGTTCCAGACTCATGCTCATGAGGTTTGTGTAGAGACAGAGAGATTGTTGACTATAACTCCTGAAAGCTGCTTTCATGTTCTGGGAGTCCCCATAAGTGTCAGACATAGTCCAAAGCAAATGCTTTTGGTTGTGTTCAGATGCAGTTTTAGCTACATGGACGTGTTGTATTCAAGTCACACGTTTTAAGCTGCAAATGGATGGATGGTCCATGTGGACCCTTGCAGACATTACCAGATGACAACATGTGTCACTTAAATGTATTCATCAATTGGAGCATTAGGTCCACCGGGATGTGGGAAGTATAAACTGGGCTTTAGGGGACAGGGTGTGGAGCTCAGACCAAAAGAAAAGAGCGCGGAGTAGAACTGCTGCTTCTTCGGATTTAAATGATTCAGTTGAATTAGTTCACAGTGCTGTAGTCAAGACCACCTATATCAAGTCCAAGATAAGTCCAAGACCAGGACTAGCCGAGACCGAGTCAAGATCGAGTCCAAATGAGAGACAGTCAAGACCAAGACAGAAAATAAAAGAATCCTCTTCAAGAAAACTTACCTGTACATAATTTATGTGACGCAAGAGACAGTATATCTTCTATTTTAAGATGATCATTATACATTATTTGTAATGCTAGTGCAAATCAAAAAGCAAGTGGAGAGTACCAACACTGAAGGATCAAATTAGGCCATATATTTTACTTTAAATATAGCATTTTCACTTTTACCAGGCGACCAATGTCAGTGAGCGTTCTCAATTGGTTTTGAATTAATCCAGTACCCGTTTTCTGAACCAGCACGCTTCAACGGTTTTGTTTTGAAGGAGGAAGTTACTTTAGAATAAAAAGTATGTATTGCTGCACTCGGTCGAGACCAACTACAATGTTTGGTGAGACCAATGGCCAAGTCCGAGACAAGTCCAAGAGCAAATACCAACGGAGTCCAAGACAAGTCTGAGACAGTAGAAAAACTGCAGCACTGGAAATTCGGGCATCTGATTAGGATTCCGGGCACGTCAATCTGTTGAGACCACAGGGCAAATCAGAACATACTGAAGAGATTATATAACCCATATGGCATGGGAACGCCTCAGGATCCATCAGAAAGAACTGGAGGACGAAGTTAGGGAGAAGGGCCACTTTGCTTTGCCTGCACCTGGATAAGCAGCGGAAAATGGATGGATGCAATAGCATTCGGCAATGCCCTGCGTGAGAATAGTGAAACCCTGTCATATAGTATTCTCAACCCTTGTGCAGTGTTTTGAGGTTAGATAAAACTTTTCTTGATCATATTTTGTGCTTCCACTAATGCCTGTAGCAACATACCAAAACACGGCTACCTGTAATGTTATAACAGAGCACTGTTTTCGCTCTGAACACCTGCTTACAAACAAATTAAAATCCATCTGTCCTGATGCTCTTACCCGGAGTTTCTTGCTGAAAGGTCAGCATGTCAGCATGCCAAGCGACTGTACTGCAGTGATCCCAGGCGAGTTTCATCATAAGCCCTGCAGAGCACAGCTACAGTAACCGTCTCACGGAGAGCAAACATCACACGCACGTACGAACTTGCAAATTAGCAGGCATACACTTTTTTAGCCTTTGATGCAGATTTTTGCTCCATTCCCTCTGCTTCTCTTCCTCCAACTCCCTCACACACTCAACACACACCTGTCCTCCTCCCTTAGGCATGTCTTGTAGCGAACCGTCCCTCTCCTCTCATGTCAGTGGGAACAAATGAGCCGGGGCATGTTTCTTAGTGTGTCTGTGTGAGTGTTCAGAGCACACTTCCTGTCTCCTCTCTTTTGTTTCACACACACACACAGACACACACACACACACACACACACACACACACACACACCTGTTCTGCACTGTTACCTTCTGACAGATCACTGACATGCCGTCTCTAGGCCATTCTGCACTGTGTGTGTGTCCTTTTTGGCCTTATGTGTGTGTGTGTGTGTGTGTGTGTGTGTCAATCTGGCAATTGCCATTTCTCAAGGAGATACGGAAGGGAGGGCGAGGGCCTTGTTGTTAGTGTGTTTGTTGTCAGAGGGTTTATTAATAAAGATGACCTCAGCCAGAGCTGCTCAGAGGGTGTGTGTGTGTGTGTGTGTGTGTGTGTGTGTGTGTGTGTGTGTGTGTGTGTGTGTGTGTGTGTGTGCGTGTGTGCGTGTGTTCGTCCTTCCTTTCTATTTTCTTTCTCAGTGGTCTACTGAAATTATTAGTATTTTTAGAATAGAATAATAAAAAAAGAATAATTCAATTTTTCTGTATTTATACATACATTTTGATGCCTTCTCCTATCTTTTCTCTTTCTCCTCTGTCATCTTGTGGCAACAGTCTGAGGCGGTTGCAGTCTGTCTGCTTGGACTCATAATGCGTCTTTGCGTGCATGCAGACTCATCTGTCTGTGTGTGTGTGTGTGTGTGTGTGTGTGTGTGTGTGTGTGTGTGTGTGGTTGGGGATAATCTGTCTATAACTCCTTGTGTCTCAGTGCGCATGGATGTGATTATGTGATTCATTATGTCGGGCTAAACAGGTTGAGTCCACTGTGTGCGTGTGTGCAGACGTCAGTCACCTGCTGTGTATGTTATGAAGAACAGATGTCCTACAAGAATAGAAAGATGAGGAATTTCCTTTAAAGTGCAAGGCATTTCTGTCTGTCATCACTCTGAGTATGACTTGGTTAATAGTTAAAGGTCCCATATTATGTTCATTTTCAGGATCATACTTTTTTTCATATTTTGAGTTTCTATTAGAACATGTTTACATGCTTTAATGTTCAAAAAACTCATTACTTTTCTCATAGTGTCTGTCTGAATATATCTGCATTCATCCTTTGTCTGAAATGCTCTCCTTTGCGCCTGTCTCTTTAAGCTCCCCCTCCCGAAAAAGTCTGCTCTGATTGGTCAGTGTTTCTGGGTCTTTCTCATTTGAGTTCAAAGCGTCTCTACGCCATTGCAGCCGGGGAAATGATTGTAACGGCACTGCGGCGGCACTTTCTACCTATATAAAGTATAGTTGTGACATCACAAGTGTACGGAAGTCCTGGCGGCTCGTTTAAAGGCACAGTTTCTGAATACGGGATGTTTGCATTCTCCTTGGATTGAGCGTTTGAATGCGTTTACAGTATCTAAAGCACCTCAGCCTGCTTTATAATAATACAAAAAAAAACATGGAAATCTCACTTTTAACAATATGGTACTTTTAAAATGTTGATTTATATATAGGGTATTTATATATATAAAACGTCATATTCTCTTCCTTGTTGGTATCTGGCCATGGTTTGGTCGATCAGTGGTTTCATTCTGTGATATGAAAGTGTGTCACTTGTGAACCGCTCCTGACCAAATTGGCTCTAACAAGCACAAAATAACTTTCAAAGTGAGACTGATGCTACGATTACAACACATTCCGTCCTGTTAAAAACTAGACCTTTTAAAAACAGATGAGTTGTCATACACACTAGAGCTCCATTATGACACCAAAACATCCAGCTGGCTGAGGTAGGCCACAGCATATTTGCATTGTTTTCTGTTGCTGTTGTGGCAGGATGGTTTGGGCAGGATTCAAACAGCTTCTCTAGCATTTCCTCTAAATACTCAAAATGCAGTTTTCAAACACAAGCAGCACTTTAGAACTAGGGCAAATCTGACAAAAATAAAATCAATATTATCTGCATGGCCTGATAATGTATCACTAGGTAGGAAGTGGGAAAATATGTGTGTAATTTTGGTAACGTAAACCCTTTAAAGATAGAATTAGAATTGGCAAAGTGAGGTGAGTTTGATAGACTGTATGTGGAGTCAGGTTAGGTTGAGGCAGACATTGTCAGAAGTGGGAGGTGATCTCATTTGTTTAGCTGCCGTGCTCCCCTTTGTATCAGTCCCCCAAGGCTGGAGCTGGAGCCTGAGTGGGACAGCCAGCCAAGCAATGGACCCCCAGGGGTCCTGGCAGTTACCAAGGAGGGGGAGGGGGGCCCTCCTTTTGCCCTCTGTCTGCCTCACTGCGATCAACACAGAGGCCATTAGGGACAGGGTGCTCCTGCAGCCTCGGAGAGCCACGTAATGAGATAATGCATGGAGCTCATGCTGTTACTGTCACCTACACACACAGATACACACACACACACACACACACACACACAAAGTGCAGGGGCAGATGCAAGAATGCACACGTGCACAAATTAAGCTTGACAAACACATAACACCCAGTGGAAATGAACACACTCTCTCACACACACTCACAGGAGTAGATGCATGAATTGATCCACGCTCACATGTATTACTTGTCAAACGTCCTCTCTGTCAATACTACTCCACCCATGTAAGAATCCCTGGCTATTTGCTATTTCAGCTGCGGCTCCGGCCCTCAGCTGGCCAGTTACATTTTGTTGGACAGACGGCAGCAGCAGTGAGAGGAAAGCTAATGCAACAGTATATCCCTGCCTCTGGTTATTCCACAGAAGGAGAAAAAGAAAAAAACACTCTCTTTGACCTTGAAGGAGTTCATAAGCACAGAGTATGCAGAGAACGGCTGTTTGTTTACCTGGTTTACTTGTCTGGCAGGTGCTGTTGTTCATTGGACCCACGCAAGTCCTGAAATGCTGCAAACTCCCCTATAGGGTTCAGACACTGAGTCACACAAGTTAGTCTTCTTTGGAGAGTTCAATCACATAAAATGTCAGGACCAATGCTGTGAAAGTACAAAAGAAAAAAAACATGTTTTCAAGAATACTCTGAATGGACGCATGTATGAAAATAAAGGATTGAAGGCCATGAAACTCAGCCGTCAAAGCAAAAATACGTATTTGTGTAGGCATCAACGAGTGCCAAAAGAGCAAAAAAAGAGATGGGTGTCTGATTTTTCGTCGAAAATTCATCAAATCCAGCTGTTCTCCAATATACCACGCTTTATTCCCCAGATGTGTTCAGCAAACTGGTCTTCGTCAGGGTGCAGTTAATGCGTATACAGTTAGTCAATCAGTTGTGTGGCTTTGCAAGAGGAAACATAAATTACCTTAAAAACAAGCAAGCAGAATCAACATTACAACCAACTTATTATTTTTTTTTTTTTTTCAAAGGACAATATTCAATTTCACCCATCAATAGATAGAAATGGTTGAATCTCCATATTTCAGTACAAAATACTATAATCTTTATTTAAACTTAACAAGTGAAATGAGTATTTCAGTTCAAGGAAACCATATCTCAGCCCTCAATAACTATATTTTAAAGGTACAATATGTAACTTTTCTGCATTAAAATGTCTAAAAACAACCATACCTATGTTATATATTTTTTTGAGTTGTGTAGTTACACTATCCCAAATGTTTCCATCAAATGGCAAACCCAGAGAAATCTGTTATTTTATTTTCAGACACGTCACGTTTCATTTAGTCGCCCGTCAGTGGCGTCATATAACCTTTCACCATAGTTACTCGTAACTTCCGTCAAAGCACGAGCACCCAGATGCTACGTTCGAGAGTAATTGTAAATCATACAATGTCACAGAAACAAATACTGGTAACACTGCTTTTTCTGCCAAAATGCATAATTTTGTGTAATTACATGCTACTTTGCAACACAGTAATACAGCAGAAACCTTATGTATTGATACATATCAATATTAATCCAGCTTAATGTTACTACAATGTATGTGCTGTTTGACAAGTAGCTAACGTTAATGCTAGCTAATGCTTGGTGGATAACATTATAGGGTTACAATATTGTTCATCACGCTCATAAAGTAGTATTAGTAGTATGATTGTTTTGACCATGGATAAAAGCAGCGCTGCGCTAACCCACGAATAAGTTTACTAGTAACGTTAACGTTAGCTGTATAGATAGACGATTAATCGAATGCTAATTTAGCCAGCTAGCGCACCCTGCTCTGCCTGCCTGACTCCCCCGGCACAAAAAGACTTCATTCTGGATGATAGCTGACAACACAGCCGGGACATGTAACAATAGCTTGTTACCGTTACCGGCGCTAACGGCAGTTTAATGAAGCGTCGGGAAACAGAGAATAGCAGAGCCAGGCATCCTAGTCTCTTTGTTTTAGTCTCTGTGGTCTATCTGGCTTCTATCTTAAGCTGCTAAATGCTCCACTATGTTTTCAAAAGCTAGTTGCTAACTTTGTCTGTCTGCTGTTTGGTGCTGGGTAGGTAGCATTTATCAGAGTTTTTTGAGCTGAAAAAAGACTTGATGAGAGCTCTAACAGTGAACCAACACGGTGAAGTTGACAGCAGCACGTTTTCAGCATTCACATTATCATCTGACATTTCACTACATAGAAAAGTCGACTTGTGTTTTGACAGCCATAAAGAGTGAGCTGGTGAGAAAAGGTGAAATCTGGAGTGAAAGCGTCAAAGCCCTGTATGGAGCGCTGCAGGTTTGATCCGCCCGACGGATTTGTTTGGCTTTACTCCTTTATGAAACAAAAATTGGGATACATCTCCTCACCACCCCTGGGCCTTGTTGTGAAAAGGCCAGGGCCCAAGCCAGTGCTTTACCATCACATCCTCCCACTTATGTAAACAGATGTCTCATACAACACACACACACACACACACACACACACACACACACACAGACACACATTAAGAACTCCCAACGCCTGCACTCACCCCACTCATTTATCAAGGCTTTCCTCTGCTCATGCACATACACTGTAGTACTCAGAAATACTTAATTCAGTTGAATGAGCTCTCTACCTTCATATGGTGATTTCATCCCTTTTAACTTTCAAAACAGATCAAATCTTGTGGAGTATGTGCCTGCTGTGATATAAAGCGCTAAAAGTGCGTATGTTGTGTAGATATGTATTGACAAATGTGAGTATTTTCAGGTGCTGCTCAGTATTTTGTGTCCACGGTGGCTCCTCCTGTGTGTTCTGGCACAGTGAGAATAATAATCACAGCTCCTCAGCTCAAACCAATATCTGTTGCCAAAAGCACCCAACATGGGCAAACACAGGAAATGAGTGGATAATAGTAGAAAGGTCCCACTTCACTGAAAAAAATATCCAAATCACAATCACTTTATCTGTCGACACACAACAAATTGCAGAGGGGTTTTTTATTGTCACGGTGCAGAGACAATAGGACATCAAACCCTCTCGTTCACACTGCCAAAAACTTGGTCGATGCGTTCTGACCGGCTGCATTTGATAGCATCTGTGCTGTGAGCAGCAGTTGCAAAGTTCAGAGCTGCCAAAGCGTGTATTTTCCCCTGGTACTGGTAATGTTTGAGCAGTCATGAAATATAAATAGCAAAAAGTTTACAGTCCATCTTAACAATGGGTGCAACCATTCTCCATTTCTTTTTCTGACACATAGATGTAGAATCTTTGAAGGCTAATAAGCAACTCTTCATTAAAGGCAATCTGGCAACCCAAACCCAAAGGCTTTTTTTTAATTTATGAAATTACAACTTATAAAAGTGATGCCAAATAATCAAATTTAAAATATTGAGAGAATGACATCAGCTATCGCTTGTTCAAATGTCAATATTAATCTTCAAAGCCACATATCTCTCAATAATCTATATAAAAGGAATAGTAACACAGAGCAGACATGATATTCACATACAGGACAAGGCATGAAGAAGACAAATGCTAACCGGTCAGCTGTATATCGGTCATTTCTATGGCACACTAAATAATCGATCCTTCAGTGAAATATGGATGGATGACTCCCATGAGTCGGAATGGACTCTGTCGTGCCTCGGTGCTGATAATGGCCCCCAGCAAATGGCGGCCACCTCTAATTTTAGCTTGTAAATCACAACCCGCGAGTAATGGGCTGCACTTAAGAGGGGTCAGAGTTTACAACCAAATCACTCGGGACAACAAAGACTGTGAAGTCAGGCTTTTGCAGCTCAATGCTCTTTCTTTTTTAAAGGGGTGGTGTTGAAGGTGTGGGTGGGGTGATAAGGGGGTTTGTAGTTGGCGTACACTGCTCAAATCTAACTCCGACCTTGGCCAGATGTCCACCAAGATGGAGTGTGTGTGTGTGTGTGTGTGTGTGTGTGTGTGTGTGTGTGTGTGTGTGTGTGTGTGTGTGTGTGTGTGTGTGTGTGTGTGTGTGTATGCTGTATATGTGTGTGTCGTCAGCCACAGAGTGCTCGGCTCTAATGGGGACTGGCAGGCATTTTGTTGGGCTTTATTGCCACATGCCTCTTCCAATCCTGCCGCTGATTACTTGCACACACACACACATGCACACTCTTTCAAAGCAGACCCACACACTTTGGCACACGCTCAAAGCTTGGGTCTTTGCATGCCATTAGCATCCCATTGCGTTGTCTCTTGCATTGATCAAACGGAGCATGGAGTTGTGCTCGTGTCGAAGCAGATTGGAGGAAGTGACGGGTACATCGTCACTCCACTTTTATTCTGCTCATCAGGGTGCTGTCAGCTTAGACAATGTCAAATTTGGTGCAAAGCCATTTAAGGCCCGGGCTGTCACAATTGGGCCTGATAGGGAAGGCTCCTATAGTGGCAGCACGCAGGCAAACGCATCAACACACATTCAGGCATGGATACACAATCTGCCATGCTCACGTGTGTGTATACACAACACATCCACCCACATGTACAGATACACACACACACACACACACACACACACATAATGTATATATATTTACATGCAGGCGATTAGCTCAGAAAGCGCAGGTTTAACATGTTAGTCATTGCTGATTCATAAGCAGCTGGCTGGCTTCCACACAGCCACTCACTGTGCTGCCAGTCAAACACACAGAGAGCCAGCAGCTAGAGGTGTGTGTGTGTGTGTGTGTGTGTGTGTGTGTGTGTGTGTGTGTGTGTGTGTGTGTGTGTGTGTGTGTGTGTGTGTGTGTGTGTCTGTGTGTCTGTGTGTGCAGGTGTTCTTAAAATCCTGCTTGTTAACCAGACCACTCTACTCCCCCTCTTCCTCCTTTTTGGCCTTGTGTGTGCTTTGGACGTGTGTGTGTGTGTGTGTGTGTGTGTGTGTGTGTGGAGCCTTGCAGGCTTTTGGCTGCTATGTTCTCCTGGATGAGGCCAATGGAAAGCTGAGGTCTGGATGACTTACTTATTTAGGAAAAATCCACCAGAGATGGCCAGTATGCTGCTGTGCTGTCACATTGTCGCGTGTGTGTGTGTGTGTGTGTGTGTGTGTGTGTGTGTGTGTGTGTGTGTGTGTGTGTGCGTGTGTGTTTGGGTTCATCCAGTCCTATAGGTAACGCAGCCAGTGGCCTCAGTAGCAGCAGTAGTATATTTCATTTTGGAGAGATATTTTTTCCTAACAGCCTTTAAAGTTATTTTGCTGCTGTTAAAACTTCAGCAGACACACCGCCGGTTCAGTCCCAGGTGGAGACACTCAACGAAGGGTTAAACGCTCTACCAGAAGCAGTAAACACACATACATACAGACACTAGCGCTCATATGGTGAGTTACTCATAGCCGTAAGGTTCCTCATTTAGTCTAAATTCATTTTCCAGCACATTTAATTACACTAACTCAATTTTAAAAGGCCCTCCATCAAATGGAGTTTCAGTGTTTTACGTAACCTACTTTTCATTTTCTTGCAACCTTTAAAAGCGGGTTCATAGCGTATTCCTGTGCTCTATTCCTTCAGAAAAGCAAGTCAGTGGCAGGTTTCATTATGTCACTGCCCAGTGACATTTTATGGGTTGAGTCAATGTTTCTACTTCTTTGGATAAATAAGCTATTTCAAAACATATTGGGGTGTCACAAAGATGGCAGTTTCAGTTGACATTTTGGAGAAACAATGATAAAGGGAGTTGTGCCATTCACATAAATTTGCCAAAACGTCTAAATTAGAGATGTTTTCCAAAGATTTCAGATTTTTTTTTGTGAGTTAAGTCAAGGTTTGTGGGGTTTCTCGTGTTCAATCAACAAGTGGATGTGTGCACAGAGTGTAGCTGAGTTTCCAGTGTCTAGTTTATTGACAGCAGTGAATGAACTATGATGGAGTCAGGGGTTTTGGTGTTGCCTTTATATGCTCCCTCCATGTAACACTAGCTGGCCCATACATTACTGATAATATCTGCTTGGCCCTTGGCACTCTCATCGTGATTAGTGAGCCATTGATGTTGACATCACTCTCACACACACACACACACACACACACACACACACACACACACACACACACACACACACACACACACACACACACACACACTCTGTAAGACTTGGCAGTTAGTTATGTGATCTGAAGTCTGATCCAATGAATGCGAGCCTTAAGGTTTCAGGTGTGTGTGCAGATGTGTGTGGCTTTGTTAGAGTGTGTGTTTCATGTGTGTATTTAGACCCAAACAGCAATTCACACAGAAAATCAAGTGAATCTCTTCACATCAAGTTCAACTTTGGTGAACTTTGGCGCATGAATTCATGCCATTGACCAACAGCAAGCCACTTTGACAGTGCTGAAACAGAGTCCAAAATGGAGGAAGCTATTGTAGCTTGTTAGCTGTGTTGCATCATCCACTTTTATATAACCCTGCATTGTATAATCTGCTCCACAAATTTTCAGTTATGAGACAGGAGGTGATGGTACAGTACGTTAGCTAACAAGCCTGCTGGACTTCCAGAGAATCAAGGTCATGACTGGGCTAGCCTTTGTTCCACTAGCTTCTGGAACTCAATGTCATCTATCATTCAGCATTTTAGTTTTGTTTGTTGTTAATTTTTTTTTTTAGTTTGTTGTCTATTGTAAAACATATTGGCATCTACTACTTCATGCTACTACTAAGCTAAATAAGTTGTTAGCCCTCAAAAAGCTAGCTAAGCGGCAACTTCCGGGCCTGATAAGTAAGGCCTATGCAGAATTACCTCAAACCTGCATTCTATCTAATTTCCAGCAGGGGCGACTCCACTGACTCAAAAAAGAAGTGTGATTGTATAAAAGTCTATAAGAAAATTAGCCTACTTCTCACTTTACTTATTACCTCAGTAAACATTTTCATAATGAGTTTTTGGTCTAAATCGCTAGTTTCAAGTCTTCTTCAATACAGCATGATGTTCTTTTAGTAAATTATGGTCCCATTTATTTTAAAATAGATGAAAAAGCAGGGGATGCTTTAGGGGTGTGGCTACACACCGACCTGTAAATCAGGACAGAGGCTTAGCGATGCTAACCAAGGCACTGTGTACATTCAAATATCCGTGAACTTGTTTTTGGGTGTTGTCAGTGTTTTCATCCTTAACTTTGACCCTCTCACTGTGTGTTTTCACTTCATCAACATTGATTGAAACATTTTGGTTGCCTAAAAATGTCTTGTTTAGCGTTCGGTAGCCCCTTGCCAACCAAAGGTAGCTAGGCAGCACTAGCGTTAGCTAGTAACTTAAGGGAAAGTCTGACGATTTTCAACCAGCTCTGTGTATTGCCATACATGCAAATGAATGTACCTGGAGGTCACCGCAAAACTCCGCCGGATGACTTGCTTCAGCTAAAATCTGCGACTTTCCTTCTTTATAGTTTAGCTTAGTGCAGCACCATTGAAACTATACACAACACTGGCCTAGCCACGTCATCCTCCCTAGCTTCGTCCTTTTGTACAAATATGGTCACTTTTGGCTCCAAAATACCAAAATAGCGACAGCCAAAATGCAAAATCCTGGCTTCTAAACTGCAATGGGTGACATCTTTTCTCTGGCTCTCCATTGTGACTGACTAGGGCTAGCGTGTTCATGGCTAGCTCTCCAGCTACAGTAGTTCACCAACTGTCTGTGTACATCTGAATAGCCCAGTTGTTTGTATGTGTATGTAATATGAGTGTGTGCAGACTGGCTGCCAGGTCTTCTCTGAGAAAAACATTAAAATGATTAAAGCAGCCTTGCAATTCTCACATGGCGATACATGTGCACACACACACAAACACACAAACACACAAACATCCACCCCCGTCACTCATTCCTCCGCTCTTCTTCTTCTTCTCCTTTTCTCCTTAAGCCCAATGTGACCTTGATCTGAGTCGAGTGTCTTCATTCAGCATTCACGGCGACAAGAGAGGCGGGAAGAAAACCGAATTGGATATTAAGAAGAAAGCTCACAGACACGCGAGGGAGGAGAAGAAAAACAAGTAAGAAAGTAAAAACAGAACAAAGGGTGGAGAAGACAAACAGCAGCATCTTTTCTGCCTCCTCTGAAGCCGTCCTCAGCAAAGAAGCATGACTGGCAGAGGGAATGAGAGAGGAGAACAGAGGGAAGAAAGGAGGAGGAAAGGGTGGGCATGTAGAATGAGCGAAGAATCAAAAGAAATAAGAAAGTGAATATGAGAGGGGGAAGGAAAACCAGGGAGGAGGCGGGATGGTGGCAGTTGTCAAAACAGGATGTTGATATTACAGGCATTTTCAGGTACTCCTAGAAAGAAATTAGACTGGAGTGAGACAAAGAGAAAGTTGAGAGAGATGCATGAGCCGGGCGATAAGAAAAAAGCTGGAAAAACATTGAATTTGAGATGGATATTGGATTTCAGATTTCAGGGCATTCTGTTAGTAAAGATGCTGAAGGTTAAAGAAAAGAAAAGACAGAGAAAAAGAAAGAGAGGGAGAAAAGAGACATTTAAGGCTTGCAGCACTGCCACTAGCAGAGTGAATATGACTGACCATGCCACGCACATTAAAGTTTAGGTTTGCTAAAAAAGTGTTTGCACTCAATCATCAATTTCCACTTGATGAAATTGGAAAAGACGCTATAGCTGGAAACCAATCAAAAAGTAAAAGATATGTTTTCAGCTTGTCCGGCCGTCCGTAACCCTGTGCTGCCGGGTTGAAGATGTGTGTGTGAAGCATCCACTTTTTGCTAACAAATACACCCAATACTTTTTATTTAAAGGAACACACCGACTTAATGGGACTTAGCTTATTCACTGTAACCCCCAGAGTAAGACAAGTCGATACATACCCTTCTCGTGTCCGTGCGTGTTGTAACGCCGTCTGACGGCTCGGTTAGAAGATGGCTGTGTCTCATGTTACGTTGTCTGTTGTACACGCTGTGACTATACAAATCACAACATGTAAATAGGAACATGTTGGAGTTATTTTGTCACTTATTCAGAGCATTAGGCTAGATGGAACCAGTTACCTGCAGGTTCTGTGCTAGGCTAGCTTCCGGTGGAGCCGTCAGACGGCGTTACAACACGCACGGACACGAGAAGGGTATGTATCGACTTGTCTTACTCTGGGGGTTACGGTGAATATGATAAGTCCCAATAAGTCGGCGTGGTCCTTTAATTTGTCTAAGTCTTTACTACATATATTATATGAGTCTGGACAGACATGGATGTAAACAACAACGTCTGTTGATTGTTGGTGGAGGGATACAACCGCGAGGTAGTTATTCAAGTTTACTATTATTTGACAATTGGCAATTTTAATTATGTCTTACATGCAAAAGTAAGTGTACATTTATTTATTTATTTATTATTATATCAAGTCATAATCTCAGCTCTTAGAGCGCTATTCCTCATAGATTCTTGGGTTGGAATCCATAACCAACACTCCATTTTGCGCACTTTCTTTCTAAAACCAAGCCCTTGTCATAGTAGTGAGTGTGATATGTATGTGTGAGAGCATGTTTGTAGTATGTGGCCATCTCGTGTACAAAGTGTGTGATGAAGGGCTCTCTAATCAATCAGCTGTCTGTTTGATCGAGCGTCTGGGAGCTCTGATAGACTTTAGTGAATTGCCTCTGATAAAAAAAGTAATTTGTATCCCAACTTCCACACACAGACTGCAGAGGCCGAGAGCGATGCACTTAAACACACATACACCGTGATGAAAACATCAACCAAGCCGCACACACACACACACACACACACACAAACACACGCGCACACACACATAAACACAGAGGCGTAAAAAAACAGCCTCAGGTAATATTGTTCTATTCCTCGATCCATATTTCCTCTGAAAGTGTGTGTTTCTCTCTTACACACACTGTCACAATGCACTTATCCCTCGTTCTATCTAATAATCCTGGATGTCTCTCTCTCTCTCTCTCTCTCTCTCTCTCTCTCTCTCTCACTCTCTCTCTCTCTCTCTCTCTCTCTCTATATATATATATATATATATATATATATATATATATATATATATATATATGTGTGTGTGTGTGTGTGTCTATCTCTGTGAGGATATTGGTTGCTGATCATAAATAGCTTTTCTCTGACAGGGTGCCATCTCGGACACCGAGAGCTTGGAGGAGAAGTAGAAAGGAGGGACATTACAATGAAAAGAGGGAGATGGACAGAGCGATAGAGGGAGGAAGTAGGAAGAGAAAGGAGAGGGAAATGAAAGATGGAGGTAGAGGTTATGTGCATCAAGGCTGCGTGACAGGTGTCAGGTATCCACAGATGAATGTTCCGCACATATAACACAACAAGCTGCTGCCGTGAATTCTCAAACAGCAGCCGAGGCCTTTAGACGCATCAGCTGCAGAGAGAGAGAGAGACAGGCTTTTATTCCTAATCTTGCTTTTTTTGGGGTATATTCTAGTCAAGTAAAGTCAATTTATTTATAGAGCACATTTAAAACCAACCTAGGCTGAACAAAGTGCTGTACAAAGTTATATTATGTTATAAAAACAAAGGAAGACAATACAAATATAGACACAATGAACATCATACAAACAACACACTTCTATACAAATGTCCCTAAACTAAATCATACGCCAAAGAAAAAACATGTGTTTTAAGACGAGACTTAAAGATCTTGGCAGTAGAGGAGGACCTAATATGAACGGGAAGTTTGTTCCAGAGTCTCGGGACCACAACGGAGAAGGCACGATTACCCTTCGTTTTCATCTGTTTAATTGTTGTTTAATTTAGCTTTTTTCAGGGTATATACTGTTATATATATATCTGTTATATGAATCATATTTCAGGGGGTGGGGGGGTGCCCCTGCACACACAGGCACACACACATACAAACACAGGCACCCCTCCGTCAGGTTTGATGAGGTGTGTGAGCCGGCTGCATCTCGCATTCCTCCGTCCTCCTTCTCCGAGAGCAGCAGTCTATTTCTCTGTATCGATCCCAGCTTATCTTCCCGTAAACCTGGACCCTTTTTTTTCTCCCTCCTGCTCGCATCACCACCTCCTACCCTCCTATCCTCCTACCCTCCTCTCCTTCCTCCTCATTGCTATCGATCAGCCCGTGTGTTCAACAAAGCAGAGAGCAGCCAGTGGTTAATGTAGAGCCGGGCTGGAGGAGCTCTGCTCGCCGTCCGCGGATCCTCTTTCCCTCCTAATGGTCCCAATCAGACTCTAATAGATCCTGGATTAGAGCAGTGAGGCTCACCACTCTTTTCTCACTCCTCTCACCTTTCACTTCTCTCTTTCTCTTCAACAAATATCTGTCTGCACTGTATGTCTGCCAGGCGCATTTTTAGCTGATGGCCGTTGATTTCGCTAACTGATCCGATAGCTGTCGTTGGCAGATTTTTTTTTTTCCATACATTTATTCATCCAAGGAAGGATTCGCTTCTGCTGAGTATGCACACGCTTCAGCAATGTCCTGCTTTTAATTTTTTATTTTATTTTTTACAGTAATGCACATTAATTCCTTGGAGCTGACCAGTACAACCACAGTCTGATAATTTTGGCTACTGGGAACTGCCCAGCACCAGAAGCACAAACTCTTTCATTGTTTGTCCAGACTTCTCTCAGTCACTGAGCACATTTAATCTAGCTCGGTTGCCTTGCTCAAAGGCACTTTCTTTGTGAGTAGTTGTTGAGTCAGGGAATAATTGTCTCTAGCTATTTTCCTTTTACAGCTTTTGCTTCCCTTCCAGGGAATCGAATGGCATATAAATGAAAAGTAAAACAGCAATGTAAAAGAATAAAAGTGCAAGTGCATAATTGCACAAGGGTGGTGGGGGGGGGGGTTCACCGCCAATATTTGTAATGACGAGTCATCAAATGCCTTCAGAGGCTTAAAGCTAATGTTCTCCCCTTCAATATTCAATAGTGTTGAAGTGAGTGTAAAACACACTGGATGCTCATTGAACTCGTCCTGCTTCATGTTGGCGCGCAGGTCAACCAGCAGCAGTGAACACAACACAGCTGTGTGCATGTGCCAGAGTTGTCGGCCGGCAGAGTTGCAGTTGATGACTCACAGCTGTGCTACAGTACGTAGGTAAAACACTGCATCACTGATGCACATGTCGACTATAAGCCAATGTGTTACTGCTGCCGGTTGTTCAGTGTAACAGGCTGGAGTTTCACTCAGTCACTTGTCTTTTGAAAACTGGGTGTGTAGTAGAGCCCGACCGATATATCGGCGGGCCGATATTATCGGCCAATATTAGGCATTTTCCAAACTATCGGTATCAGTGTTTATAATGGCCGATAAATGAATATTTAAACAATAAAATGAAAGCGGACGAAACACCCTTCAACCATGTTATGTTGGCGTAGTTTGTCCACCAGAATGTCAATTTTGTGAATGTCCCTGTTGGTAATACTCGTGTTTAACCCTTTAAATTTCATATACTGTAAATTTTGATGTTCCTCTGTTCTGTTGTGACAATAAAACAAACAAGTTTATTTTTAAACTACATTATCATATTATTTTAGTGAGGACTCATAAATAACTACAAATAACTAATGTTAGGGAAATCTGTTTATGTTTTGTTAAACGTTTCTGGATTTTCTTTAAAAATATACATCGGCCGATATATCGGAATATCAGAATTTTAAATCACCAAATATTTTTATCAATATCGGCCTTAAAAATCCTTTATCGGTCGGGCTGTAGTCTAAACTAGGGCCGCAACTAACGAATATTGTCAAAGAAAGAAGCGGCAGTAGCCGTTTTGGTATGCTTTTAACCACCGTTGCTCATGTAAGGGAATACAATTCACAAAAAGGAAGAAGAATTATGACAAGAAAGTCATAAAAAATAATTTCCAGGTACTCAAGGTTGGTTAGAAAAAGTGATCAAAAAAAGTCCTTTAATAAACAGGGCAAGGCATACACCAAATAACCTCTTTTCGGCATTGTCATTTGAACAAAAAACCTAGGACTGAAAAACAGAACCAAACTAAGGCATAACTATAAAAAAAGATGTGAGGTCAAAATCCTCGTTGAGGCCAGGGAAACTGGTGCCCTTGAGGGCAGGGATCCAGCATGCTTCTCATTGTTTTAGGCGTAGGATTTTGTCTCCACCCCTGGCATCAGATCTGATGACCTCAATACTTGGCACTTTCAAAGTTGTATCACTCCCATGTTTAGCTTCAATGTAGTGTTTGGCCATAGGATAATTCAGATTCCCAGTACGAATAGCGTACTTATGTTCAGAGAACTGTTATTGTCGTTATTGGTGATGGCGCAGTGGATATGACACATGCCTTTGGTGTGGGAGATCTGGGTTACTACTGCGATACATCAACCAATGTGTCCCTGAGCAAGACACTTAACCCCTAGTTGCTCCAGAGGAGTGTGGCTTCTGACATATATAGCAATTGTAAGTTGCTTTGGATAAAAGCGTCAGCTAAATGACGTGTAATGTCATTGTCGATTAATCTTTCATTTTAGTTTTGATAAATCGATAGTTCTTTGGTCTATAAAATGTCAGAAAATGGTGAAATATGTGGATCAGTGTTTCCCAAAGCCCAAGATGACGTCCTCAAATGTCTTGTTTTGTCCACAACTCAAAGATGTTGCTCAAAAGATATTCACATTATACATTTAAGAAGCTGGAATCATAAAATTTTGACTCCTTTTCTTAAAAAAATGTCTCCAACCAATGAATCTACTATCAAAATAGTTGCCGATTAATTCAGTAGTTGATAGAGGTGTGAATCTTCAATGATCTCCCAATTCGATCCGATTACGATTATCATGTCAGCGATTCGATATCTCGATGCATCGCAATGCGTCAAATACATTTTTCTATTAAAGCCATATAGGATATTTAATTCATAGCTTTTCAAGCTTCAGAAACAAAACATTCTGCAGTGCTCTAATACTACATATATTGGATACATAAAACTACGGCACTGAACACATGGCACTTCCTGAATGTGCAAAACATACCAGAATATGTAAACAGAAAGGTTGTTAGGCCTACATTAAATTGTAAACAGAAATAATCGATTATGGCCCGGCCGATTATCGATGCAGCATCGTCCATGTCCACGACTTGATGCATCCATTACTTGATTAATTTCAACACCTCTAGTAGTTGACAACTAATCGATTAATCTTCTCCTGATGCTGATTGCTGTTTATTACCGTATCCTTATAGGATTATAAATATACATATATTATTTTAAATTGAGGGGTAATTATAGTATCCCCTCATGAGGGGAAATAATAATCCCTCATTGCACTGGAAACTTGTGTCGACACATAATTACAGCAGTTGCATTAGGTCAAAGTTGAAACAGGAAGTCGGCCTGTAAAACTGGGATGTTTCATTTGACTTCTTTTTAGTGACGTCACTGTGTTCCCAGATTTGAGCAACTAAAGCCGCCTACACATGCCTTGTTTTCCTATGAGGAGAGCGGTGGAAACGACTTGGAGGAGGCGTTGCCCTTGGCGTGGCGCACCGCTCGAAATTGTTGCTAAGCGCTGCGCTCAAAGTCCATTCATTATTTCAACGTTGACCTCGTTGCCGCTGACCTACCAAAGCACAACCAAAGCCAAAATCAATGATGACGTTTACCTGCGCTGCGCTTTGCCTCTGGGACTGCAATATGCTCTGTACACCGCCTCGCGGTTTTTCCTATGATCATGAGTAGGCGGCTTAACTTGATGAGTACAATGTCACTATTAGCATGGATGGCCATATCTACAAAAATAGGACATGGTTAAAGATGATGATGATCAGAAAGCAGTTCAGGTTCAGGTTTAATCATTCTATCTGAACAAGCTTGACACAATCTGTCCCTGAGCTCATGAATGCCACAGCAGAGCCTGAGATACACAACTTCTAAAGAGCATGAACACATAGTGAGAGAAACACTTTAAATTCAGTTAAATCTAAATGCTAATACAGCAGGCGGCTATTAAATGGTCTGAAAGCAGGTAACGGTGCAGCAGCAAGATTGCAGTGCTCAGTGTTGATGCATGCAGAAGACGTGTTTATAAGGACCACTTAATGGTAGAGAGACCTTTACCATGAAAGCCTTAGCCCATAATGTCACTCTAAAATATAGCTATATAGCTAGCTAGCTACATATGTAAATATAGCTACGAAAAGTAATGCACTGTAATTTGTATGTACCTGGCTCACAATCACCTATTGTCGGCTAAACTCAACTGCAACGGCCCCTGAAAGGACCGGCAACTCACGGTGCCCTGTACCTGGCTCACAGTCACTTTTTGTCGGCTAAACTCAACTGCGACAGCCTCTGAAACGGCCGGAACCGTTTCAGAGGCTAACTTTAACTGGAAAGACCGCTAAACCTAATCGTCACGTAACCAGCCAGCGGTCGCCTGATTTCGTAGGATATCATACGAATTGTTGTGCATGAGTTTCCGTACGATATCATACAAACCTGTTCGTGAGAATGCGTTGCTCTAACCAGGCAGTTGTGTTTCTTCCTTTCAGTGCTGTTTTTCCTCTGTCTGCTGTCATTCTATTCATCTCCATGCTGGTATAACCCTCCCTCCCTCCCCACCCGCTTGACATTAAGGTGTGTGGGCTGATTCTATAGGAGTCCAGCTAGGTGTAAACTTTCTTCCCAGTGGCACCTCACTGGGATCCAGGGCTCTGGGCTCAGCGTGAACTCGTGAACTCTTCCCGAAAGAAAATCTAAAAAAGACGCAGCTGAGGAGAGGACAGAGAGAGTGGGAAGGAAAGCGAAAGAGCACTACTGGACAGTTAGCCCCCCTAGGAGCATAGTAGGCGGCCTCCCCAAGCCAGAATACACTGTGATGGTATCAGAGACTGGCAGCCAGAGAGGGAAACCAGAGCAAGAGGGAGATAGTGTGTGTGTGTGTGTGTGTGTGTGTGTGTGTGTGTGTGTGTGTGTGTGTGTGTGTGTGTGTGTGTGTGTGTGTGTGTGTGTGTGTTCTTGTTTAACTATATTCGTGGGCTCCAAAAATTGGGAATACAGTATACTTGTGGGGTCCGGAAAGCTTTGTGGGGCCAAAATGCTGGACCCCACAACTTCAAAGGGCTGTTTGAGGGTTAAGACTTGGTTTTAGGATTAGGGTTAGAATTAGGTTATGGTTAGGGTGAGGGTAAGGGTTAAGGTTAGGCATTTAGTTGTGATGGTTAAGGTTAAGGTAAGGGGCTATGGAATGCATTATGTCAATGAAAGGTCCCCACAAAGCTAGTGAAACGTGTGTGTGTGTGTGTCGTTGTGTTTTGCATTCACACGCCCAGCGGTTGTTGTTACAGAATGAGACAGTACGTCAGGTGCCCGCAGGCGTCAATACGACCATTTCTATTATTCAGAGCTGATTAAGACCGTACAGCGGTGAATGCTTCTTAATGAGCTTTGAAATACAAGAGAGAAAGTTTGTCAGCTTTTTGTTTGTCTGAATCTGCCCAACGGGGGGGGAAGGAGCATATTTGCCGTGGTGATTTGATTAGTGTGCTGGTGTGTGAGGAGCAGGTTGCAACAATATGTGAGTGGTGGAATTGAAGAAGTTTATGTGCTGGTGTGCATATGACACGTGCTAAAGCATTCCTTTTATGTTTTTGTGTGTGAGTACAGTGTACATGCATGTATTATCCAAATAAATGTGTGTGTGTGTGTGTGTGTGTGTGTGTGTGTGTGTGTGTGTGTGTGTGTGTGTGTGTGAATATACTGTATGCATGCATATATATGTGTGTGTGTGTGTGTGTAGTAGAGCTGCGAAGATTAATCGATAAGTTATCAACTATTAAATTAATCGGCAACTATTTTGATAATCAATTAATCAGTTTAAGTTTCCAAACTTGGTGGGCAGTGAAGGCCTGAAGGTTAGAGAAGTGCGCTTGTGACCGGGAGGTTGTCGGTTCAATCCTCAGACCGACAGGATAAAATCTGGGTGGGGAAAGTGAAAGAGCAGTGCTTGTCCCTTCCTCATTACCACCACTGAGGTGATAATGAGCAAGGCCCTCAACCCCAACTGCTCCAGTGGAGCTGCTCAGTGGCCAGCAGATCAGATTGTGGGTGTACTGGGCAGCTTCCAGGTATGAATGTGATCAGGGTGTTCCTGCAAAAGACAGGCTACCTCTCAGTGAACCTTCCCTGAATAAATAAAGGTTAAATAAAATAAAAAATCACCCTGCTTTGTTCCCATCATTAAAACTATTGCCACTATCATCTTGGGTGATCACCATTTTATAGACCAAAGAACTAAAAAAGAAATCGACAATGAAAATCATCGGTAGTTGGAGCCCTGGTATTTAGGAGTCTGTATATGAGTGCAGCAATTATATCAGTATGTAAATATGCACCTAAAACAGTGTCTAAATGTGTCTAAATGTGTGTGTGTGTGTGTGTGTGTGTGTGTGTGTGTGTGTGTATGTGTGTGCCCGTCCCCTTGAGCAAGGCTGATCGACCTGTGACTACATGGGGATCATGGAGTAGCACACACACACTTATATAATAAGTGTGCATTGATGAAAGGTCAGAGCGCTATCCCAGCATCCCCCAGGCCTGCACACGGGGCCGGCAGGTCGAAGCAGGGCACAGTGCACGTGGGTTTCACCATTGCTCACCGCACTCATGTGTGCACATCAGACACAACATACGGCGGGCAAAATGGCAACCAGAGAGAAGAGAGGGAGCCCCAGATACACACACACACACACACACACACACACACACACACACAGACAGTTTGTCTGCTCGCACATACATAACCTGGTTAATGCCGGCTTTTTGAGGTAATCTTATTTCTTACATCTCAAGTAAACCAAAACCTGGTTTCCACAATCAGGTCAAAGGATTAAGAGAAATCTGGTTAATGTAGCTAGATATGGAATCTCTCACTCTCCACTCTCTCTCTCCAAATGCTATTTTCATGCTCATGTTAACACTTTACTGTTCAGATGACATTTTACTGCACTGTGTTGGGGTTATTTTGTTGCAATCAATCACTAGTGACTGGCGTATCAGTCTGTCTATTTCAGTGGACAAGGAAGCTAGAAACAGTTACCCAAACGGTTGTCATGACGATGACAAAAATGGGCTGATTTAATCTGCTATTTAGTCAATTTACAAAATTGTGAAAAATTATTGGGTAATCATTATCATTTTATCCCAGGAATAGTTTCCAGTAATGCACTGCTAGTTTCCAGTAATGTTTGCTGCATGAACATATATATCAATATATATATATATATATATATATATATATATATATATATATATATATATATATATATATATATATATATATACAGTGATCAGCATAAGTGAATACACCCATGCTAAAGTTGACTAAAAAGAGGAATAAAAAAATCATCTTTTGGAAATTGATCTTAATACCTTAATTTAAAAAATGAGGAAAAATCCAACCTTTAAGGACACACATTTTCTTTGTGAATGAATAATGTATCGTAAATAAATAAATCCAAGGGAAATAAGTAAGTCCTTGTTAAATTCCCATAGAGGCAGGCAGACTTTTATTTTGAAAGGCCAGTTATTTCATGGATCCAGGATACTATGCATCCTGATAAAGTTCCCCTTGGCCTTTGGAATTAAAATAGCCCCACATCATCACATACCCTTCCCCATACCTAGAGATTGGCATGGGGTACTTTCCATAAGATCATCTCTCAATGCAAATCAAACCAGCTATTAGGCTAACTGAAATAGACGGCCTCCATCAGGCGTGCGTTTACGGCCACAGACCAAATGCACAGATGGTCCCGCTGTCCGATGAACTGGACGTCAGTCTCTCTGGTTTCATCTTCCCGCCCGCGCCCCCTCTTCTATCACTTCTTGGGGTCTGAGCAGGTGTTTGGCCCCAAGTTAGAGTCCAAATCAGATCCATTTCATCTGTAATCAGCTGGAGCCCCTGGCACTGATGGAAGAGATCAGAGCGCCGATCAAAGAATTATAAGCCGACCACGCCTGACTAGCCAACCATGACATGGACAAGGCGACGGGGGGGATGGGGGGCGAGCAAGAGCTTCAGTAAGGATGAAAGGAGAGAAGATGGAGATTTGAAGGCCTGCAGAATCTCCCAGGGGAGACACATGAAAGAGCAGGGTGCTGGAGGGAGGCAGCAGCACGGGATGCAAAGATGTTACACTGCATACTCTCATGGGAGTTTTATTTTTTTGACATTTCCATCAAGTGGAAGTAGGTTGTTTAAAGTCAAACGTGGTGCTCCGTTCCGCTTCAGTTTGAGGTATTTAAGATGGGAGGGGAATTCCTGTCACCATGGTTAAGGAAAGTCAATGACATCAACTTGATGCTGTTGAATTGATCAATGCATTCTCATGAACAGGTTCGTATGATATCGTATGAAAAGTTATGCACACTAAAACGTATGATATCATACAAAAACTAGGAGACTGCCGGCTGGTCACGTGACATCGGCTACAGAGCGGCAGTTGCTAGCTGTTTAAGCCACTACAGAGCTTTGTGATGCGGCTACAGACCTCCGTCACAGCTCGGTTGTTTCAGCAGCAGTTAGTAGATGTGTTTAGCCGCTACAGAGCTCTGCATCGTGGTGCTCCGTCAGGTCATGGGTAGTTTAGGTTTAGTTACCCGTGAATAGGTGAGCTGCCGGTTATTTTCGGCGGAGATTACGGTTAAGTTTAGGCAAGAGAAAGTGAGCGTTATGCGGCAACAAAAGTTAAGTTTAGGCACCAAAATGACACTCCCAAGGAACACACATTTCCTGGGTGAAAATCTTTTTTTTTTCGCTCCCCAGCTTGAAAGTCCTGTGTGTTAACGCTTTTCGAATGTATGGTTCACGAGAACAGGCTGAATTGATTGATGCCTCGCCGCTGGTTAGCAAATCATTAATTGTGTGCAAGCATGCACTCAGGTGCATGAAACTTGATGGGTGGCTCACATATTGATGGAGGTACTTTTTTAAAGGGGTATTTCAAACACTTAAAGGTGCTGTTGGTAGGATTGTGAAGATCCAGGACTTAGTCAAAACATTTGAACGTCAACAAGTTCTCAGTCCCTCCCCCCTTTCTGCTAAAGCCCAAAACGGTCTCCTAAGCCCCTCCCCCCACAAGGGAGAATGAATGTGTGTGCGTGTGCAGTGATTGACACGCAGTTAGACACCCCCCTGGCCCTGATTGGTGCATCTGAACAGGGAGCTGTGGATTTTTGCAAATCTCACTACAGGCTGTAGGTGGAGCCAGAGGAGCCAGATATTTTTTTAAATGACCTGCTTCATGTAGTTCTACTGGAACATAGGGTCAGTTTCAGCAAATATGACAGAAAGTTAATTTTATAAGTCTTACCTACTGCACCTTTAACATCATGTTGGATGCTATAGCACGATCACACACACAAACTCTTTTGCATTCATCTTCTACATTCATACACACGCTCACACGCTGCATGCGGCTGATCAAACCCCTCTTTGATTGTCAGTTTTTCATCCGCACACACATCTCTTTAATGTGAGTTGGTCAACATAAAGACTCAACACACCCATTTGGTCACAGTGATATTCACAGACATGCTAGTTAATGCTATCACTTAGATGCAGACTCATTCAGACTTAATATTGCTTTAAACCGTGCATGCACACTCTCATACACTTAAACACACACCGTACCTGCTTTAAGTGTCCAGCTGTGTCTTTGTACAAAGACTCTCAGATGCTGAGTATAGTGTGGGTGGTGTATGCATGTTTGATTGTCAGTGGAGTGTCTATGTCTGCTCCATTAGCTTCACACTCTGAATAAAAGATCAGTTGTCTTCATCTTTCTTGTCACTGTATGGGAAAAAGCTTTTCGGTGCTATGTTGAGCTGTAAGGTTTTTGTTTCCCAGGCCTGTTGCACGCATGGCTCTTCAGCACTGTTTGAACAAGTGAGAAGAAATAGCACAATGCTGAAGTCCTTGTTGACTTCCTTCACTTCATGTTCCACAAGTCATCAATTTTGCAGGGATTGCTGTAACATGATATTTTTTCATTCCGATTTCATATTCATTTTGCTCTGGACTTGAACCCCGGAACTTTGAAATCTCTTCTTTGATGCAACGTCACAAGCGGAGCCATTGTATATTTTGACAGTATTGTCATACAGAGCGACTTAAAGCGTGTAAGCTCGGATCCAAATCACCAAAGCTGATTTGGAGGAACCTCCCTGTTTAAAGGCTGATTTTCTGATCAAAACGTTTCAGCTGTATAAAAACCACTTAAATTGGTGAAATTATCATATGATACATCTTCTTCCAAGGCTGTCTGGTGGCTTCGCAGGCTCTCAGATAACATTTTGAACCACCAGAATACTAAATGAACCCGCGTTACAAATTATCACTTGGCAATGAATCCTTCTGTATGTATCACGCTTTGAACTATTTATCTGTAAGAGCTCTCTTTGAAAGTTCAAAAAGCTGAACCGTGGCACCAAATGAACTGTTCCTCCTATAAGACCCACTTTTTTCTACTTAAGTGACATCCACTTTTTGTGTGATGGAGATTCCTCCCTAGTCAAAGGTAGGAAATGACCATCACCCTATCAAGTCATTCTTGTCTATTGTTTAGTCCTAAAAGTCTTTTTCCAAAAAAATTAAAAGCGGTTATGTTTTCGGGTAGGTTTATTTGTCTTTCTGCCCAATTTTCATGAAACTTAGTGGAAGGATGTACACGATAGGCCAAGGAAGAACCGATTACATTTTTTAACTTTCATTAACATTGCAAGATGCTAACATGCAGAGTTTCACCAGCTTAGTTTAGCGTGTTAGTATGCTAATATATAGCCTACTAATTAGCACTAAACACAAACTAACTAACTAGTTTGAAGATGTTTTTAATAACAATTTTCTTCAATTGAGTGCCATTCTCTGTATACTAATGCCATGTGCTGCCTTTTCCTGTATTGTTTCAAGATACTGGCACTCATTTCCAGAATGTTCTTGAAACAAGGTGATTTGTAATGAGACCAGGTTCAAATTATTTTTCTGCATTGGCAGATGTTTTCACTTGTACTAGCAAAAATCTACAGCCAGCCGTGCTAGCAACTCTGTGAGGCTGCACTTACAGGTGCTTTGAGCTAAATGCTAACATCAGCATGCTAACATGCTCACTGGCAATGCTAACATGCAGAGTTTAGCAGGTTCACCAGCTTAGTTTTGCGTGTTAGTATGCTAATGCATACTAAGTAGCACCAAACACAAACTACAGCCGAGGCTGATGATGTCATTTGTTCTGCAGGTATGTGGTCATAAACCAAAGTATTGGACAAATAAAAAGTTAGGGAATCACCAAAATCATCACAATTCATTCTGAGCGGGACATGAATATCTATGTCAAATATTCGTAAGTCCATCTAATAGTTTTTTCTAGAGAGTTAGTCTTGGTTTTAAAACTGAGATTCATTGTCCCACAATGCTCTCATTACTGTTTCAGACACTTTCAGCATTATACATTTGTTGGGACATTTTTCAAATAAACCAATGTAGAAACCTGGCTATCGGCAGCCTCAGAAACCCATACATGTCCAACCATGTATGCACCAGTGCTGCTCCTCCCACGATGATGATTACAAAGTGAGGGGAGCGCGGCATAAAAGTCCTGGAGCCGCTCTCATCCCACCATCCACGAGGTGTGAAATCGTTTGATCCAGTTTGTTCTATTTAGGTGAAACAGCTTCTGTGCGTGTGTGTTAGAGTTTGCACTTGTGTGTGTGTGTGTTCAAATGCTCCTGGAGCAATAAAAGGTGGAGGGAAAGGGGAGGGGACGGGGTTGCAGGAAGGAAGGAAGGAAGAGAGCTGACGGTAGCTGTGTTTGTTTTGCAGGGAAGGGAGAGGGGAGATGTAGGGTGGGAGCAGTTCTTTAGTCAGTCCGTCCATACGTAAGTGTGTGTTTGTTTTTATAGTGGCAGTTATGGGTCAAAGAACATTAAGTCTGTTCCAGTGTGAAAGACAGAGTGGAGCGCGGTGGGTGATGTGCCCTAGCTCGCTGACCCACAAAAGGTCAGAGGTCGGGGTTAAAAGTCAAACAATGCCTGGAAGGACTAGCAATCAGCTGGGACTGCACCAGAGGTCAGTGTGTGTGTGTGTGTGTGTGTGTGTGTGTGTGTCAACATGTGAGGAAGGGTAGGAAAAGGCTGCCAGGAAAGGAGGGTTTGGCAAAAGGAAGGGCAGTAAGAGGACAGCGGAAAGCAGAGACACAGAGTGATGAAGAAAAGAGGACAGACAGACGTTCTTGTCTTCCTTTCTTTTTCCCTGACATCCGTTCGCTTCGAAGAAACAACCCTGGTTTGCTTTTCCCTATGGGCACTCATCTTACCTCCCAATACAGTCGGACAAGAATACACACACACTGAACACACACAAGCACACATTCAGGCCCCACGACAACAAAAAACGCCCACATACGTGCTCAGCAAGCCAGTCAGAACATGTGGCCTATTTCTCTGTATGTTTTAATGAGCTCTCCATTGCGGAGTGCTGACTAAAAGTATTAGGCTGTCGCGTCTCAGCTCATTAGCTAAACCAGGCTCAACAACAACACCAGCAGCTAAAAGATGATTTGATACCGCCTGCAGAGTTATGTGACGCCGCAGGACCTTAAAGAGGCCGCGGTGAGAGACTGAGCAAGTGAGTTAATTTGGTCCTCAGGGGAGAGCAAGCCTGAATCTCGCTCCTAACAACACAACCAGGGATCATAAGCGCCCGCTTGATCGAACGAAGAAGAAAAATACATCATAGAGTGACTTCAGCCGTTTCCCCTGGCGTCCATAAAGTTCCCGCCGCAGAAGTGGCTTGCAGATTCATTGGGCAGTTTTAGCAGCACGGTGGAAACAAATGAAGAAGGCAACAACGCTGAATAGAAAACAAAATTGCAGCTAGCTAATCTGTTCTTAGTTGATTGTTATTGCTCTATGGTGAATGGCGCAATTTCCAATATTGGCACTGTATGGAATCCCTGAGCTACATGCTATTAAAGCAGCTAAATGGGTCACACTGAACTGAGGACGGTTTTAAAGGCTTTGTACAATTCCAATTTTAAATGCATGACTTTTAATTGTAATGGAGTACTTTTTTTATTGTGGTAATGCTACTCTTACTTTAAAGTAAAGGATAATGTACTTTTATTTTTTTTATTCTTTTATTACCAAATAGTATATACAAGTAGACTTAACACACTAAAATACTAAAAACAAGAACAAGATTCCAAATATGTTTTACTTCTTCCACCACTGCTTATGAGCCACACTGGCTCTGGGTTTGTTTATAATGTTATTTTTGTTTTTTACAACTGACATATTTCAGTAAGAATTTATTATGCAAAATTTCTTGTTGTTTTACTACAATGGCATTGAGCTGTTCATTATCTGACATTTCTCCAGCCAGACATTCTAATCCCAGTTTTATTGTGTGACACATTAAAGAATCTGTGGGAAAAGTATGTGATAATCAGTGTTGCCCACAAAAACACTCCTTGCATGCTTGCAAATAACTGGCTTCACCTGGTCCGTGCTTGTAAAATATCCACCGTGCACGGCTTCTAACCTAAAACCAGAGAATGTCTCCCTCTCTCTCGCTCTCTCTCTCTCTCTCTCTCTCTCTCTCTCTCTCTCTCTCTCTCTCTCTCTCTCTCTCTCTCTCTCTCTCCCTCTCTCTCTCTCTCTCTCTCTCTTTCCCTCTCAATTCAATTTTCAATTTTTCAATTTCAGTTGGCTTTATTGGCATGACATAATCAATACATCTATGTTGCCTCGAACAAGCATAAGAACAAATATACATATAAACAACAACAAGGTGTAAATACGTCTGATATAATAACACAAGCAAACAGGATAATTATGATATCATTGCAGATAATAAACAAATTATGTGCATGTACCTCAAAGGGCTTGTTGAAACAATAATATAAAAAAGAGAAAGAGAGAAGAAGAAGAATTATGATAATATATACAATTCTCTAATTATTTTTGCCTTATGTTGTGGCAGGAGAAGACATATTTAGCTGCTAGCCATGCCGTGCCGTTTGTCCTCAGTGTAGGTAGTGAAGCCTGGAATGCGTTTTTCAAATTTTTGGAAATATTTGGTTCTTAAGTCTTCATATTTGTAAGTACATAAGAAATTCTCTCTCTCTCTCTCTCTCTCTCTCTCTCTCTCTCTCTCTCTCTCTCTCTCTCTCTCTCTCTCTCTCTCTCTCTCTCTCTCTGTCTCTCTGTCTGTTTCTCTGAACCAACAGGTACATGAGCAGTAGAGCGAGGGGAGATTGTTTTGTTATGTTTATAATCAAAATAGTATCAAAAGAATGACGTGCATACACATGAAGCATTGGGAAAATAAAACTGAATGCCTTGCCAAACTGAAAAAGATAACAAAGGAACAAATCCAATGCAAAGTAGTGTATACAAATAAGTTCACACTAAAAACATGAAAGATATTGCATACATTTGTTTTTCATAGCTTTTTTTGTTTTGTGAGGAAGAAACCATTGACACATACAGTATAGTTCCATTTTCTTCATACATATGAAGATTTTTTTTTTAAATATTACATTTGTGAATGTGTAATTTGTCGAGCAGTAGTATAAGATTAATAATGAAAAATGCATCTTTGTAGCGTCTTTGTCACTATAATGATAGCAACCAAAAACAATATTTCTATAGAAAATCTGTCCACAGCTCAAACATGTATAAGACCAAAATAAATAGGAGCGAGTTTCAGAATGTTATTCACAGAAAGAGCAATTTACATCTATGCCCCTCTTTGGATGGATTTGAACATTTTTAAAAATCACTGTTTAGTTTGACGCTTTGGGTAGTGACAAACAGTTGTGCTCCGTCAGCGGAGGAGAGGATACAGAGGGAGATGGACTCCAAGAAAAGCAGAGAAAGGCAGCAAACAGAGGAAGAGGAAATGATAGTGAAGGGTTTTTTTAAGCTTTTCCTCAGCTGAAGCCTTGTATCCGTTGCTTTGCTATCCTCTTCCTCCTCATCTTCCCCTGCAGTGTTTACACACTGCCTCTTCACTTAATCCGGCCTTCAGGATGCCCACTTCACTCGGTTAGCTTTCAGCACAGAGACAGAAGGATGGATGTTGAGGGAGAAGAAGAAGAAACAGAAAAAACCTCCTGCAAAGTCTCCAGACGTGTTTTTTTTTCTTCTTTTCTTGCTCCATAACTCGCCCACCAATTCTCTCATTCTTTCAACCCTTCATCCCTCCCTCACTCCTTCCATCGCAACCTCTCAATCTCAGTCTGGGCTCACTCAAGCGTTGGCCGCCGAGGCCTCCAGCATCGATCCAATAAAGCCGGTAGCCGCCACTGCGAGGCTTGAAGAGCTTTCACCCAAAGCCAGCGTTTAATCACGCTCATTAAACGGCACGCCGCTATGATCTGATCTCGGGGTGGAGGGTGGCTCTTCTTATTTTCCTCTCAAAAGTGTAATCAATAACAGTCACTGTGGTTGGACATGGGCACACACACGCACACACACACACACACCAATGCACGCACGCACGCACGTGCACACACACACACACACACACACACACACAATCTCAATTACCTCTCCTGCCAATCCACCATATATGCCAAATGTTGTTGTTTTTTTATGCCAGCACTGGAATTTAATATTCACATGTGGGAATAGATTAGGAAGAGAGAGTAGGAGGGATGCAATGTGCTACATGTACAGAGGTATTTTGTTTTTGTGCTGGGTTGAAGTAAATATAGTTGACATTTTGTTGCCCAAAATCAGAGTCAATGGGTTCCCTTCTCCAATGAGCATGCATCCTCAAAGGCGCCATTTCACTCGCTGATACGCAGTGCAGAAAGCTTATAGAAGGTGTGTGTCCATTTCTGCGTGTGTGTGGACCTTTGCATTTCAACTCTTATGAATACAAACATTAAGAAAGACCCATCATTCCTTATATCTGCAGTGGTGAAGTTAAAGTTCAGTAATTGGTTTAGTATTAAGGTGAGAGTAATTGGACTTGGTTTAGATTATGATCAGTGAGTTGGAGATGCAGTGGGTTTATTTTAGGTCACCTTTAAATTAAAGGGTCAGCTCACTCAAATTACTACTAAAAGAAAACATCTTTTTTTCACCATTCCCAGTGGTATCTCGCCATGCAGATAGTTTGTGTTTTTACGTGCTGAGGTTTGAAATATCTGGGATTTCTGCTGCCATTTGAATACAAAAGAAGTGGGAGGATTTTAGCTTGTGGCACTCGTGGCATTTAAATGTAACAGTGACATCTCTTTGCAGACAGTGTCTTGTGCAGGTACTCGAAAAAAATCTGATTGGAACTACTTTCTACCGAGAGAGAAAAAGGTCTCTTTGTGAAAACCATGGACACAATGTTTTGTAGATTAGGTCTACTTCAAACAAAGTGCTTATCAGGTTATGGAACACTATCTAGAAACCCAATTTCAGATAGCATAATCATGTGGGGTGGCTTCTGACGATTTTAGTAACCTTTAGAAAACAGACAATCCGATAACATACTTTTAATGTACAATTTTTCGCGTGCAAGACCATGAATGCCTTCGAGGATAGAGTGTGGTCCGAATCAGTGCTATTAATTGTCGACTAAGACATGCAAAAGACTTGGGGATGCAGCCAGGAGGAGGTTATGATGGGAGGCTTGTCTCCCCGCTTTTGAGTGTGGTCATTTGAAATAGATACCAACACTTTGGTCATTAGATGAAGTCAAATGAAAGGAAGACAGAAACACCATTCTGAGATAGCAGTTTTAATTTCAAAAGGAAATGATGATATATATATTCCAAGTGGAAACATATACTACAAGAAAAGCAATGGCCCTAATACAGAGCTGTGGGGTACAACCCAAGAACAAATTGTTGTAAAAGATGGAGAGATTAGAAAAGGTATTGTATTGTATATTACTTTGATATTGTTACGTGGTTTTATATTCATGATCTCATGAACAAAACAATCAAACAAACAAAGCCTTTACCCAGTGTTCATGTACTGTATACTCACGACTGACTGTTTTCCATATTCACACAATCACAGTGACACGTTATATCGTCTATACCTACGACGTTCCACTTTCTTTGTGTTGGAATTTTAAGGGGTAGGTTAGGTTAAATCCAGACAGCTAGCTAGATTATCTGTCCAATCTGAGTTTTCTGTTGCATGACTAAAACTACTTTTGAACATACATGTTCTACCAAAACAACTTCCTTCCCGAGACTATTTCGCAGCGGCTCTTTGCGATGCTTAGAGCCGCCCATGACGATTGTGATTGGTTTAAAGAAATGCCAATAAACCAGAGCACGTTTTTCTCCCCATCTAGGAATGCTGTGTGGACTAGCCAGACCCTCCTCCGCAGCGCTGTGGAAGAAGGTCTGGCAATGCGTGACTAGTTTGAAGCATGCTGAGGCCTTTGGTAACAGGGACAGTTCCTGGATGTTGCTGTTGAATTTCACCGCTGTGAGCAACACAAACCAAATTCTATTCACCTACTAGGGCTGCACAATGTGAGAAAAATATGCGCTATGCGATAACGTTTTTGAATATGGTGATGACAATATCACTTGCGATAAATAAACAGATTTGAAAGTGTACTCAGTTATTTCTGCTGCTTTCAGTATTCAGCTAAAATACAACACTATGCTTAAAAACCAAACAAAATTATTTTCAACATTCTTTTATTAATTGAACTGTCCACGAAAGGCATCACTGACAAAAGAATGACAGTTACATCTAAAGTGCCGTTTTCTGCTGATACGCTCTTTCAACTAACTCAAAAAATTGGAGTGTCTTCCGTGATTTGTTGCAGCCTTTTGCGATGTGTATATTGTGCAAGTTGATTTCGCGATGACAAAAAAAGGATGTATTGCAGCCCTATCCCCTGCATTGTATAGGTTGTGTATAGCAGCAGAAATCTTAGAGACAGATATTTCACAACTTGGGCAGATAAAACCATCCGCATGACTAGATATCACTTGAAGTAAGTGAGAAAAGGTTTTTCTTAATGTGGGTGAATTTTTAAACAAGTAGGCCAATCAGTGTAGATTTTTTTAATGAAGACGACCATCCAATAACAGTTTTCTTTTTATGGAAAAACAAGCAGAACATGTCATTTCTTTTTGTACTTGGCATCATTGATTGTGGATGTTTATCAGCATTGGTTTGCTGCAGCAAATCTTCTGATGGCAGCAATCTAACATTATTTAAAAAAAAAAATTATTTTCACACTTGAACACTTTACTGATAAAAATAAATGAATATATCTAAGGCTGTTCACAGTTTAACTTAACATGTTGCACCTTGAATTACCACGTTTATGCCACTAATTGATGTCACTGAGTTCACAATAGCTAAGTAACGATGTGACATACGGTAAAAGTTAATGGGCTGGCAGGTCCTCGCAAGCCTACAAAAACTTGAGAGTGTCATCGTAAGCGTGTAAGTACTATTTTTATGTAAAATTCCTCCTCTGGCGCTGTGCATCAGTCTCAGCAGCAGCGTAACAAGTCAATCACCCTGTGCTGTTATTGGACTATAATGTCGCTCTGTAGCCGCACACTTGACATGTTCATTAGGTATAAACCAATTCATTTACAACACAGTGCTATTGGATTGTCCTTGCCTTGACATTCATTTCTCAACACTTTGTTTGATGCGTTGCCAGCGCCAATTACCTTTGATAACTCAGCCCCAGTTTAATATACTGCTGCTGAATTGGCTTGACAAGATCAGCTATTTCTGAGCTTTTTCGAGTGGCGATAGCTGGATTGTCGCTCAGAGTGAGGGAGGCATAAAAAAAAAACCTTCCTGCATAACCCCCCCGGCCAAAAGTCATTAATAAAATGTTTTTTTTTTTTTTTTGGCAGACACACACACACAGCGGCACACACGCATTGATTACAGCGTTGTCTTTGTTTGCGTTAATGATTTGCATAACTCATGTTTTACATTATTGTAAAGTGACAAATGTGTCTTTCAGTGCAGCTTGAATGTGCTGAACGTTTTTTTGTGTGGCTTTTTGAAAAATGTGCAAGTTGTAAATACTGTTACTGGAAAGAATGGATTCTTCAACCGGGCCAATAAAGGAAGTGAATTGCTGTTCCAGCTGATGTGTTGGTTTTTCTTTCTCTCAGCAGGCTGCTCTATCCAGTCCCTCTGATCAACTGATTGATCCCTCGATCCATCACTTCAACGCCAGTTCCGACGAATGGGAGTTGACATGGGAGCCATGGCCGGGACCAAGGTCTTGCTCCTGGTGTTCCTGGTTGGATGGGAGAAGTCGCTGGGTCTCAACTGGAATCCCATCCCACGCAAGACTGTTCGGTACCGAGGTGAGTGAGCAGTGTATTTCCAGCTGATAGAGGAGTTTGACCTCAGGGGCCACTGAAACTTTCCAGAGAGAACCAGAATTCCGTTAGGTAGTGGCTCCTTAAAGTCACAATAGTAGCTAGCAAACTGGTATCTTCACACAGACAGTTCCTAGGATATTGCTCTGCTAGCTACCTACGAGCTAATGCTGAAGTATATTTTTTCTATGGTGGGCGAAGTAAAAATACAAAAAAATGATTTTGTTAAGATATGTTTGGCATATATCAAGAGATAGTTGAACAGTTAACACAGGGACACACAATTAGAAGTAGAATTTTTTATTTCAGCTGTGGATCAGCTTACAGTCCGACAGACGGGCGGTAAATAAAACACACCAACTGGCTTACATAGCTTCTATCTGTTCTCTGTTGTCTCAAAGATCAGTACTATCAATACGGCTTGCTATTGGTGAACCTCCAGATTTACATACACCAAAGTTGAACCTGACACAAAACATTTACTTTCTTGCCTTCGAGGCCAGGCCTCAAGATGGATTTTAAGGATGGCAGCAGTTGGTAGAATCCTCCACGTTGGCCTTGGAACGATTTAACTGGTCAGACATCTGAATACAAAAGCAGTAATTTCAGAAAAGTATTCCATTCCAGCAACCAGGGAGGGTTTTCCATTATATCAGAGTTGGATGCTTTCTGATTTTGTGTTAAGAGGTCGACATCGACCCTCAGTAAAACAATACATCAGTCTAATCCTAGGGCTCAACTTCATTTGCACTTTTTATCTCGGCCCTCCTCTGCAGCCAGACCCGACTCTCTTCACAGAACAATGCCAATTGTTGCAAGCTGAGAAATAGTCTTTTTTTAATCCCTCAAAGGAGAAGTGCTGCATTCTCTCTCTTGGGGATTAGGGGAATACTATAAAGAAAGGGAAAAAATAAGGAAAAGCTCACCTCTCTGTACCACCTACTCCACCGTTCATCCCATATCTATCTCTCCGTTCCCTTCTCTTCCTCCTCTGTTTGCCTTTTATCTTTCCCCTCCCCTTTTTTGCTTTGTATGCTGCAGCTCATCATATGAACCCCAAATGCTCTTATGGCGTTTTGACAAAGAGCTCAGATTTCAGCCGCTCTTGAGGAGAATGGCGCTTAGTGGCGGTGGGGTGTGGAGATATTTCAAACCCAGCTTTCTCATGCCCTCCCCCCTTCCACTTCTCCTTTTTTTTCATACAGCCTTCCTCCTTCCTCTCATCTCTCCATGCTACTGTCGTCACTGGTGTTGTGGTTGCATGTGAGGACAGAGGATGAGGGGCGGAAACTATCGATTGGGTGTCGATACGTTCTGGGGAAATGCTCCAGTACTGTGTGACAAAGCAAAGCCAGTGACCAGCCCAGATTTTGCTGCACTTTGCCCAGAGCACTATTGTGGTAAAGACACACCAGACAGGGCCAACAGGGACAGCTACGAACTCATGGTCTTATATGGAAGGAGCAAAACAAATGCACAACCTAAAAGTGTCTAATTTTCAAGATTTTCTGGAAAAAAAAAACCTGCCTGTAGAAACTAATCGTCTTTGGAATAAAAGCCTTGTCATGAAACACGGGAGAAGGAGGATCACGTCACTTCTATCGTACTTGATTTGAGTGTGGCACTTGAGTGCAGAAAGATTCTTGACATAAATTGATTTGCAGTGGAAACAAGTGAGATTATCTTACACGTTGACAGCTTGCTCCACATGGTTAGAGGGAGAGAAAATATGAGATTTTCAGGCTCAATACTGGGTAAAATGACTTATATGGAAGGGTGCTTGCCACGGTGCTGAGGAGGAGATAGGAGAGAGACAAAATGGAAAAAACAAAGCTGCAGAAATAGCCTGGGGGGAGGTTATGGTTGGAGGGGTGAAATGAGAAGAGAGAGGGGAGATACATAATGGAAGGAAAGCAAGAGAGAGACAGGTGGAAAGACATAGAGAGAGACTGGGAGAGAGAGGCCGGTCACTAACTGCCTTAAAAGGACAGAAAGTAGCTGCAGAGGAACGACAGAGAAAGGAAAACACACACACACACACACACACACACACACACACACACACACACACTGCATGGAGGCATCTCCCAACAGACACACAGCTTCCATGTTAACGTACGTGTGTGTGTGTGTGTGTGTGTGTGTGTGTGTGTGTGTGTGTGTGTGTGTGTGTGTGAGAGAGAGAGAGAGAGAGAGAGAGAGAGAGAGAGAGAAAGAGAGAGAGAGAGATGTGCAGTTGCATGCAGTGTGACTTTGAAAGACAGGCAGACAAGAAGACAAGCAATGAAAAAAACAGAGTAAGAGAAAATGTGGGGGCAGAGAGGGCGTGTGTGTTTATACCTATTTGTGTAGAGAGAGAGAGAGAGAGAGAGAGAGAGAGAGAGAGAGAGTGTGTGTGTGTGTGTGTGTGTGTGCGTGTGTGCGTGCATGCGTGTGTGTGTGTGTGTGTGTGTAGCGGTGTGTCTGTCTATCTAATCCCCCTTTGTTTATATGTGTGTGTGAGTGTGTGTACTGCTTAGGCTGGCAGTCTGAGGGATTTGGAGCTTCTGGCAGTGTGTGTGTGTGTGTGTGTGTGCGTGTGTGTGTGTGTGTGTGTGTGTGTGTGTGTGTCATGGTGGGGCAGAGATGGTTGAAGAGATAATATTTACCCCCCACAGCACCACACCACCACCCCCGCCCAGCAATTACATGAGGCTTACATGAGGCTGCAGAAGAAGAAACACCAACATCCTCTCTCTCTCTCTCTCTCTCTCTCTCTCTCTCTCTCTCTCTGTGTGTGTGTGTGTGTTTGTCTTTATTTCACTATCTAGTGACCTCTTCTTTTGTGTTTTTTAAAAGTCACATTTTGACATTTTTCATCTTAGGCTGTTATTCCTCGCGACCCATGTGTCACATTTATGGAGGGGATAAAAATCCCAGTTTGCTCCTAATGAGCCATTGGATGGCCTAACATTATGTATGGCCCTTATAGAGTTGCTAATGAGCGCTGTAAATTTACATAATTCTCTAATCACTGACACTAGTGCAATATTTCTTTTCACGTTTATGTGGTTTGTCTTTCATATATTCACATTGTGTTCATATTGTACACGTTTCTCATTCATACTTTCTTGCTAAAGGCCTTTTCATGCATACATTTTTACTTAATTTTAAAGTAAAAGGCAGATGTTACTGTGTTCCATTGTTTTCTTTGTGGCCACAAATCCCATGAAAAGACCAAAACCAACGATATTTAAATCTGTCTCTCAATAATCTCTGATTAGATATCCTGTTTGTTGTTCTTATCGAAGACTTCAATCTAAAAGCAGGTCACAAACACAGTTTTAAAAAGGTGAAGTCATTTTCTACGTCAGCTGGGCATTGTACTTGTAGTTTTTAGCAAACCACACAAACAGGAGTAAATGTAAAAGTGCATTTGTTGGAGACTAATTTGAGCTGCAGATTAAAACACATTCAGAGTTATGTACAGCACCTGGACACTGCGTGTGGGTTTAAAGGGGAACTACGTCCATTTTCAAAAATTCATAAATGTTCCTCGATGGTCTAAGGCAGTCCAAAAATATTAGTAAAGATGTACAACTCTCTCCCAAATCAAACATATAAAGTGTAAAAACTCAAATTTGTGATGCTATTAAGTAAAAAGTCTGGAATTGCTCCACAGACAATGAATTGGGACAGATGTTCCAGAGGGGGAATGTTCAATATACTGTTTGGGTACATTTTCTGTTTCAGAACTGAGAATCACAACTTAATGACGACTCTAAATTACATCTGCTTGGGAGACAGAAGAAAATTTGGCTAGCCAGTTCAACTGCAACCAAGAAAATGATAGCGCAACGCTGCTATTGAATAAATAAATAATTATTATAATAATAATAATATTATTAATAAAAATCCGTCTCCAATTCATTGTCTTGGGATGACATCACAAGTTTGAGACTTCCTTTGTTCCTGGCTTTGAGAGAGAGAGAGTAGCTCATGTTCACAAATATTGATTGAACGTTCCATTCAAAGTATTGGAATTCTTCATTTATGTAGTGTTCCCCTTTAACTCAAAGGAAACTACATTACCCATGTTCACAGTAATGAAGGAACAAGTTGCCCAGTGCAATGCTGTGGTACATTGACGTCCTTTAAACATTTCTGGACAACAATTAAGGAGACAAATAAGCTGTATAAGGCTACTCTGACAGCGTGCGTGACACTTTAATATTCAGAAAAATATATAATGTCAGTTACACAGCAATATCTTTCCTAGCATTAGCCAAAATTAGCTACCATAAGCTAAAGGTTTAACTAAGTAAGGATGTATATGTAAAACCCCTGATGATAAAGCAAGGATTTACTTATGAATTCAACTTTTTTAAAGGTCCCATGGCATGACAATTTCACTTCATGAGGTTTTTAACATATTAACATTAATATGAGTTCCCCCAGCCTGCCTATGGTCCCCCAGTGGCTAGAAATGGTGATAGGTGTAAACCGAGCCCTGGGTATCCTGCTCTGCCTTTGAGAAAATGAAAGCTCAGATGGGCCGATCTGGAATCTTCCCTTTATGACGTCATAAGGGGAAAGGTTACCTCCCCTTTCTCTGCTTTGCCCGCCCAGAGAATTTGGCCCGCCCATGAGAGAGAGAGAGAGAGAGACATCATGGCTTTCAAACGAGCAAAGCATGGCAGTTTGTCAAGGCCACACCCCCACCCTCCAGCAGCATGTCATAGGACCATGTTGTTTCTCATGTTATTTCTCCTTTCAAAAGTCACATATAGTCAAACTGGAGTTGCAAGTCTTTTTACTTCATTTGTCAAGTTGAGTCTAAACTGGAGCCTGACTCGAGTCCGAGTCATTTAACTCTTTATGTTTTTTCATGGGATTTGTTGACAATAAGAAAATATATCACCAGCCCTCTTCCTTTAAAAGTAAAAGTTTTTCTTTCTAACTTCGGTCTTTCAATCTGTTTTCATTCTGTCTCAGTGACTGACCTGCTCTATGCTTTTCCCTCCTGGTTCTTACTGAATTGGTTGCACCCGATTGGAGCATCCATTATGTTGTTTAAAGCTTTTTTCACGCCCCTTAACCTAGCCTTTTCCCATTGAGCACAGAAAATACTTCAGCTGATAACAGTGCTGTCTTCTCCCACTCCTTGTGCTGTCTTTTTCTCTCACTCTCTTTTTCACTTTCTCCTGTTGGGTTCATACACTTACACACCCACACACGCACTCACACACACACACACACACACACACACACACACACACACAACCACACACACACACACACAACCACACACACACACACACACACAACCACACATGCACCTCTTAGACAAGTCCAATGACAGAGGCCAGTAAGCCAGAACTATGACAAAACGCAGCAGCTGCGGTTAAACAAAGAAAGGAAGAAAGAAAGAATGAGAGAAAGAAAAGCAGTAGTGAGGTGAAGAGGGTAGGAGAAATAGAGCCCTTAAAAAAACTTGATATGTTGTTTGAAAACCTAGCCCGCTTTGATGCAGTACATGAGCACTGCATCTTAAAAGAAAAGCCAAAGCAAATGCATGGCTCTTGATTTAGAGAAAGAAAGAAAGAAAGAAAGAAAGCCAGAACGAGAGATGGTGGGAGAGAAAAAAACACTGAGCGGAAAGAGAGTTGAAAAGGGCTGGGCCTCTGACCTCCAGAAACCTCTCTCTCTCAACCTTTCTTGTTTTCCCCTTTCTTTCTGTCTCTCTGCCGTATCTCCCCAAACCCTCCAATTACAGTAATGAGTAGTTGAGAGCGAGGCAGAGAGAGGCTGTGCGTGACTGGGAGGATAAATGGGAGAGAGGGAAGGAAGGAGGGAGGGAGGGAGGGATGGAAGAAGATTCATCACCACTTTTTACCTGCTATGAGTGTCACTCATCCCCTGACCCTGCGCACGGTTAGTCAGTGAAGATTAACAGCCGGGAGCAGGTGTCAGGACCTGGACTGCTCTCTGTTGTCATTCTGGCTTTGTGAGAGCTGATGTGCGGGGCAAGTGGGCATGTGGATTCAAATGAAAATGCCACTTAAAGGCTACTCTTATCCAAAGCCCCCCCCCCCCCTCCCCATGTTTTCGAAGTGCCACCATTGAAATTATATTCAAAATCACTGGCGTCCTTTTACCTAACACGTAAAACAAAAGTGAAAGTGAACATCTCACGAGATAATGTCACACATGGCCACATGTGGTTTCTTTAGATATTGCTCTGACATCACATTTAATAACAACTTTACATGTATGTATGTTCACATATGTAATGGATTCAAATTGTTGACATTTTACATATATAGGCACATGTGGTTTATCATATCATTTGACATGTGATGAATTCACATGCAGACACATTTGATGTGGAACAAAATGACATGAGACAAGCACGCTTGGTTTTCACATATTGTATGTTTCCAGGTAAAACACACATTCACTTAATGATGCAGTTTGGTTACATAATGATTGCATAAATGATATAAATGATACAGTATACAGAGGGTTAACAGGTATATATTCAGCAACCGTTTTCAAAGTCAAGTAAGTTAAAGTCATTTAACAAGCAAAAATGGCCAAACATTTGGTGGTTTGTGCACCTCAAATGTGATGATTTGCTAAATGTCTCAGTTTTATTTGATTGTAAATTGAATATATACTTGGTTTGTCCAGTTTTAATTTGAGAGAAAAAAACTAGAGATGGTCCGATACCATTTTTTGCTTCCCAATAACGATTCTGATACATGATCCGTGTCAGTATATATGTATATGTGTCATATATTTTATTATGTTTTAACAGCTGTATACTACTATCCCTGTATGGATGTGATATGATTTCTATCTTTGTTGTCGGTCTGGCTCGGGTTAAACTCTTTTTGAACAAACACAAACAATGAACGCCCCAGAACTTTTTTTTATTCTCCAGTTTGACAGTCAGTTATAATGGAAAAAGAACCTAAATTAAGTACTTTAACGTAGGTTTTCTTTAGGGCTTTATTACGGTTTCTGAATCTCGCAGCTCTCCGAACGAACCAGACCACATGTTGTGCCTCACATAGCTGCACATGTCTGCCTCCTACACAGATTGTTTGAGCAGGAAATGAGTCTATTATGCCCGGCACTCACAATAACTTCACCATGAGTACCCGGTCATTCAAAGGCGGTGGTACTGAGTAATCAGTAACAGTACCCAGTTGGACAGAAATCTAGACGCACTGCCTGAGGCTGTGATCATAATGTGTGTTAGGGTTGGTAATTCAATCCCCAACCACTCCTGTCTACACTCTAACATAGGGCTGTGCAATCAATCAAATTTTTATCATGATTACGATTATGTATATATGACATATATTATGTAATCGAGAAAAACTGTTTTTTTTTTGTGTTTTGCAACTCAACTCTATTTTGTCTTGTGTTCTGAATATAAAAAAAACAGTTGTTCCATAGTGTTAAGAGCATACTGCAGGTTAGAGCCCCCAGTGAATGTATAGAAAAACAATGTAGGAACTAGATTTCCTTTTAAAATATACTTATAAATACAGAACTGAGACTTCTGGAGTTGTTTTTGTGAGAAAACTTCTGCATCTGAAACAGCCAAACCGGTAACGGGATGGAGCACGGTTAATTTAAACCATAGAAAAAACAATGGCTCGCAATTATTTGACAGTTGGGACACTGAGGAAGTTGTAAATGTTTATTTCCTACTCTTTAGAAATGTTAGTCGTTGACCAAGAATTCCCCCGTTCTTCTGAATCACCAAACAATTGTCATTTTTGGGAATGTAAATTGTCAAATGTCCAAACTGTAGCAGCGCCATGCTGCACCCGCTGAACTCCACAGGCTACCGTCTCTCTCCCTTTGTGTGTTACAACATTGGGTAACTCTTTACTTGAAGGTATCTACATAAAAGGGACACGACACCGTCATGAACACATGGCACTGTCCTGACACAGTCATGACACATGAACCCTAACCATAACCCTAACCATAACTTGTCATGACAAAAACCGAATGACACTTACTAAAAGAAGCGTTATGTCATACACGGTTATGACTTGTTTATAATGTTTATGACACGTTCATGACAGTGTCATTTCACTCTTATGTAGATACCTTCAAGTGAAGTGTAACCCAACGTTGTAATAAAAAAGGCCTAACTCTCCCCAGCTGGTGCCCGCTGCTGTTCCAGTCGTACATGCTGAACCACGACTCTGGAATGGAAAAAGCCTCACTTGTGGCATCAACTAGCTCTTAATTTGTTCTGCTTGTTGTGGACTGCAATGGCTACCCCTCCCCCCCCCCCCAACAAACTAAGCTGTTTCATTGCCCCTCCCCACCACCCCGCTTTCATCTTACAAATTCACCCTTTGAAAACCATCCCCCTACTTTACTTTATCCACTTCCTCTCCTCCGACTCTCCCACCCCGTCATCTTGCTCTGCCAACTCTGGGCTCCGTTCAATCCTTCGATTGCCATGACTGTTTTAGGGCTCCTGCCCACAGCCTGCGTGGCATGAGCGTGGCGTTTCTGTTGCGTAGCGGCTGCGTGGCGTTTTCTATGTCTTTGCACACCAGAAATGTGTCTGTCGCGGCGCTGCTGCTGCTAGCCTTGTCTGTACACATGGATGTTTCTCATTGATAAAATTAAATAATAGTGTGTTCTTCAACTTTATTTTGTCAATATTTTTGTGTTTGTACATTTGTTTGCACATATTTCGATATGTATATTTTTATATTTCAATTCCCTTTCCTGAGATAATAAAGTCAATGTTATTGTTTTAAATTACATTTATATCTGCATTTATCTCAAAAACTAGAGACTTTCAAACATCAAAATGTCATTTATTAAATGTATTTGCATCAAAATGACATATAAACATCTTTTCTATTCTATTTTGCCTGGAAACGCTTCCAACACGCTTGCGTGTCGCGTGAAAAATAGGCATCGGTCCTATTTCTAGCATGCACGCGTGTCACACAGACAGTGTGCAAGCTCTAACCTGTTGACATGGGAGCCAAAATAAAAAACGGACACGCCACGCAGCTGACACACTCGCGCCACGCAGGCAGCATGCAGGAGCCCTTAGGCATTGGCTGGTTACCAGTTTCAAGGCGTACCGCGGTTTGAAAAAGTCACAGATTCAAAACCACTGCAATTTTCCATCATACCGTTTCCATGGTACTAGCTGTTTTTTTATTAGTCTTCAAGGACAGATAGTACAGTTTAGAAAATAAAATGGTTCAGTGGAAATCAAGTTCTTTTCTTCTTTTTTTTACATTTTAAAGCTGTAATTGCAATACTGTGAAAGCGTGATATTTTTGCTGAAGGTTATCACACCGTCAGAAGCTCATACCAGCCCATTCCTAGACTGTTTTATGAAAAACTCTAATGGTAAAGCCACACAGGAAATATACAGATGCTCCATAACCGATAAGACAAGGGCTTACACATTTAAGCCGTGCAGAGACGAGTCATTATTCAGCTTAAAAACAATTGAATGTACTTGCTATTGTCCTTCATGGCATATTGATTATGTCACAAGTGACTTAAGTACATGAATTCCTTGCGTCGAATAATCCCATAAATTTACAAAGCAGATAATGTACTGTGTAATAACCTGAATTCACTCCACGGTTGACGGCGACTGAAGCTATTTGTGCAGATCTAGCTAGTAATAGGCATGTATATCGCTCCCTTTCTTGTCTCTCTCTATATCCATGCTCTCATTCTGTCGCACACCTGACTCGTGTGAACTTGTCATCTGTTCGGCAGACAAAGCTTGTGCATCCACTTGGGAATGTGTGTGTGCTTTTGTGTGCGCGGTGTTGTTTTTTTCCCGTCAAAGAGGGTACCTGCTCATACGGGGGTCTGGCTGGCCCACGCCCGGGTATATCTGCTTTATGTTTGTGTGGGCGCTACACAAAGTCTCTGCCTGCTCTCTCTGTCTGTCTCTGCCTCTCACTCTGTGTTTGTCGCTGCTTCAAAGCTCTCCCTTAAAATAGGCTTTTAATCATAGTTTGGTGTGCGTGTGGCTCGGCGGTTAGAAGCTATAAGCAGAGGTGGGTGTATTTATAGCAGACATGGAGAGGGAGGCTGGAGCTCCCCTGGAAGGAAGGCCGGTGGAGGCAGATTACAGAGGCCAGGCCTGGATTGAGACGTTTTCAGCCGGCAGTGAAGCGACAGGGCGCTCCCCCCCAATCGTCCCGTGCCTCCTGCCCTGGCCCACATGGGAGCTTTGCTTGGTCTGGCTCGGTTTGGCTTGCTTTGATTTGGGCTGGGCTGGATGGTGAAGCCGGGACATGACCCTTAGGTACCCTATTTTACCAGGAGTACTCCCATAGAGACTCAGAGGCCCAATCCCAAAGTCCGGACTCACAGACTCACAGACTTTGGTGCGCGTCCTCGCGAAATTCGTAAGGGCTTAGGGTTGTCCCAATGTCGAATTTCAAAGGGCGTGAGGGTTTGAGGACACACTTACCGAGCCCTTTCCGTGAGTCTGCATCGCTGCAGACTTCACCAAAGGGAATTACCCAGAGTTCAATGCGTTGTGACATTTACCGCAGAGACCATAGGGAAATTACAATGGTAAACAACAGCACGACCACGACCACGGAGCACAGACTAACCTGTTGTCCAGCTTGTAAAACGAGTCTGAAAAAACGTGGAATCAGGCAGCCGTCTCCTGTGCCTTGGCCGTGTGGAAAGCAACAAACTTAAAATGAAAATTCCCAAACCGGAAAGTGTCAGCAACATCTTTGTTATTAAACATCGCCAAGGTAACATGTGATCTTATGAAGTGCTGTCCCAATCCCATTTCTACCTATCTGAGTCCACGTGGCCTAGCACACACTCACTCACTTAGCACCTGAGATCAATTAATTCTGTGAGTCTTTAGTCCTTAGTCCTCAGGGCTCACTTTGGGATTGGGCCATTGTCCCTTTACAAGGGAGTCCTGGCCAAGACAGCATAAAAAAAGTTTTACCATGAAAACAAACAAACAACGGACTTAAACAGAAAGTTACATCAAACACCCATTAGCGTTTCCATCAACGTATTTTTATGCACATTTTGAAGTATCGCATTAGAAAATCTTGATGGAAATGGCAAAATAAAAAAAAATAAAAAAGTTTTTATGCTCACTCAAGGTGGTATTTGCCTTTTTCGAAAAAGAGTTAATGCGCAAAATGGGAGATGGAAACAGCTTTGCCGGCTAAGTTATGATTTAGCCAACACGTCATAGTCACATGACCCGGTATCCTTCGGATGGGGGAAGGATCGTGATATGGGTCCCATCCAGTGCGCCGTACACTTGTGGCACAAGGTGCGTAGTGGAGTTGCGGTGCGCTATAGCCTGTGCCTCAGCCACCTCGGGTAATTTGACGAATTGGTTCAACAGCTTGAATCGTATGGCTCTGCACACCGCCTAGCAGTGAACGGTTGTCTAGCTGGGAGCGTGCCCATGTTCCCACAGCCCTATGTTCCCACATTTCTAAGTTTTTTTCAAAATTAGGCCCTATGTTCCCACAGTTCCCACATTTCTAAGATTTCTTTCCAAAATTAGGCCCTATGTTCCCACATTTCCTTTTTCATAAATTTGTATCAGATTTTATCCCCCTAACACTAACTCTAAAAAATGTTGGAGGATAGGGCTTAAATTGAAGGGAAATATAGGAACACAAGACCTAATTTTGAAATGTGGGAACATAGGGCTGACCCCGTCTTGCTGACACCAAATATCTCTGCCACAACCCTGCATTCAGCACAGGTGGCCAACTTGTACAATGCTACCTCTCTCCATGCGTAACGTCAACTTGTGACGAAACCACGCTTTGAATAGTCTAGTTTATTCGCTCTAAACTAGTTGATGGAAACGCTTCTAATTCACATTTTCCGCATGTCCTTCTTTTCAGCCAGATGTCCGTTACCTTCCTCTTTCTTTGTGACGAAATTCAAACTGTAAATATACTCGAATTACGCCGAAAATGAAGCTAACTAGCCGCGACCTGTACACATTGGATTGGAGGGACAGTCGCAGCTAACGAAACCCCTAATTCATTAAATTGAAATCAGACACCATTGTTAGCTTTATAAGACCTTGGGCGTTATGTAAGTGGCGTGATGAAATTCAAACTGTAAATATACGAAAGTTATGCCGAAAGTGTAGCAACGATCTTTTCCCATAGGATTACATTGGACACATAGCCTAGCTTGCAGCTGGGTAAACTCCGGTAGATTTCTGAGGACTATGGTTAACTGCTCCTCAGATCTCTGCAGGGTAAATCCAGACAGCTAGCTTGACTATCTGTCAAATCTGAGTTTTCTGTTGCAAGACTAAAACAACCTTTGAACATACACGTTCCACCAAAACAAGGTCTTTCCCGAGGCTACTTTGCGGGGGCACAGGGGCTCCGTCCGGCGCCTAGCCAAATGTGATTGGTCTAAAGACATGCCAATAAACCAGAGCATGTTTTACTCCCATCCCGGGATGCTGTGTTGATTAGCCAGACCCTCCTCCGCAGTGCTGTGAAGGAAGGTCTGGCAATGCGAGACTCCCATGAAGCAAACAGCAACAGTATTGATAAAAGTTGTTGACTGCCTTCCAAAGAATCACATGCTGTCACAGCTATTTCCTCCCTTCAGCCAGCCTTGAGTGCTATGAAATCATCTGGCATAGCCTCGAAGCTTGTTTATGATAGCTGCTAAGAGTGTGGTTGTGTTATACTTTGCTACATTTTATCATCCTCTTGAAAAAATTTTGTGACCAGTTGTATACTGTGTGACAATTGTCCCTTGAGGTGCACGCAAGGACAAGGCAGAAGCACTCTTACGTCCCTGATATTGTAGCCTTCTCTCACGAGTTATTCCAAATGGATCTGTTCACTAGGGCTGCACAATCAGGGTTTTTTTTCTGGCTCAGAATTGGCTTTGGGGTGGGGGGTGGGGACGCACAACAGTTAGCATGATCGGTCCGTGTACAGTAAAGGCAATGAGTCTGCGTTACCTTATTTGACAGAAATCTATGCATTTTCCTGTTATTTCTGACCATGTTAAAGGTCCCGTGACATGATGCTCTTTGGATGTTTTTATATAGACCTTAATGGTCCCCTAAT
>CM042314.1:31922405-32204905 GCA_023566125.1 Zingel zingel
TTAGATTCACAACTGCTGGCTGTAACGGTACACGTCACTGCACTTTTCATCAAAACAAACGGCTGGAAGGGCAAGTGCATCATTGCTTCTTGTTTATTTGCACAGCTTTTTTAAGTAAACGAGCACCTTATCTCACTTCTGACATGCATATCTGGAACTTATCAGACTCGCCTTGAAGACTGGCTTCTGCTCCAGGTTCTTAGAGTAAACACAGAGCTTGGGAAGCTTTCAGTGCAGTGTTCCGTCCTGCAGGAATCATTTACAACAGATCTCAAAGTTAGATACTGTGGGGAATAACAGCAAACTCATTAAGACCTGATAAGTTTTACCCGTGAGAGCTTTTGCTCAAAATGCTTCTTTTTTTCATAACTTCAGTTATGTTTATGTTGCGTTGAGATTTTCACTGTCTTTTCTAGGGGGCAGGGGACAAGGACTCTTGTTTCTCAGTGTGTATGAGTTGGGGATTATTATAAATGCACTGATGTACTTTACTCTTGTGGTCGAGGGCATACCAGAAGTGTAAATGGGGTCAAATTGAATCTTGTAATTTATCATTTATAATTTATAATTTATACTTTATACTTTATACTTTTTATTGATCCCCATTGGGGAAATTACAATTTACACTCTGTTTTGCTAGAAATCACAACACACAGGCCTGAAATACACACACACATGCTCAGGACCTATTCATGCACAAATGGAGAGATGTCAGAGTGAGTGGGCTGCCAGTGCTGGACCAGCGCCCTGAACGGTTGGGGGGGGGGGGGTACGGTGCCTTGCTCAAGAGCACCTTGGCAGTGCCCAGGAGGTGAACTGGCATCTCTCCAGCTACCAGTCCACACTCCGTACTTCGGTCCATACAGGGACTTGAATCTCCGACCCTCCAATTCCCATCCCAACTCCCTAGTAGAATTTAACTAGTACGTTGACTCAAGTGCTTTACTTTAGTACAAATTTGAGGTACTTGTACTTTACTTAAGTCTTTTGTTTTCATGCCACTTTCTACTTCTACTCCACTACATCTCAAAGAGAAATATTGTACTTTTTACTCCACTACATTCATCTGACAGCTTTAGTTACTAGTTAAACCCAACAATATACAGGCCTCCGAGTACAACTGAAATTTTTGCAGATTAAACACTTGACTCTGATTGACAGAACTGTTTTGATCGTTTCCAGTTTCTGAAAACGTGAGGATTTTTCTACATTGAGTACTTTTACTTTGAATACTTTAAGTACATTTTTCATATTTACATACTTTTACTTAAGTGACATTTTTCAATGCAGGACTTGTACTTGTAACAGAGTATTTCTTCAGTGTGGTATTAGTACTTTTACAAAAGGATCTGAGTACTACTTCCACCATTGGTAGCCACAAATGAAAAGAGAGTGTATTATCTATAGTAGCCTAGATAGCGGTCAGCACGCCCCCAGTCTGGAGACGCAGGCAGGAGTCCCGACGTGGAAGCTAAGCATTGTACTGCTGTGGACGGGGACAGCAGCTAAATGTATTTTAGCCACCTAATAAAATCTATATCATTGTAATGGTACGTGCCCACTGGTAAGCGTCATTTCCACGCTTCCCTTTGATTGTCTAAGTGAGCAGCCAGGTAATGCATTCTGGTGGCATCACGGCGACTTTGGAGAAGCGGACCTCGAGTGACTGGCTCCTCATTTACATCAAGTTAAATCCAGGCTTCTTTATGCAAATCAGGGGCATCCAGCTTGACTCTGCGCCTCTCGAAAACTCATAAAAAAATCTTGAAAACTGACCTTGCTGAATTAGTTAAAGACAGATTCAGCAGCTGCGTAGCCTATTTCTCGCATTAAATGTTTTTAGAAACACATTTCTGTGAACTATTTTCTTAAATAAGAGAAAGTTCCCAAACGAGCCGCCATGTAGGTCTTTTTTTAAATCCGGGAGCAGATAGCCATGTGAAGTGTTCGTCATAATTATTAGGAGGGTGGAGCCTGTTTCTTTTGCATGCCATTGACACTGGTAGTGTCAAACCCACCAAGCCTCCAAATCTGGGAAGCGGGGCAATCCCTGCCATCAAAAAAACGCCTATGTGGACACGAACCATAAGTGCATGCTATATTTAGAATCAGCGCTTTACCTTGCTGTCAGACAGCCCTTTCTGATGGGGAACTGAAGATGTTATCCATCTATGCTCTCTTCAAAGTCACCAGAGTCCTTTGCTTAAACTGGGGTCGTGCCGACCGCTATACTGGAGGTCACGCACCGACTATGGAAGTACCGCAGACAACCCCACTTAAAAAAAGAAATACAAATGATCCCTTTAAGGCTTAAACCTGCATTAATTGATTATTGTGTCCCCTTGGGGGCTGTGCAACAAGCTGTAAACACAACATTGTCAAATGTGTTAGCAGACACATGCCTACTGTATTTACACATCCAGCAAACACTGAGAAGCATTAGCATTTCCTTTAAATTGTGTTTCTGGCCATCTGACAAATGTACATCCATTATTGACTCTCCTTTTAGCTCTGTTGTTTTTCTCTTCCACCTCCTGAAGGAAATATCTGGCTAGCTGCTAAATGTTATATTCATCAGCTAGCTGCTAAATGAAAGAAATAGAGGGCAGTTAGTAATCTCCTGAACTGGAGAACAGAACAAGCTAGGAGCCATTTTGCTAGCAAAAACAACAGATGCAGCCAGGAGTCCCAACAAGGAAGGTAAACCATGTACTGCTGTGGACGGGGGCAAACACTACTACTAGCTACTGCTACTACTAGCTAGTAGTACTACTAGTACTTCCTACTGTATTTACACATCCAGCAAACACTGAGAAACATTAGCATTTCCTTTAAATAGTGTTTCTGGCCATCTGACAAATGTACATCCATTATTGACTCTCCTTTTAGCTCTGTTGTTTTTCTCTACCACCTCCTAAGGGAAATATCTGGCTATGCTATGGTCTGCTAAATGCTATTCACCAGCTAGCTGCTAACTTTGTCTTTCAGCCATGGTGTCCCGGGCAGGTAGTGTTCAGTTAATTTATCATTGAAAACAGCTAAAGGCTGCATCTTGAAAGGACGCTGATGAGAGCGTTTAGATGTTCTGTAGAGCTGAGGGGGGAACTCAAGTGTTTCAATTGGTGTGCTTGTCACTTTGAGCCACATCTTTCCCATTACATATAGTCTTTTTTAATATAACAATATTGATCAGAGCAACTGTAGGGGTTAAATATAGGTAGAAACTAGGTAATGGATTGCAGAAATGTGGACAGGCAGATGGAAGCTGAGATGGTGGAAGTCTGTGAGCAGATTTTGGCCAGAGGGTTAAAATGTGCAGGAGCTCTCAGAGGTTGTGAATCCGAAAGCGGCGACACACAGTTCCTAATAAAGCAAAGCTGTGGGTGAGATGCACCATGTACCGTCTAAGCAGAATGGATGACATTAAGCTATAGGTGGTGGAGTGGGCGAGGCTCGCTGGTGTGAATAAGCTGAGGCATTGAGCAATTTCAACAAGTGAAGTGTGAAATGTTCTTCTCAGCTTTTATTCTGTCATCTGTCAACAGATCAGTTGAAAGGAAAGACGAGCTGTTTAGCAGATATCAGCAGTGCAATGATGCCTCTGTGTGTCTTGTTTTTCAGATGTGTTGGACAGCATGGCACGGTTCAGCGTTCAGGGAGTGTTCAACTACAGCATGCTGACTCTGTCCGACCATGAGAGGGTTTTGTACGTCGGAGCGCGGGAGGTGTTGTTCGCCCTGGACCCCAACGACATCAGCAAACAGCTACGGCCTCAGGTAACATACACAGAAACACTTCAACCCTCCTGGTATCCTCAAATGTATTTGTACTAACATGCTTTATCCTTTGGGTCAATTTGACGGCAGCAATTTAAACATTCAGAAAATTATTGGAATGAAATCACCCAATTTTATGTGTCAGGTACTTCTGCATAGGCTCCACGCAGAGCTTTTCCCGTAGCCTACGTAAGTGGCCTGAAGTTTATACTTGTGCGTTGGTGTGTGCGTAGATCTCTGTAAGAGAATAGCAGGACAGCATGTGTCTAGAGTCATAGTGAGAGAAACAAAGTGTCTCCCCTGTGCTTTCGGACCACGGTGGGAAATCTGTAGCAGGAAAAGTTATCTCTCTCCTTGATTTGATATTGTTTATGGAGAAGGAGAACCAGGAAATGAGCAAGGGGGAAATGCAGCGCTACCAAGCCACAGTCGAGCGACGTGCGTTGCCGCGACGTATAGTTTCATTTTTCAAGAGGCTACGGCGTAGGGTCCGGCGTAGTAGGGTCCGGCGTATGTTTGTGTCTCTGCGTACCTACGTACGTAGTTCTTATGCAGAAGTATAAATCACGCTTTAAACATAATCCCCCTCCACCCCCCCCCCCCCCCCCCCCCCCATATACATCCACAATACCCTTTACGCTGGAAATATTGATACCTTTAAACAGAGACTAAAAACCTACTTATTCAGTCTGGCTTTCACATAGTGTCTTATAATTCAAAATTTTATATATTTATTATTATATTGTTTTTAGTGTTTATATTTGTTTTAAAGTCTTACATTTTCTTTTTGCTTCAGTGTTTATACTTATGTGTATGTATGTATATACGGTGTGCACAGGGTGCGATTTGTGAAGCAAGCAGAGGGGGGAGATGGGGGGGAGATGCACAACAAAACATGCAAGAATTAAATCCTCCTTCCAATACCACCATGGATATAGAGCCACTCGGCCAGCCATGCCAAACACTTATGCACTTCAATATCCAATGGAAAATAATCTCAAAATGAAACAGCACAACGTGGTGTCAACATAAAACACTTTCAAGCCAGGGAGCGGAGTTCACTATATGCGGCGAAAACTAAATACTTTTGCCCAGGAAACGCTTGTTTGCTCCTTGGGAGGTGTTTTAATCCAAATCTGAACTTTTTCTAAAATGTAACAAGTCGTTTTGGTGCCTAAACTTAACTGTCAGCGCAGCATGACGCTCACTTTTTCTGGCTAAACTCCACTACCACAGCCCCTGAAAGGACCGTCATCTGGCGGTGCCTGTAGCCGGCTCACAGTCACCTATTGGCAGCTAAACAACTGCCGCTGGTAGCCGGCATCCTGGAGCTCTTTAGCGGCTAAATACAACCAGCAACTGCCGCTCAGATTTTATCGTTCTATGGCACTATAGACTGTTCACATTAGAGCGCTTTACTTAGTTTAAAATACTTCTATTTAGGTATAAAAAGAGTAGGTCTTTTCTTAGCAGTACAAACACTGACTGGAACATGTCAGGGGCGCTTTTTGGGGTTTTCAGCCATGCGATCACCTGTTGCAGCAGACCTCTTTGTCTCCAAAGCTGAACCCTGCTGTTGTCCTTTCTCAGCAGTGACGTAAAATGCATCGCACACGAACGTCGCCGGACCACACCTTTTTGTAAACATAGCCATACTGTGAAATACAGAGAGAGTTGTGTGGAGCCGATAGTCTTAACTAGCTTTGTATCAACTCATAGGGCAACGGCTTGAAGGTAACGGACGGTCATTCATAAAAAATTGTCGCTCACTATAGCTTTATAGAAAGCTCTTTTTGGTAGCCTAGAAATCTAGACACACCCTAGCAGCAGCAAATTTAATTTGCAGCCAGGAGAGTCTAGGAACTCTCCGTTGGCTTGCGAGCTAGAAAAACCAAACTCTAGTCAGGCCAATCACATCGTGTATAGAGTCGGTGGGCGGACATATGGCTGCTGCTGCTGCTGGGAACAGCGGTCTTCTGGAAGACTTGGAGTTAAGCTTTTCTTTGAGAAAAGAACAAAGAACGGCACTGAAGTCATTCTTAATAAAGGAAGATGTGTTCGGAGTTTTGCCGACGGCAAAATTTAATCTATCAACTAGCGTTGCTCTGGTTGGTTGGAGAGCTATCCTATTGCGTGCAGAGGGAATTTGAAAGACAACCGTTTGTCCCGCCCCTCGGATTGAGCCCTGCCAATGGTGAGTTCCCAGACCCAACATCTGGATGTGGGTCTGGCTTGTCAGTCTATCATTTTGGTGCTTTAAGGCCGCATTCTCCACCATTTAAGGTATTGGATTTTTACTAAAGCTCAATAGGATAGGAAAAGAAAATTGTATCCATAACCCTGCCTGACTACTTGTCACTGCAAACGCCCACACATTCTGAAAGGCTTTTGTAGAAATGGGAGAAATGAAAATGATAACACATTTAGAGATTTTAATATCACAGAATTTGATGATGGACAGTTCTGGAACAAAAAGCAGCGTCTCCTTCACACAGCCTGGTTATTGAGCACTGCAGAGATAAACACACATTGCAGAGGCTTCATTTAAATATACCAAATTCAATTATAATATAACTGGGAAATAATAATTGCAGGAAAGGTTCAGCTTGGTTATGCAGGAAAGGAAGAAAAACATAGAGAATAATCTCTGCTTCTGCCACACTTCTCTGCTGCCTATTAACTTTCAGACTGACCTTATTTTATTCTTTTTTTGACTCATTTTAGGACTCAAGGACATTTTTTGTGGCACACACAAAAAAAAATTCTCTAATAGTAGCATTATAAAGTCAACTGAGTCATTCTAGTTGTTGGGTCTTTAATTGGTCTGGCCTGTACTGCTTTTATTAAATCCCCAGGCCTTCAATTTAATTGTCAAGCAATGCCTTAATACCTTCTCAAAATGTGTCAAACAAATAATACAATGGATTGATTGCTGCTATTAGCTAAGAGCCCTCCATGTCATCTTTTCCTAAGCAGAAAACAGCCTTGCTTTTGGTTTGATCCACAGGTACTTTTTGGAGTTTAATTAACTCTTCTATTGTCCTTGGGTCAAATTTGACCCGTTTTTTTACAGTTTATATGGCAGAAATTTTAGTTTCAAATTGCACAAATATGACATGGATGGTTTCATAGAAAGGCTCTTCGAGTATAATTAATGATCAGCTCTCTACTTTCATTTAATTTGGGGTTTTTTATTCTATTTTATAGCATTTAGAGAGAGAAAAAAAGAATTTGTTTCAAAACAGTATCCTGACTAAACTTTGACATAAACCAGTCTGTGATTCTCTAAATACAGTATGTTTAAAAATATTAGTCAAAATAATTGATAATTTCAGCTTTTTTTTAAGTCAAAAAATAGGTATAATTTCATATAAATGAGGTCTATTGGTCATGAATTCCAAAAATAAGTGTACAACTAATAAGTTGGTGTTAGTGGTGGGGGAAAAAAGCTTACATTCCATTTTCATTATCTCACATTATTATGTATTAATGCATCACTATGTGTAGTGTTTCAGACTAATCTAACAGCCTTTGACTGAGTTTTGAAAAACAAGCTCTTATAACATAATGAGTCATTGTTAATCAGGAAAGGGGTTTTTACATGATCAAGTTTTATACATCTTGGACTGAGTTCAGATGTTTTTCTGACGAGTTATTACTTTATTTGGAAGTTATTTATGTTATCTGTTGCTAAAAGCCTCCAACGGTAATAGCGTGAGTGAGCTGCCAGATATTAAGATCGCAATATGCGCGGCAATTGGCTCCAATATTTAACTTCTGTCAGCACAGGCACTCTCACGCACGCACACATTCGCACATACACTTTCACGGGCTTTGGCTCGGTTCCTTTATGATGCACTTATTCAATCATGGTATTTATTTTTTTATTTTTTTGTCCTTGTTTTAATTTGTGCGTCTTGTTTTTCTGTGAAGCACTCTGGGGAAAACCTGTTTGTTTTAAAGTGCTCTATAAATACCCTGCACCTGACCTGATAGACACACACTCACACACACACTCGGAGAGACGCTAAAGCCTCGGAGACTCAATCAGGTTTTTTGCTTTGTTCCCTCAATAATTGGTCCATATTGCAATCAATACAATTACAGCAGTCCAATGAAGGTGCAGTGAGCAGCCCGCAGCGGTTTGGGTATTGTTATCTGATTTAGCGCCGTAATGAGCAGTTATTAGATGCACACACACATAGGCTACACACACACACACACACACACACACACACACTGACACATGCAGCACAGTCTGTTTGAGTAAGGGTTAGGAGTCTTACAGTAATGATATGCCCACCTGTTGTCAGCCCCCAGTGTGCGATGTAGAGGGAAGGAGCCAACACAGAGCAAATGACAGCGCGAGCACGAGGGAATAGTCCATCCCCTCTGTCACCATCTGCCCATCTCTCCCTCACGCCTCTTTCCTTCCTTCCTTCCTTCCTTTAACTTCTACTCTTTCATTTCTTTGCTGTCTTCTTTCATTACTTCCATGTCTGTCTTTCTGCCCTGAATATTTTCTAGGAAGGGTTTTGTGACTTTCTTTGAGACACGCAGCTCCCTTTCGTGTCTGAAGTGCTTCCTCCGACGTTATTTAGTTATGTTCTTTCCCCATGGTGATTGTTTTTTAACATTTAATTTATGAATTTTGTTCACTCATCCCGTGTGTTACCTCAAACACCGCTGATACAATCACTGCACTGAATTTGCTGCAGTAATGCGCTGTTTCAATTCAATTTTATTTATAGTATCAAACCATAACAAGAGTTATCTCCGGACACTTTACAGGTCTAGACCACACTCTACAAGCATTTAGTGTGACAGTGGTGAGGAAAAACTCCCAAGTGTCCATGTAATAGCACTGAGGTCTTCAGCTCATCAGACCTTTTCAATGACTATGACAGAAAGAGAGACGGAGCAGGGACCCCCTACTGCTGTACATATATTGTATCAAATTCAATTGTAAATTAAACTGGGCCTACAATAACATGTAGGGCGGCCTAAAGCCTTTACCCATACCTTTTTTTATGGTGCATTCAATACTAAGCTTTAAAACTAAAAGTTGTTGACATATTGATATATTTATATTAATGTGGCAAATTAAATCCTTAAGAGTGTGAATCAAGAGTGAATTTCTTCATTAGATAATAAAGTAGACAGTGACTAATAAGAATTCCTTGGGAACAAATTAGAAGTAACAATGAAGTGCTGGTGTTGCAATGCCTTACTTTATCTCGTCTTTCTTTAGAAACTAGTGCATTAGTTAACGGCACAGATCCTACAGGTACGGCCACTAATTCTAATGTTTAATTCAGTTATTAAATCTTAACCATTCCAACTCCATCATCTCTACAGTGAGAATGGACCTTTTTCACAGCAGACATTTTGACTTGTCATAGTAGGAAAAGCACAGCTGAAATTGATAACCTTAACGATGGCTCAGTTCCATCAAGTGTCCCAGTGAGCTATTTCAGTGAGTCAGCATGCACAATACCAGGGCCTCTCCTAAGTGGAATGCAGCCATCAGTAATGGTTTTGAATACACCTGTGCTTTTCCTACTATGACATGTCAACATTTCTGCCGTGAAAAAGGTCTATTGAATGTGGGAATTCAGTGGACAACTCACCATTGGCAGGGCTCAATCCGAGGGGCGGGATAAACAGTTGTCTTTCAAATTCCCTCTGCACGCAATAGGATAGCTCTACAACCAACCAGAGCAACGCTAGTTGATAGATTAAACTTTTGCCGTATCCGGTCGGCAAAACTCCGAACACATCTTCCTTTTTTAAGAATGACTTCAATGCCGTTCTTTGTTCTTTTCTCAAAGAAAAGCTGAACTCCAAGTCTTCCAGAGTCGCAGCCAAAGCAGATTCCAAAGACCGCTGCTCACCAGCAGCAGCAGCCATCTTCTTTGTTTTCAAGTAGCAGGGAATTCACGCGGAACCGTCGTAACTCTGCCGTCATTATGTTAAGCCCCGCCCACCGACTCTATACACGATGTGATTGGCCTGACTAGAGTTTGGTTTTTCCAGCTCGCAAGCCAACAGAGAGTTGCTAGATGACCCTGCCTGCGTCTAGATTTCTAAGCTAGTGTAAAATATTATTACATTTAAAAGCCACTATTATTAAAAGTCAGTATTCTAAGTCTGTTTTTTAAAAGCGCAGTCTATCTACCAGTACAGTATATGGCAATACACCCATTGTTTGATTGCTGCTGGTTTAAACTCAGTCAAGGAAATCCGATTTTAATACTGAGTTTTCAGCAGCTCTCCATCTGTAATGACCAGTGTAATTATTTCTAATGGTGTGGAAAGCTCTTAGTAAACACACTTGATATTTTGGGTCTCTGTCCACGGAGCAAAGTTCAGCCATGTGTTACACAGCCAATCAAAAAAAACAGCTACTGTAAATAGCACTAAATATCAAACGTCAACGGTGAGGGGAAGTATGGATGTATAAAGTGTGAAAGAATGTAGGGCTGCTCGGTTATGGACAAACTCATTATCACAATTATTTTGGTCAATACTGAAATAACGATTATTTAACACGATTACTCATTGACTTTTGGAAAGATGTTGCAATTCTTGAACTTAAAAAAACAGTGAAACAGTTAAGCAAATCAACAATAACAACACCTTGAACTGTGAACATTTCCCTTACATTATTCTTTTTCAGCTTTTGGGGTCCCTTCCTTCAGCGGTACAGTCCAAACTGAGAAATCTTGGTGTTATATTTGATCATAATATGTATTTTGATCAACATATCAAATCACTGGCATGCACATGTTTCTTTCAGTTAAGAAACATTGCCAAACTTAGAGCTGTTGTTTCCCATTTTGAGCTTGAGATGATCATTCATGGTTCTATATCATCGCGGCTTGATTTCTGCAACTCCATTTTCACCTGTCTCAGCAAGTCGTCCCAGGACCGTCTACAACTGGTCCAGAACTCTGCTGCAAGGCTGTTGACCAGGTACAGCAGGATGTCGCATATCACTCCAATTTTATACTCATTACTAGGGGTGTTGAAATTATTAATTCCATTGATGCATCGCGGCGCGGATGTGGATGATTCTGCATCGATGCAGTGACAGACAATAATTGATTATTGCCTACTGATATTGCTTGTTGATTTTCAATATGCTGCTTTTTCTGTTTTTGCCTTTTGTCTGTTGTCTTCTGTGTTCAGACTCCTATACATTCAGGAAGTGTCTTTTTAAGAGCAGATGCAATAGAAATGGTTGATGAAAACCATGTGTAGCAATATATAATGAATTTGAGGAGGTGGTGCATCGTGATGCATCAGGATATCGAATCATATCGAATCGTTGACAGGATAATCGTTATCGAATTGAATCATGAGGCCAGTGCATGGTTAGCCACCTGTTTATATCTCTGACCTGCTCCATCCGTACACTACTAACAGGTCCCTCAGGTCTTCTAACCAGGGTCTACTGGTGGTCCCACGCACTCGCTTAAAAACTAAAGGTGACCGTTCCTTTTTCATTGATCTTTCAATTATTTTTTTTCCTTGGTTATTTTTCTGTTGGATCTTACTGTATTTTTACAAATGTTTATCACGTGAAGCACTTTGTGACTTTGTCTGTAAAAGGTGCTAAATCAAATAAACGTATTATTATTAATAAACTTATTTTCCAATTCCATCCCATCCATTGCATTTTTTTCATTCTGAAAACAAGACAAAAAAAGAGTCTACTTGCAAGCATAATGTGCAAAATAATTGTTTTTCTGGATTCCATTGTTCTTGTGATCGATATAGCTAAAATCATTATTGCGATTAAAATTCGATGAATTGCTCGGCCCTAAAAGAATGTGCATATTTGTTTTTGGTTGGCAGTAACCCATTGTTTGATTGCTGTTGGTTTAAACCCAGGAAATCCGAGTTTAATACTTTAATACCCAGCTGTACATGTGTCAGCAGAATTGTACCTTTTGGAGGACAAAAGCTTGTCAGAGGAGTAGTACTTTCCACAGGTGCATTATGGTACACTGTCTTTGATCCTTAGACAATGGTAAAATCATTAGGGATTTTTGCTGCACAAAGGATCTCACTGTTTCACAGTCACTGCCTGCCACTAACAGCACGTTTGATGGGGCCAACTTAAAAGCACGGCTGCCGGGGACCGAAGAATATTTTAACTGACTTAACTGTATCTTTGGTTCAAGGTGAGCTAGCATACTTTGTACTCCAATCTTTCAAAAACCACTTTGTACTTATTTGATGGATCGAAAGAATGCACTTGCTGTCATTAGGGACCATCTTGTGTGGTTGTTGCTATAGTTACAGCAGCGAGCAAAATGGCATTTTTTTGCCATGGTGTCTCTCTGAGTGCACCCTATTAGAAAGAAATGAGATGATGTCATTTTCACGTATTTTCTGTGCATTCTTTTTTTAGAGGCTATGGCAACGAATGAAGATGATATATTGATACATTCTTGCAGGATGTATTATTTATGGGAAACGTTCCTGTAGACATGTTGCTCACATCACATCAGGGTTCCCACGGTCATGGGAAAAAAATCAAATTTTCCCGGCCTGGAAATGTCATTGAATCTAACTATAAATCGAGGACCCTCTGTGTGTGTTTGAGTGTGTCAGTTGTCTTTCAAAAATCTCGAGAACTGTTAATCCAATCTACTTCACACTTAGCGGGTGTATTGCTGGGTACCCAATGAACTTAATTGATGTTTGGAATTTGGAGCAGTTTGGACAGCGTTTAACATTAATAAATATGAATGAAACTAAGCGACCGCGCAATGAAGGTTGAGGACACTGGCATAACGCTGGCTTCACTTCCTCCGTGTCTACTCTTCACAATAAAAGCACCACTTAAATTCACTCAGAGCGTTTCGCTAAGAGGAAACTCAATAAAACTGCCAACAGCAGACATCAAACAAAAGTTGTTGTGAGCAGTAAATTTGTATTTTTTGTGAGTAAAGTCTGAGTCTCGTAACCAGTAACATGTCTCTGTCAAGCAAGTGTAGTAGTACAATGTTTTCCACTGAAGTTGAAGTACTGAGTTAGTCAATAGTATACAGTTGGGTTGCTTTGGGGGTCTTCTGTAAGTAATTTTGGGGTACAGTGGTTCTGGAGAAAGCTACAAGCATGCAATGCCACAGGCCAAGCAATCGGCCCGTTCCAAACATTTGAACAGGCACTGCATTAGTTAGTAAAATCCTCGAAAGTTTTGGAAAAGTCATGGAATTTTGTTGTGTTTAACGAAATGAATTGTTACAGTAATCTTTAGTGCATAACCATTTAACATAGATTCTTTTTTTCTGTAGCTGTTGACGTAACATAGCTCTAATATGCGTGTGTGACTTCATTTTTCTAACCCTCCATGTTTGCCAGCTAGCTGTATTACGTTTGAATTAGAGTTTGAATCTGATATGTTTGAATGACACAGGGCAAGTATGCATTTAATATTTCATGGCTCTCTAATGACGATGTAATTTGTATCGGTCATTAGAGAGCCATGAAATATTATGTAGTATGTAGGCAACATACTTGTTGCAGCATTGTTTTTCAGACTTGCATCCAGAGTTTATAATCAAAGACATTCAAAATATGTACATAACTAACTGTTGCAGCTGTAAGAAGTTCAAAAAAGTGCTGCCGCGAGGGACTAAACACTGAGAGATGAAAAACACACTGTGACTGAAGATCGCGTTTCAATGATTTATTCCCCCACACGTAAAATATAACTAGTAGGCCTAGGCAGTTACCAAATGTAAAGTTACCTTGTGAATTGAATAAGTGCGTGAGTGTGGCGGTCAACAGTAAGTCTTCGCTCCCAGGCTCACCCCCTCTCTGCCCAAAAACCAGGAACAGGTGAAGCAAAGAAATGTAATGTTATCACGCCCACCACCTACAATGTCAGTGCATAATATAATAATCAATGAATAATATGAATGAGACCATAAACAACATACTGGACAAGGTGTGGCTGCTACACTAACTGTTTCAAATTGATAAAAGTTGCTGTTTATTTTTATCTAATAATTAAAGCTATAGTGTTTAGTTTCTGCCACCCCCATGAGGAGTTCTAAGTAATGACAACAAAACTGTCGGCGCATCCACATGATACAAGCCTTCAGTGACCGTGCTTGAATGATGACGAAGTGAAGTTATGTACTAAAGCTGTAACATTTGGAGTAATGTACTATACAGTTCTGTTTGGGTTATGCGTTGTGAATCCTCATGGAAACTTTATTAGAGGTCCGTAATGAATCATGGGAAAGTTTTTAAATTTTGCCCATGACAATGTGTGGGACCCTGTCACCATCTGTGTCTTTCTTTTCTCCAGATTGACTGGCTGGCTCCGCAGGATAAGAAGAGAGAGTGTGTTGCCAAGGGGAAGAACAACCAGGTAACATTGATTTTAGATGACAGCGTTAGAGTCGTCGGGGTTACCTGCATTGCTCCAGGGCACCGTTTTTTTTTTTAAGACATTGGTTTATGAGAGCGACATTACTCACTTCACTTTGCTCAGTTACATTTTGTCAAGTCAGTCTGGGGTTTCCTTCCAGTCATTACACACACATCTTCCACACAGGGTTAGGTTTTAAGTGTTCTAAGATAAGCTAGATTTTATTGTCCCAAAGGAATTTTTTCTTGGACAAACAAACCATATCTGCTGTTTAAAAAATAATGTCTTGAGTGACAAAAAGTAGGTGAAGTCCTATTTCAGAGAGAATCTAATATGTGATAAAGACTGATGCTGAGGCTTCGTATTTAACAGACGGCAGACATGAGAGTGGAATCAATCTTCTCATCTAACTCTCAGCAGGACACGATTCCTTTAATTTATGCATGGGCTTCTTATAATGATGTTCCACAGTCAGAGAAGCATTCTTCAATCAGAATTTTTTTTTTTTTTTTTTTTTAGGAAGAAATTTCATAATGAGGTTCCACTTTTTCCAAATGTTTGATGATTCTAACTCATACCTTGCCCATGCTTATGAGCCTCTAGTTCTTAACCATCACTTGTGGCACATTTGTAAACACAGTAATGAACATAATGAACTGGCCCCAGCTTTGCACTTTAATCTCAGCGAGAGCTTCTCACTGCTTAGACTGCAAAATATACATTTGCAGGGAGCCTTGTTTAATATTTTATAGAAACGCAGCGCTTTTGGAAATGGAGCTAAAACTTCTCGCATTGCACAACAGTAATCTCTGATGTGGTTTCAAAACAGAATAGTTCACTGGAGTGCAGTGGTAGCAACACTACTTTCATTCTAATTGACTCCGAGAAAGAAAGAAAAACATGTTGAGAAATGAGTATAACAGGAGCTTTAAAAATACTCTAGTGTTTTTAAAAGTTATTAAAACTTAACATGTAATTGGTCATTTCACTGTTTGGGGGTGTAGCTCTTAAAATGATGGCCTGTGATCAGGAACATTAGGTAAAAAATGCCGGAAAAAGTAAATTTATTCTGTACAGCTACTTCAGTCCTGTGACTAACATAGCTGTGAATGCTTCCGGTAAAACATATGGTTACATATACAACAGAAATTGACTTAGTATGCAAGAATAACCATATGGTGTTTACACTGCCCGTCGTTATACTTAATGATCTGTCTTTTCATGTAATGTTGTAGTTGCGGGCCTGAAAGAAGCCCGTCTGCCACACACATCTCACATGATTATCCTCACTGATTGCTGGAGCTGTAAAAATGAATTTAAAAAATCATAATGCGCCTATTACATCCGTGAGATACAGATATTGTTTTGCTGCTGGAAAAGCAACATCAAGTGGATGCACTGAATTATTCATTCCTCTCGCATCATGTGTGAGCATCTGTTTCCAATTCCATTCAAAGAGCTTTATTGTTCATCACAGCACAGACATTAAAGGGCACTACCCATAAAACTGTGCATATATTACACTGTTAATTGCACACATATCTTTTGAATGGAAACAATCTGTTGCTTTTCTGTTCAGTTTAAAGGTTACTTAGATAATGTGGTTACATCACTACATCATCTATTAAGTGATGTCCTCAATATAATATGCAAGAGATGTCCTTGTAAAACTGTGTTTAAATTGATTTACATCAAACACAAAGAAATTAAAGTGGAATGTTTTTCTCGGAGGCTGCCCGTGTTCAGTGTCCTCAATTTTTCTACACCAAGAACATGGCACAGCCAAAAGATCCGTTCAATCGCTGACTGGCCAACAGATTTCACACATTTTTAATGAAATGATATTATTGCATCAGCAAACGGGATCTCGTCCCCAAGGTTAGTGAGGTATTGCAGGTTAAAATGGATTTAAAAGAACTGAAGTTGAAGCATTAGACAAAAGCTACATTTTAGAGAGGTGTGTGTGTGTGTGTGTGTGTGTGTGTGTGTGTGTGTGTGTGTGTGTGTGTGTGTGTGTGTGTGTGTGTGTGTGTGTGTGTGCATACCAAGAGTCTTTATGGTGGAATGGGCTTAACAGAGGATAAAACAGCACTGACTGCCACTTTAGGAAAGACAACAGCATTCTAACAATTGCTCCTGTCGCCTTCACAGACTGAGTGCTTCAACTATATCCGTTTCCTGCAGAGCTACAACCACACACACCTCTACACCTGCGGCACCTACGCCTTCCAGCCCAAATGCACCTATGTGGTAAGTATGCCAATGTGTGTGTGTGTGTGTGTGTGTGTGTGTGTGTGTGTGTGTGTGTGTGTGTGTGTGTGTGTGTGACACTAATGCGATTGGACAACATGGTGAGGGGTGAAGCTATGGTCCTTGTAACGGACAGACAGAGCTTTGTCATGTGGTTCATGATACACACTGAGCACGAAAATAACACCTGTGTATGTGTGTGTGTGTGTGTGTGTGTGTGTGTGTGTGTGTGTGTGTGTGTGTGTGTGTGTTTACAGAATGCGGACTATTTTACCCTCAACACTGCAGCCCTGGAAGATGGGAAGGGTAAATGTCCATATGACCCAGCCAAGGGGCATACTGGCCTGATAGTGGGTGAGTAAAAATGTGTGTGTGTGTGTGTGTGTGTGTGTGTGTGTGTGTGTGTGTGTGTGTGTGTGTGTGTGTGTGTGTGTGTGTGTGTGTGTGTGTGTGTGAGAGAGCACATACTGTACATAGCTTTATGTAAATGCATGCATGTTTTCATGTACTCCATTTACAGACAAGCCTTTTATAAAATAAGAAAAACACCTTTTATAATACAAGAAAATACAAGTTGTGTAATACAACTTACACTTAAATACAAGTGTTTTTGAATGGCTGTAACGATTATTTATGGGTCATGTTAAACCAAAACTTCATATGTTAATCCTTAGTTGGAAATGCATTCATCAAAGAAGAGATGCAGGAGTCTTGTTTTCTCTCAGACCACTTGAATTTCAATATGCTGAAAGATTATTATGGAATATTTGCCCAACAACGCCAAAAATAAAGTGCCTACCACAGCTTTAAGTGAACAGCACCATGTGTTTACAGCTCTAACAGAAGCATAACATATCCATCAATTCTCCACAAACTTCCCATCTGTTGTGTAGCCATACGATACTGCACTGAGAGTCCAGAGGAGTCCAATTCAACTGTGCATGCTGCATTCACTTCATTGTGAACAACATCTCTGAACCAATAGGCACCCATTCTCTGTTCTTTTTTATGTGTCTCCCCACTGAACTACTGTCCTTCTCTCAGGCCTGTAAAAACAGACTAAAAGCTTGCATTTTGTTGGTACAGATAAGGAGCTGTACTCCGCAACGCTCAACAACTTCCTGGGTACAGAGCCAGTCATTCTGAGGAACCTGGGCCAACAGCACTACAGCATGAAGAGTGAATACTTGCCTGCCTGGCTTAATGGTAAGTGAAAAGAGGACATTAGAAAGACAAAGAGAAAGAAGTGGTCAGCCTGCCAACTGAAAGAGAGAGACAGGGAGGGAGGGAAGAAAAGGGGAAGGAATGGATAGAAAACAAAAATATATATATACTGTATATACTATATTGTTGTGTTTTTACAATTTCTTTTAATACTAATTTTTTATTTGACCAGTTCTTATTTATTTCTTCTACAATTGTTTTTCTGCTTAGCCCCAACCCCCTTACTGTTGCTACATCTGCCAAAGCTTTATTCTAGCATGGATTTATGATAACAATGGCACATTATTACTCAAAATTGTAGTTTAGTTTTTGAAACAATGGGTCATCGATCTCACACAGAAGTAAACTACAGCAGGCTGTTCATTTCCAGCTGACAGCCAACAATTCTTTTCCCAGCTAAAATTATGTTGTTATCAGCTCTAATGAGTTGTTCGAAAACTTTCTCCAGCTGACTTTTTAATCTTTTCAGATGGGTCGTGTTCAAACGAATGTAAAATTGTCTTAAATGTGCACTTATTAGCTACATACATGCTATAAAAGACTGAGGCTAATAGCTGCATGTCCCAGGCAAAATGTCGGTATCCTCACCAGTTAATGGTGCATGTAGAAGACATGGAAATAAAGGACAGCGGTGTTCTCATATTGCGGCTAATTAGCCCTAGTATAATACGTTATTATAAGTAGAAAATGAATTAAAATGTTATTTGGTTCTAATTTAACCTTGTCTGGATGCTAACTATAGAAAAACATTCTTGGAAAAGCAACACAGAGGTTAAATCCCTGCCTTCATCTCTGTGTTTTCAATCAATACGTTAACTTGGCAAATGTAACGCTATCTCGGGTAGCTGATGATATGCTAGTTACTACTAGCTACACTGTTTGTGCTAGCTAGTAGTAGTGTTTGTACTGCTAGCTTACAACTAGCATACTACTGTAGGTAGTAGTAAGCTAGTTGCCAGACATGCTAACGTTTGTAGCTTACATAAAGCACAGAAACAAACTGTTTAATGCATTCCTTACACTGTTACTTTTAGTGTGTGCGTACGTGCGTGCCTGCCATGTGTTGGTGAAAAGAAGACAACACCCGCCACACTAAAGTACAAGTATCTGTGCCTACCATGGTGCCTACTGTAATTACAGTGTGCTGGGGAGCAAACTGTGAATCATACACTTGTATTTTAAAATTATGTTCAAAACAAAAATTGAAATGTGTGGAAAAATATCTGTTCATCCATATCTGTATAGAATTAAACTAAAATATTCTGCATCAGTCCAGGTTTCTATCCAAGACACTGCGACACCGACAAATTAAATATGTATTCAAATAAAATGAATCGCGTTAGAGGTTGATAACGCCGGCTTCTTTTTAACAGAGTTTCATTAAAAAAAGTAAGAGGCAGAAACATGCACAAGAACAAGAGAATAAAGAAATGAGTTGCAGGAAATGAATTGCAGGACTCGGATCGTTATCTTTCAGGGGGACGAGGTGGGGAAAGGAGTGAGCTACTTGGAGAGAAATGAAGGGGAGAGAAGAGGATGAAGTCACAGCAGGAAAAATGGCTGATGAAAGAACAGACATTAGGATTGGCGATGAGAAGATAGAGGGAGAAGGTGAGGGGAATGGAGAATGGAGGGGGAGGAAGGAGGAACATACAGATGAGGCTGAGGTTTGTGTCCATTTATTAAACATGCTGATACAGAGCTTTTATTAAAAACTAGACCCAGACCAATTAAGCTAGCCTCACCTCAATTTAAGCAGCTTCTAACCGGTCTAAAAGCATTTAATTAGCTTGAGTTTCAGTGGAGAGTTGTAGTGCCTCAAGACGGCTTAAAATACTGCTTCACAGGCTTTTATACTAAAATAGCAGTTTGTCTGGGAAGCATTGTAACCTTGTAATACTATAAAAAACAAAACCCAAAAACTTTTGCATTAAAATGTTTGAATTTGAAGCTACCTGCAGCTGGAGTCTAAAAAATTTCTCTATCTGCCTTTTTAAAAAATATCATTCAAAACCTATTGAGGGCTGGATATATTATAGAGAGAATCTGAGCAAAAAGGAAAGGACGGGAGGAAGTGAGAAACACAAAAATGGGCTGCTAAAAGGGGGCGCTAGGCAGACGGAGAGCGAGAAATGACTGGAGGAGAGATGAGGGGATGATAGAAAATAGACAGAGAGGTGAGAAGGTGCGGCAGGGAATGAGATGGAGGTGTCAAGCGAGTGTGTGTGTGTGTGTGTGTGTGTGTGTGTGTGTGTGTGTGTGTGTGTGTGTGTGTGTGTGTTTGTGTGGGTATGTGTGTGTGTGTGTGTGTGTGTGTGTGTGTGTGTGTGTGTGTGTGTGTGTGTGTGTGTGTGTGTGTTTGCGTGTGTGTGTGCGTGTATGTGATTCAGTCCAAATGCACCTCCACTTCATTTGATTCAGTTGTGATGTATGTCTTTCTGATACCACTCCTCTGTGTGTGTGTGTGTGTGTGTGTGTGTGTGTGTGTGTGTGTGTGTGTGTGTGTGTGTGTGTGTGTGTGTGCGTGCGTGCGTGCAGAGCCAGACTTTGTGGGTTCAGCCCTTGTGAGGGAGAGCAGTGGCACTAAAGAGGGGGACGACGACAAGATCTACTTCTTCTTCAGCGAGCGAGCGTTGGAGCTGGACTGTGACACGGAGCTCACCGTGGCCAGAGTGGCCCGGGTCTGCAAGGTAACACACCAACAGATAATTCAAACTGATCAGAACAGATTAAATTAGGAATCTCCTAAAACTGCCTTCTTCTCACTCTGCTTGTGGTGTGTCTGTGGACATTTAATGACAAAACCGAGGGAAAAGCACAAACTAATTCAAACAGTAATAAAATCTGCATGTGACTATTTAAGAATGCACGATGAACATTTGCAAGCCCAAAACAAGTTTTGACTTCGAAAATAGTTTCATGCACGCTTGGCTTGAAATCAGATGTTTTCTGTTTTCTCCAGCTGTTTCTGTGCACTTAATAATGTGAGACAGCACTTGCTAACAGTTTTGGGCTTACAAACTTCAACAGGAGATGCTCATTGTTCATTGTGCTATATTAAATGTTCAGTAGGTAACTTTTATAAAAGGTAACTTTTTGACATATTTGCTCAAACTGTCTCTACATCCTCACAGTAGTACATGAGACAGATCATCTGTAAATAAAAAATCCTGTTCCTCTGCCTCCTCCTAGCGCTCCTAATGGCATTTGCAATCACCAAGCACATTTTAATTAAACTGCAGTGTTCCCTGCATTGTTCCCTCCATCTACCTATGCAGCGCAATGTTGAACATGATAGAAACGTGATTTCTCTACAAGTTCTGCATCAAACATGATCTGATGAATGCAATGAGAGAGATTAGAAACTACGATAACAGCTGAATGCTTTAAAATACAATATTATAATATTGATAATTATATTATTATCGGAATAAGGCACAAAGAAAAGGCTGCACACAGAAAATAGGTGTCCTGTGCTTTCATTTGTCCCACCCTGAATGTCAGCTACACACCAGTCTACTAACATTGTCTTACAGTACGTGAGGACAATGAAATACGCATAGAGCTATTTGACAATTAATGCATCCTTTTGCTTAATTAAAGGACAATTCCAGCACAAAATGAACCTAGGGGCTAATAACATATGCGTACCGAGTCGACCGTTCTCTGGGATATGTTTTCATGCTAATCGAATGTGTCTCTAGCTTGAAACAAGCTACCGCAAACCTGTGATTAGCTGCTAACGCTAGCTTTTCGGGGCAGAGGGTAAATCTCTATTTCTATACCACTAACGAGGCTCAAAATATCACCACACTTCAACGGTAGCATATTGAGGATCCCTACATGTAAACCGAAGCATTGAGAACTTTGTAAGTGTACAGACAGTTTATTAAAAAGATAGATTATAAAGACAGTAGCGTTCATGATTACAACAAACAGTCATGACCAGTCGAACAACGAGCGCCGTGCAACCAGTATCCAGTAACATAGCTCAAACACAGCGTTTGTTACAAAGTTCTCAATGCTTCGATTTACATATAGGGACCCACAGAAGGAATTTGTTTGCTGTAAAATAGAGATTTACCCTCTGCCCCGAAAGCTAGCGTTAGCAGCTAATCACCGGTCACTTTCGATTAGCATGAAAACATATCCCAGAGAATGGTCAACTCTGTACACATATGTTATTAACCCCTAGGTTCATTTTGCGCCGGAATTGTCCTTAAACAGCCTCATTAGGATACCCGATTATGGCCAGACATCAGAGTGGGCTTCTAGTTGTGAGAAGAGTCTATCTGTGAGACTTTAGATAGCAGCTCTTTTTATTTCGTATAATTTCAGTGACCTTTTAGTTTAGTGTCATGCTACAGTTACTCACACAGACACATCACATCAGTAACTTTAAACTGAGCAAAATAGAGACAGATTGGTAACTGTCGTCGGAGATGTGTGCAGTTAAGTGTACCATACGATATATGCACTGTTTTATGGCAAGTGTCCTTTAATGTCTGCGCTGCGATGAACAATAAAGATCTTTGAATGAAATTAGAAACAGATGCTCACACATGGTGTGTACCAGAGCAACGAATAATTCAGCTCATCCCGCTGACATTGCTGTTGTAGCCGCACAATATCTTTTTTTTTATTCCTTCTTTACGGCTTCTGCAATCACTGAGGATGATGGGAATGAGACAAATCTAGCAGACAGGCCCCTCTATGGAGCCCACACATTATATAAAGGGACTATTTATCAATGTGAAATGTTTATTGTATATTTAAATATCATTATTATTGTTATCCTGCATTTCAATGGTACCCTTGAACATCTCGGGGTCTTAAGAGGTTTTTTTCAACACGACAACAGTTCAGTCAGCTCATTCATGTGGAACAGTTTGATTATTTATAGATACAGTGTATGTACAGACATGATATTTGACAGCAGCAGCATAAAAAAAACAATACCCTGAATACCAGGTTGATCTGTTGCATCTGCTGACTACACCCTATAGTACACTTCTACATCACTGCAGCAAAGTGGGAGGTTTAAGCACTACACATAAAAACAAGATTTTCAGCTGTTGTAATTTATACTTTTTATTAATCTCCAGTGGGGAAATTACAATGTTACACACAGGCTTGAAATACACACACATGCTCAGCTCCATGCTCAAATGGAGAGATGTCAGAGTGAGGGGGCTGCGACTGCTGGACAGGCGCCCCGAGCAGTTGGGGAGTTCGGTGCTTTGCTCAAGAGCACCTTGGCAGTGCCCAGGGGGTGAACGGGCACCTCTCCAGCTACCAGTCCACACTCCGTACTTCGGTCTGTACAGGGACTTGAACCAGCCCAACTCCCTACAGACTCTGCTACTGCCTCCCCTAACAATAAGCAAAAAGATCGTTTTGAGTGAAGCGAGCCTTTAAATAATCCGAACTAATTTACATATAATGGTCCCATATCAGCTATTGATGACACCTGGTATCTCTTCTCTCAGGGGGATCTGGGTGGTACCAGGACCCTACAGAAGAAGTGGACCACTTTCCAGAAAGCCCGGCTGGAGTGCTCTCTACCTGAGCGCCACGTCTCCTTCAACAACCTGAGGGCCGTCTTCACGCTGCCGGGCCAGGACTGGCGGGGGACCACTTTCTTTGGCATCTTCCACGCCCAGTGGTGAGTCGGAGCAAGCGCTGTCTGGAACACAGACTGTAGACACGGCTCAATTTCAGTGTCGTCCTCAGATAAACGTGAGTTAAGCACTACATGTGCCAACTGCTGTCAGGGCAAGACACTAGAGCACTACATGCCCAACATGTCAGGCACTCTGCTTTTTATTAAAATCGTGGGTCAGCCTCTGATATGACGGAACTAATTATGTACTTTATGTGAGTAGGTATTTACTGTGTAATTGGGCTTTTAATGTAATAGGCCTTTGACTGACACTAATGTGAGTTATTTTGAGTAGATACAAGTCAAGTGTGCTTGAATAGATTGTATTGCTTTTATTAATGTCACATGGATAATAATTGTTGATTCAGAGCATAGTGAGCCCATTTGCTAAACAGAATCAGGCTGATTTATTTAGGTGCTACAATCATTCCATCATAAATATCAATAGACTGGTGACGGAGTCATTGGTCGTTGAATCACATTATTTATGCGAGTCATCACTTCTTATACCTTTCAGTTTGTGTATCATGACCAAAGTCAATCAGTTGTCAACTTTTAAATTAGTCGCCAACTATTTTGACAATCGATTAATCAGTTTGAGTAATTTTTTTATGAAAATGAAGTACAAATTGAATATTTTCTAGTTTCTTCATTCCTCTGTGACAGTAAACTCAATATCTTTGAGTTGTGGACAAATGAGGACGTCATCTTGGGCTTTGGGAAACATTGACATTTTTTTTCCCATTTTCTGACATTTTATAGACTGAAATGAAAATAATAATTAATTGCTGCCCTTATCATGACCCAACTACTTTAATTTGCCCTGGGAGCAGAAATGCATCATATGGGGCGACCTCTGCTCACCCAGTAGAGAGTGTGCGCCCCATGTAGGCTGAGTCCTTCGCAGCAGCCGTGGGTTTGAGTCCAAACCGGCGGCCCTTTGCTGCAGGTCGTCCTCCCTCTCTCTCCCAATTTCCTGTCTTCAAGCTGTCCTGTTGATTAAAGGCTATTAAAGCCCCAAAAACGTAATCTGAAAAAACAAGAAGAAATGCATCATACCATTGCTTGTCCAGTAAATGACATCTCTTGAACATTTGTGGGACTGATCAGGGACTCGGTTGTTGATGTCCACTGTTCTTGGCTCTTAGTTTATGGCTTGATAAAAGATTATTTTGGGATCAAATCAACTTTTCTGGCCTTTTTTGTTCTGAAGAGAAAACTTATTTCAAGTGACAATTAAACTACAATCATCTGGTGATTAGACAGGTTTTGACAATAATGTCTTAGTTTTGATAAGGGTTAACCCTAAACCTAACCCTCGATTAAAGGCTATAAAAAACAAAAAAAAAGTAATTTAAAAAAAATCTAAAATAAATGCATCATACCATTGCTTATCTTAACTGTATATTACATCTCTTGAACATTTGTGGGACTATTCAGTGAAAACAGCCTCTGTTGTTGAGGTCCACTGTTCTTGGTTCTTAGTTTATAGCTTGATAAAAGATTATTTTAGGATCAAATCAACTTTTCTGGCATTTTTGTTCTGAAGAGAAAACTTATGGTGGCGATTAGATGGGTTTTGACAATAGTGTCTTAATTTTGTGGTGTTATTAGTGGAGTAAAGATTGGCATTTGTTGGACATAATATAACTGTAATGTGTTAACGAGTTACTTATCAACAAAGCAATAGGGGCGAGGGCAGGAGGTTCTCTTTAGGAGGGAAGTTGGAGACTTTCTCCGTCTCTGGGTAATGTCCTTTGATGTGACTCTTTTGTGTTCCTCAATGAGATATCATATCGCAAAGTGAACCAGTTGTGAGCTTCAAGCTTTGTTTCTTCATTCAGACTTCCTTCGGCTGCTGAAAAGAAGAAGAAAAAAACGCCTAATCCTTTTTCTCTGTGTGCCTCGCTGGGGATTCCTTAAAGCCCCGCGGCTTTGATAGAGATAACATTAGGATAATTGGACATTATGTAAATGATGACTCAAGAGTTCAAGCCATAATCTGACTGAATAGGCCAGCTTTTTAACTTGCTAAAACATCAGTGCTGTCCTACGGTTTTGACATTCACCTTGTAAAAGCCGTGGCACTGCTGCACGGTACTGTACTGTGCCAGACTGGAATAGCCTTCCCTTACAGCACACATTACAGTTTTACAGCCATAGTGGCTTATTCATAGCTATGTTTTTTAGTTTTTTTTAAGATAATTTTTTTTTGGCTTCTCCGCCTTTAATGGACAGGACAGGTTAGAAAGGGGAGAGAGAGGGGGAAGACATGCAGGGAATCGTCACAGGTCGGAGTTGGACCCCGGACCTCTGCGTCGAGGCATAAACCTCTAAATATATGTGCGCCTGCTCTACCCACTGAGGCAACCCGGCCACCATAACTATATGTTTTTGTATAATTACGTCAGTAACTTAGTTTGAGAGCTAAATAATAATAAAAAAGATGCGTCATTCCAGTGAATGAGCATGGAAATCATTATGGGAGGGAATCACCAGAAGCCTTACGATACGATATCTTCACGATACGATGTTATAGGGATTCTTTTGTTTTTTAAAGATTTTTTTTTGGGCAGTTTTAGGCCTTTTATTGATAGGACAGCTGAAGAAATGAAAGGGGAGAGAGAGAGAGGGGAATGACATGCAGCAAAGGGCCGCAGGTCGGAGTAAACCTCTGTATACAGTATGTGCGCCCACTCTACCAACTGTGCTATCCGGGTGCCCGGTATAGCGATTTTAAACATATTGCACTATTCTGTGATATATTGCAATTTATTACATTTTTTCCCAACTTTGATTTTTTATTTTCTTTTATGTCCCCATAAGGAAACTTTGTCAACATCTGTTTTATCTAAAAATAATTTTTAGATCAAATCTTTTTTTTTTGTCATCTCACATCCATTTTATTTCTACAAAATGGGATTGTCAAGCAGACAAACTGACCAACACATATGTAATATTGTAATAGATCAATACTGCGTCCGTGTATCGATACAGTGTTGACATGGAAAATATCACGATACTATGCTGTTATCGATTTTCCCCCCAACCCCTAGTAATCATCTGTATTTGTGAGATGGGGAGTACAAGTATGACTTAATGTGCGTGAGTCATGCATCAATACATCATTTCAGTCCCACTTGGGGTCTAAAATTAGGTTGGGCAAAAAAAAATGAAGATCCCACACCCCCGACCTTACCGTTAATTGAAATGCATTTCTTGAGTCGCAGCACAAACTGATTCTGATTGATTTCAGTGGCCTATCAAGGAAGTGTATTACGTGTACATCAATTTGTGCATCAGTTTGCTTCGGGACAGAGAGAGGGGAGATGTGTCAACACGTCTAATCATTTCATGTCACTCATTGAGGGACAGTATAGGCTGGTGGGTTTTATATATTTACTTTAATATTTATTACACTGTTAATTGCATTTGTTTATGTATTTATTTGCACAATAAAATCAAGGCAACAGTAGTAGTAGTAGTAGTAGTAGTAGTAGATAACTGTATTGTCCCCGTGGGGCAGTTGGATTTGCGGTACAGTCGCAAGGCACTTTTTAGTATATCTCACATTCCTACACGTTAGTCTGGCTTTACTTGTGCTGCATCCAGAAGCTATTTGCTACTGAAAAGTCACATTTCCCACAAGTGGGTGACAGGTAATCCGTCTTTCCGTTTGTACTGCCACACATCACTAATCCCCGCCCTGCCGCCATGTTTCAGGGGCGACGTAGACGTGTCGGCGGTGTGCCAGTACCAGATCAGTGACGTGAAGAAGGTGTTTGAAGGATCCTACAAAGAGTACAGAGAGGCATCTCAAAGGTGGGGGCGCTACACCGGTGCTGTCCCCGTCCCGCGGCCTGGATCGGTAAGAAACTGAGAGCCCTGGACTAGCACGTACAGGATGATGTATGATGGTTGGTAAACATGCAAATGTTTCCAGGCAACTTTAGGAAGCAAGAAAACAGAGTATTGTTCTAAAATGGGGGAGAGGGGAGGGAGGGGGTTGTGCACCTGTTTTTTTTGTCACCTACTGCACCACAAAAGGAGAGATAAGTGGGCAGAGGAGGGATAATGAGAGAGGGAGGGAGGGAAGTAGAAATGTGAGGCGTGGGGTACTGTAGCGATGGAGGTGGAAAAGAGCAAAAGCTGGCATGACACAAAAAGCTAAGAACGTAATGATCCAGGACAAAAGGAAGGGAAGCAGAGGAAGGGGTGTGATGGCAGGCGGAGGTAAAAGCCAGAGTGAAAGAAAGATGGAGAAGAGGAGAGAGAGGGAGGGAGGGAGGGAGGGAGTCATCTCAAAGCCAACTAGCCATGCCAACCTGTGCCAGCTGCAGCTAACAAGTTTTCCTCCTCTACCTCTTTCTCCTTCTTGGCCCTGTCGTCCTTTCCTCCGTTCCTTTCCTTGCTCCATTTCCCCCTGTGTCCATTTACCCTCCCCGGTGTCTCCGTCCTCTGTCTGTGCTGCAGTGTATAACTAACTCAGACAGGGAGAACGGCTACAACAGCTCTCTGCAGCTGCCTGATGCCACGCTCAACTTTGCCAAGAAGCACCCGCTGATGGAGGACAAAGCTCTGGCTCGCCCCCTGCTGCTCACCAAGGGTGTCAACTTCACACGGCTGGCAGTGGACCGGGTTAGCTCCCTGGACCAGCGGGCGTACAACATGCTCTTCATCGGCACAGGTACAAACTACCATTATCGCAAAACAAAAAGGTTGTTCAGGCTGTTGTCATGATCCACACGTACATATAGCTACGAAAAGTTAAGCACTGAAATTCTGAAGCATTCCACGCTTTTTTTTTTTGCAGTGACTGCTGCTGTATAAGAGCGCTGTGGACTGCGTAGGGAGAAGGTGAGGGTGGAGGGGGTGGGTCATAAAACACAGCCAGTCAAGCCAGGGAGCGGAGTTCGCTTCCCCAGGGGGAAATGCGTGTTCCTTGGGAGTGTTTTAGTCCAGACCACAATCTTTTTCCTTAACTTAACTAGTTGTTTTGGAGCCTAAACTTAACGCTGCATAACGCTCACTTTTTGTCGCCTAAACTTAACCGTGTGCAGCACTGTGGCCTCACAGCAAGAAGAATCCAGGTCGTTCCTGGCCTTTCTGTGTGGACTTTATATGTTCTCCCCATGTTTGCGTGGGTTTCCCCCACCATCAAAAAAACATGTACTAGGTTCTCCAGTCAGTGCCCTTAAGCAAGGCACTGGCTCAGATCTGGAGTTGGTCCCCGGGCGCTGTAAATGGCTGCCCACTGCTCCCTTGAGGGATGGGTTAAATGCAGAGAATGAATTTCGCTACATGTATGTACAATAAAGTACCTTTAATGCCTGCCAAAATGTAGGCAGCTCCCGGTGCCCTGTATCCGGCTCAAAGCCAACTATTCTCGGGTAACTCAACTACCAACTGCCTCTGATACGACAGAGTTCTGTAGCCGGCGTCGCATACATTTTTGTACTATATAATAAGGACATGTTCATGAGAACACGCTGGGTCAACGTAGCTGAAAAATATTAGCATTGGGATCAGCCTTAGAAAAAGCAATGATTTTAGTGATACATTATGATAGTTTAACCCGTTTACAGTGTTTTGCAGTTTTTAACATAAGTGAGCACCCTTACATTTTCTTGAGAAAGTTTAGCCGTTTTCTAGTAGCATATCATGTTTAGTTTGGAACACATTAACAACAGCCTCTTACAATACAATGCTGGCCAAGAGAACACCACGCTCACCAGCTTTAAAGGTGATAATAGTTTTAAAGTGGCGGGATGAGCTGTCATAAGGACAGATTATTAACACGTTTTCCTCAGATGACAAGTGTAAACAGAAAATAGGCTATAAACAGTGCAAACAGACATTCAAAACATAGCCTACTACATGTAATTACATGCATATCTTGTAAATTGCCACTACTTCATTACAGCACAATGTTAAAACCACAGATAATATTGGACAAGAATGCGCCAAGAATGCACCAAATAATTTGATGGTGGAATATTCTATAGTCTATTCTGTGAAACCTGTGTGTGTGTGTGTGTGTGTGTGTGTGTGTGTGTGTGTGTGTGTGTGTGTGTGTGTGTGTGTGTGTGTGTGTGTGTGTGTGTGTGTGTGTGTCAGTATTTGTTGAAGAGCTTACAGGCCATGGCAGCCGACAGGTATGGTGGCACAAAACAACATGCCATCTGGCCAGACTTCAGCTGGGTTTCAATTAAGCACTTGATTTGCATGCTGAGATCCATCTTCATGCATCAAAGGAAGCGTCTACGTATGGGCAACTTAATTAATATCTCTAGTCAGTAGCCATCAGGCCCATATGCAGGTGTCCTGTTTTGGCACAGATCTGAAATCAGCCGACCCTCCCACAGCTTTAATCTTGAATAACACTGACCTGACAGTGGATTCCAGGGAATGTGAATTTGAATGCAGCCCATCTCATGAATGGAAAGAGACTCAGCTACTTACCATTCCGATCACTGCAGCGGCAGAGTGAGTGTGGCAACTGACAGTGCGACAACAGCGGACTCAGGGCTTCTCTTGCTGGCAAGCGGGGAGGCCAACCCCAGACAGACACACACACACACACACACATGGATGCACACACACACACACACACACACACATGGATGCACACACACACACACACACACACACACACACACATGGATGCACACACACACACACACACACATGGGGTAACATGCTCACAAATTGGTATACACAAAACACACAGAGATACACACACTCACACTTCCTGAGCCAAGTGCAGTCATCCCCGCTTGTCGTGCTTCACAGCACAAACTCAACAGGGCCCTCGGCAGACGTGCGCTCATAGTGCCAATTGGGCTGTGGGCTTGATTAGCTATTAGCTGCAGCATAGCGACAGCTGATGTGAAAAAGGAGAATCGGAGCGCTTGTTGAGACTGAAGAAAAAACCAGGCTGCAGGATCGAGGGATTAGCCGTCACTGGTCCCTGGCGCCACGAGAGGCGAGTGTGATGATATGCCTGCTGCTCGCTATGCCTGTGTGTGTGTGTGTGTGTGTGTGTGTGTGTGTGTGTGTGTGTGTGTGTGTGTGTGTGTGTGTGTGTGTGTGTGTGTGTGTGTGTGTGTGTGCAATATATAGTTTTTTTTATCGTCATCACGATATCAGCTGGCGCAATAAACACATTGCGAAAGGCTGCGACACATCGTGAAAGACACTTTTTTTGTTCGCTGAAAGAAAATATCAGCAGAAAACTGCACTTTATATTGTAACTGTCATTCTTTTTTCAGTGGTGCCTTTTATATTCCATGCATTGTTAAATTTTTTCAATGAAAGAATGTTGGAAATGAGCAATTTGTTGTATTTTAGCAGAATACAGAGAGCAACAGAACTGAGTACACTAATAGCTGATTATTTATCGCAAGTAATATTGTTATCGCGATATTCAACAACGTTATTGCCAGGGCTCAAAATTAGCACCAGCCAAATGCTGGTAAAATATGCAAATGGATGGTAGATTTTCCTTCACTCACCAGCCAAAAAATTAATGTTAAACTATTGGGTGGATGGTCAAATTTGAACATTCAATAGCCATTTGGCTCGTGGACAAAAAAGTTAATTTGGCAACCTTGGTTATCGCATATTTTCCTCATATTGTGCAGCCCTAGTGTGTACATGTATTTCCCTCAAGCTTCCAGTTAGCAACAGATGTGTAGCGTTTCATATTATCTGTGACAGTCTCCTAATCGAGAGGGCCGCACAAGAAAGCCCATGTCAGCACAGAACACTATTCCATCCACACACACACACACACACACACACACACATCAAGGTCACCCCACCGGCTGTGCCAGAAACGCCTTTCATCACAGGGGATCTAAACTTGTTCACAATGCCCTACATGAAAGCGCAGGATCTTCTCTTCCTCCTCCTCCAGCATCAGCTCCCCACACACCTCGTCTCCAAATGTCTACAAAAATTACCTTTACCCAAGGTCTCACTGTAAAAGGCCGGGAACAGCATCTCGGCTTTTTAAAATGTACCTTTAGATTAGTGTCTTGCTGAGCTGGACTCAGGGTTCTGGCTGGAGAAGTTGTTTTCCTTTTTCATTTTCTTTTCATTCATTTTTGATTTTATCTTTCTCAGTTGCTGAGTAGCGTGACATTTCAGGGCAGCTGGCGTTAAAGTTCCACAAATTGAAGTTGATGAAAGTTGCAGACAACTTGATGACACTGTAGCTGTGCACATTCGTCATCACGCATGTGTCCACAAGCGTACCTTTTTCTTACGAGAGCACTTTCTTCTTGTCTTTAATTCCCCTTTTTTTCAGCTTGCATTTCAATATTTAATTCACTTGTTATGGCATCAAAGGAGCGTGTTTGTGTAATATAATATGTCGCCGTTAATATTTTAATGAATGTCTGTGCAATCACAGGTGTGCGTTTGTGGATGTATGAGTACATCGTTAATATTTAAGTACTGTGCATTATTCACAGGTGTTTATTTGCAGAGCATTGATATTTAAATTTAGGTGGTATGCAGTCACAGGTGTATGGGTAAATTTATGAAATCACATATTCATTATTCAAATTAACTGGTGTGCAGTCACAGGTGTGTGTGTGAATATTTTTTAATATCATATCAAAGATATTTCAATGAGCCATCCTTCTGTCAAAGGTGTGTGTTCATTGGTTATTTTGTGTCGGGACTCAGCTGAGTCCTGAAGCTATCTTGCTTGAAAATACATGTTTTTATGCATCCCATGAAAAATTGAAGATGAAGAAAGTCTATTCTACTGGGGGGGAACTTGAATTGAAAGTTTGACTTAACAAAAGTGAAGTGAGCTGAATCCTCTCTCCCTTTCCTGTGTGCTGCAGCGGAGGGCTGGCTGCAGCGGGTGGTGATCCTGGGCTCCGAGGCCCACGTCATAGAGGAGATCCAGCTGTTCGAGGTCACCCAGCCAGTGGACAGCCTAACCATCTCGCACTCCAAGGTACAGACTCGGCTATTTCAAGGAACTTGCATTTTCCAGGTCAACTTCAACAGTTGTACACATGCACTACACTTTTACACTTGTGTTTGTCTTTGTGGCTCTGCAGGAGCTTTGTCAGGACGGAGAAAATATCCCCTCCCCTGACGATTTCACCAGGGTTAGCTTCGATGATGCACGTTTTTTAATGGAAAGGCTGGAATACAAACTGAGGGCATAGAGTTTGAAAATGTGGGCGTTTACACCACAGGGGTCTCACGAAAAGATGCCAAAGGCTGCCAAATAAAAATACAAATACAAAAGACACAAGGCATAAGTACATACAATACAGTGTGCAACACAAGTGCAAACAATACATTGAGTGCAAATGCATTCCACCCCTCCTCATGCCTTATGGCCTGAGATTAGGAGATTTACTGATATGGGGATGAATGAGTTTTTATACCTGTTGAGGTATCTTTTATGTTTATTAAATCTCAAAGGCGCGGTGATAATCTAGCCATCAGGGCTCCTCTATGGTTTAGCGGTTAAGATGTCAACCATGATCTGCATCTTACATCCCTGGTCCAAACTGAACTGGGGAACCTTTGATGCCCATCTCTCTCCCTTATTTCATCTCTCTCTACTATCGCTATCTGATTAAGGCATAAAATAAATTAAAAGATGACGGTGGCAGAGAGAGGCAAGACGTGATAATCATTTGAATATGGGGAGGGCATTCACAGTGTTGCAGTTGGTTTTACACATTCAATTTGACAGAAATATTTGTGTAAAATATGCTAAGCTTGAGAGAGAAGTTCAAATCCTGCTTACTTTCTTACCTCCACACAGCAGACTAATCACAGCTCAAAGTGGCTATATGTAACTTTCAGTTTGTGTTGATGTAGCGGCCGCTTTGGACAAAAGCGGTAGTGTTTTTACCACACCTGCTGTCGTAAAGCTCTTTTCTTTACGGTGCTGTATTACCTACTGTAGATTACTGAGTTAGCGGGAGGTCATATAGTCGCGATGAATGTTTTACTCAGATAGAAAATCATTCATTTACAATAAGAGAATAAGTTACAGATGCATCGTTGCATTTCAGGAGTTGGATACGGTAACTTAGCCCACTCTGGAGGTATCGTGAGCTAAACCAGGAATCACTGTCACTGTGTCACGAGCCAAAGCAATAAGAGACAACGTAGTAATAACTTAAAATTATACATTATTTCATGAAACCCAAGGACGCTTTACACAAGTACAGGGGGACAAGAGAAAAGAAAATAGTAAGCCAACACAAACACGGAGTAAAACGAATAAAACCTCTGTGCTAAATGGAAGGGGGGTGTAATTTAATGTCGTCTACTGACGTTAGAGGATGGCTACCCGACCCGAGCCCGACGGGACCTGACAGTAGCCGCCGGGCCGGCTGGGTTCGGACAGATATTTAGAAATGATGTTCAGGTTCGGGTCGGGCTCAGTCACATCAGCGCGATAAGGTATTGAACATTTTAAATTTAAAACAGCTTATTATGTAGGTAGCCAATGATGCAAAGATTCGTTTTTGTGATTAAAATAAATTTAAAATATTACCCTAACATCCGTCTTCCTGTGTGCAGAAATTTGTTTATGTAGCTGTGACAACGAAACACGTGCATATTAGGCTACATGTACGTGTGTCATTAGTATGAGAAAAAAATGAGATTTTAACTGTGTCGGGCTCGGACAGAAATATCTTAATGCCTGACGGGCTCGGGTCTGGCTCGGTTACTGCTCTGTCGGACGCGGGCCGGGCTCGGACAGAAAAATGCGGCCCGATCTGCACTCTGACATACAACCACATTGCGCATTGTAAAGTTATTTTATGAATGAAATAGACATATTACATACCTGAGGGTTTTGAATCATTTACAATTGTCTCCATCTGTTGAAAGCCCAACAGAGATTGACCCGCCCGATATCTGTCACTTTCCCTTTTAGCCTTTAGTTGTTCTTCGTTTAATTCTATTATTTCCTGCGATAGCCCTGCCCCAGTATCAGCCATAACTACTGCAGATAACTTCTAAAATAAAATAAAAATACAAGTAGGCCTATATAAAGAAATCTCCTGTTACCTTTTACCTGGCTCAAAAGGCTGGATACTAACAAACAAAGAAATCTGTGACCCGTCAGAATGTGTTACTGGAGCGCCATCTACCTGCCGCAAATCATTCTGTGAGTGCACGGAAAAAAGTTAACCTATAAAATTATATAAAAATTGTGTTCTTTTCACTGTTAGTCTCGTTTGCTGTTACAGGTCATTTAAGACTATTGTATGAAAAATGACAACATTTCAAACATTAAAAAAGTTACCTATAGTCACTTTAAAGTGGCCACGATTGGCGCAGTAGGTTTCGGAAAGCTAAAGAAATTGTCGGATGCAGCCGTTGAATTCTGATGTCTGAACATTTTGGGGTGAAGGGGTTTAAAATCACTGCAGGACCCTTTTAACATACATCACTTCCATTTAGTTTAGTAAACACAGTCTGATATTAACTATCACATACATATTAAAATGCATGAAGTCTTGTGTTGGCATTTCAGTTGAGTCATCTCTGGATACATTTTTGTTAAGAACATGTTAACAGACCAGATGCAATATAACAAACAGAGGCATACTTCTTTCTTTTCTTTTTTTTTTTTTAAATCATTAGAGCTTCCAGCTGCTCCCACTCAGTATAGATAAGCACCGTCATTGACTCCTAGATGTATTGTTTTCTGTCTTTTTGAGAAATAAGACATCTTAATGGTCTCTCAGGGGGGAAAAGTTACTCAAAGTGTCTTTGTTGTTTTGGCACAACTAGCATGGTTCTGTTCTGCCTCTGATCATAGCCCTCGAAAAGTCTAGTTTTGGGGCTCCATTAGCTTGTTTTGTTGTTGCGTCACTTTTTCATTGGTTTTTCAATGATAACAGTACGACTTTGTCTTCTGCTGATCTCTTAATACTCTTTTTGCCAGCAGACACGTACAATCATAGATCCACTGACAACAGCGAGGCAGTCAGCAGATGTTTTTATCAACACTGCCCTTTGTCGGATCAGTTGTCGCTTCATGAATCCAAAACCCTCTACACAAATACCAGTAATTACAATCCTTCACCTCTGCCCCTGTTGTTTTCTCAACATCCCTGTCCTGTCACCTGAACCTGTGTGTCGACACCGGCCGTGTCCCCGTGGCTCTACAGCGGCACGACCGCCGATTTATGTCGTTTTGACAGGGCGTCCCCTGCCCTGAAGCCCACTGCTTATCTCATTAATGCTGTCTTAGCCGTGAACAGACATTTTATGACAGCTTCTTTTTTTACTCCAAAAAAAGAGCGCAATCCAGATTGAAGATGGTCAGGGCGGACAATGTTATTGTAATCGAGAGTGATTATCCCATTATCTCCTATAACCCCTGACAGAGTCCCTCTCTCTCTATCTCTCTCTCTCTCTCTCTCTGTTTTTCTTCTCCCTCTCTGGTTTGTGTCTCTCTGTGATGGCTGGATCTGTTTTTTGTCTTCCTCTCTCCTTCCTTTCTTCTTCTCCTCTTCTCCTCCTTTTCTCCTCCTCTCCGTAGAAGTACTTGTACATCGGCTCTCGTTCGGAGGTTCTCCAGCTGCCCCTGGCCAACTGCAGCCGCTATCAGTCTCAGCCAGACTGTCTGCTCGCCCGCGACCCCTACTGCGCCTGGGACAGCGAGGGGCGTGCCTGCGTTCGCATCGACCTGCACCGCGGGTGAGACCAGTACCTATGCTAAGCACCCACTTAGTCATACTTTGAATCAGAGATCTTCAACGGGGTCCTCAGATTTACTGCAGGGAGGGCACCAAATTATGATCCATTATTTTAGTTTTTATTAAAATGTCTTGAATCAAACATGTTATTAGCAAATATGAATCCCTCGACCCTTGATGATATACTTACTGGCCTACAGGTAAGGTAGTCTAAGGTAGCCTTCCACAGATTATGTTAATCCCAAAGGACTCACTGTTCCAGATGTATGTTTAACATTAAAACAGGATTTATAAAACCATGCCAACTGTTATTATTTTACAGATTGCACGTACACGTGCAATTGAATGCATTTCATTTGTTTTGTTCTTGTCACCATTGTGACTGATACAGAATGCATTTCATTTGTTTTGTTCTTGTCACCATTGTGAATGATACAGAATGCATTTCATTTGTTCGTTCTGTAGGTTGGGGGTAAATATGTTTTTATGTTAAATAAGTTTAGGTTAATTTGCTCTCACTCACACACACACACACACACACACACCCATATGAATGTGCACGTACAGACATGCACACACAAACACACACAATATACACATACACTCCCCATATATATTCACACATATTTTATATGCAGCCATTCATTTAAAATAAAACTGTTGTTGTGGCATATCACTTGGAGTACCCTTAGTTTTTGTGCATTTTGTCTACCTGTGACAACCTACCCCAGTAGTGGGGAAGGTTGTAACAAAGGACCACCTCGTATTTGTCATCATCTCACAAAGTCTGTGATATAGTTGAAGAAATTTAAATTGTTGTCATTTGTAGTAGACAAATGTGGGTACTTTGCTTAAACGTTTCAGACATGTAGCTAAAAAAAATTAGTTTTAGGTGCTGGAGAAAAAATTGTTACACCATACCCGGTCTCCCCTACTCGGTGTGACCATTATTAATCTTCCGCTCTGCTTTCTTCCCTTTCCCCTCCAGGTCCACCTCGTCCCTGTCACAGGACCTCATGCTGGAAAGGTTCAGCCGGGGGAAAGCCAAGTTTGATAAGCCCGTCTCCATCCCCAGCCCTGGTGAGTATGGAGCCACACCTCAGTTGTGGCCCCTTGTGGGAATGGACTGTCAGTGCGGGAGCAAGTCAGTAGCATGGAAAGGGAAAGGACTTGGACAAGGGAATACATTTGGAGTGAGCTGAATAAATTGAATTAAGCAGAAGAGAGCTGGCTGCTGTAGAATATAAATTGGAATTATTATGGATGACACTTAACCACCTCTCCTTCCTGCTCTTCCTTCCACCTCCTCCTCCAACTCTCCTCCTTTTCCTCTTGCAGAGCACTCCCGTCTGAGGAACGTGACAGTGGTGGTCGGGTCCGACATGGTGCTGCCTTGCCAGCTGGTCTCCAACTTGGCTCAGCCTTGCTGGGTTCTCAACGAACGTGAGCTCCAGCTGGGTGACCCCGAAGCAGGAGGGCCACGCTTCGACCGCACCCTCAAAGCCCTCGTCGTCCCTGAAGCGGGCCAGATGCAAGCGGGCCGCTACATCTGCTACTCTGAGGAGCAGGGGGTGAAGTTTCAGACAGAGCGCTACCAGGTGGCCGTGGTAGCCAGCGCTCCGGTCTTCATGGAGGCCCGGGCTCCAGACAGCAGCATGGGGCTCTTCTGGGTGCTGGTCATCACCCTGGGAGCGGCGTGCCTGCTGCTCCTTGTGGCGGCTCTTTACCTGCGCAGGAGGCTGAAGCTGGCCCTGGGAAAGGGAGCCGACATGAAGCCTCTGGAGAGCACCCTGGTCTACCCTATCACCCTGCCCAAGGAGCCGCCCACCTTTGTGCCCAGCAAGATGCCCAGCGACGAGGACCGCTTCTGGGAGACGGGCGCCAACTACTACTACTCGGACGGCTCGCTGAAGATCGTTCCCGGCCACGCCCTGGGGCCCAGCAGCGTCAGCAGCACGGCGTCGCCCAGCGCCATTCCCGGCCAGCCCATCCACTCCCCCAGCCGTCTCAGCCTCACCAACATCCGAGGCTCCGGTAGCAACGGCTACATCCGCCTCAATCTGAGCACAGCAGGGGAGGAGAGGGCTAGCGGGGCTGGCGCTGGGGGCGGCGGGCTGGGAGGCCTGGGCGTGGGCGGGAACGACTACTCCAGCCCCTTCAAGGAAGAGCTGAGACGCACGCTGCAGCAGAGAAGCGTGCTGCCCGACGCCAACCCCGAGGAGTCGTCGGTCTAGGCCTGTCCTCCTCAGTCTCCATTCCCCGAGTTGGAAAAACAAAACAACCGACCTACCTCCCTCCTTTTGAGGATGCCTGCTCTCTCTCTCTCTTTCGGTGACACGCTGTCAATTCCCCATACTCTCTCTCGCTCTGCCAATGCCTGTTTGGATCACTGTTGACATTTATAGCACACAGCATGTTAAATATACACACTCATACACTGTGTTCGCCAGCAGTCATGGCTTTTTCTGCTTCTACTGTGCAATCGCCAATCATGTAAATTGTGTATTTAAAAAAGACTGAACGCAGGGGAGAACACCTCAAGCATGGAAATCAAACTAATGGCGTTACATGCTTTCTGAAGGGCAGATTTCTTTTACGTCGAGTGGACCAAGAGGCTTTTAACCCCCTGTGCTGAAACCAGTTGACGAACGGCAAGCGCAACGGACTGGAAATGTTGAACTGAACTGCTGTCCTTCTGTTCCTTTGGGACTCTTTTTCAGCTTATTGCACTTAAAAACTGGAAGCACGCCTTCCCTTTTTTGTATTTGTGAGCCAAGAGTGTGAGAGCGGTATAAAGAGACTAATTAATCACAAAGCAAGACGACAATCACGTTCCCGTAGCAGGAGCTCTGCGAGGGACAGAGAGGAGGGGAGAGAGAGCGAGAGACAAAGAGAGAGGAAATTAAATGGAAAAATGAAGTGATTTGGAGTAAAAGACGCACGGGGCTTTTTGAATGAAGGACAATCTCTCAAGACTTTCTCTGCTCAATTTGTATTTTTTATTTTTTTTCACATGGTATTTTCCACCGGAGGACGTCCTTGATTCCTTGTACTTTAATTTGTTGTGATGGTTGGTTTGAATTAAGACATTTCTTGTTCTTTTTCTACGTCTTACCGACTGCAGCAGTGTTCAAAGCGGTTATCAAGTGACTAATGGCTCCCCTCCATGAATGACAATGCGAGGGCAAGTGCTTGCATCCAAACGCACCTTTGAGTCCAATATACTACAAGTGCACTCTACGTGACATTTATTAGCGTCTAAGTGTGTGACAGATATGTGTTTTGGCTGAGCCCTTTTGGATGCTTGTTCATCTCTGCAGAAAGAAAAGGTCATTTGCGTTGAGCTCTTAGCAGCCGAACAATAACTGCACACTTAATTCCAAATTGAAGCTGACATGAAGACATTAGGCATGGAGAATGTAGTTGAACCCTCACTGTTGCCACCGCTGTGGATGTCTCAATAAGTGCTTTATATCGTATGTGTATGGTGAGGGTGGGAACTTGCACTGCCAAGAAGGAAACTACCCCTCCCACACACTCACACCCCCAGAAACCCCTCCCTCTTTACCGATGCCCAGAGACTGACCCGGGCATACTGTGGACTTATACAGAGGAAGCGCACTGTAAAACACACCAACACAAAAAGAACACACACTCACACACATTGTTAACGGAAGAATGGACAGACAGACAGATTTCTGCCGTGCTGACAAACTGCTGGCTCCAGGCAGAAAGCAGCCGTAAAGCAGTGAAAGGTATTGTTCCTTTTCATTTAATTCATGCAAACAGATTTAAGCAAAGTCCTAACCTTTAACAATTTCCAATTTAGCTTTTTGGCTGCTCAGCGTGGTGTTAATAATTATTCAGTTTATTTATCTGGCTGTCCCTTTGCTCAACTTATTACTAAAAGAAATAATCAACATTTTGGGGAAATACGCTACGTTTGCATTCTTGCTGAAAGTTAGATTAGAAGATGAATACCACTTTCATATCTGTCTGTTAAATACATAGCTACAACCATGAGATGATTAGTTAAACCAGTATCAAAACCGAAAGCGGGGGGACACAGCAAGTCTGGCTGTCTACAAAGGTAAAAAATAAACAAAATAATAATCTCACTAAATAACTAACTAACTGACGGGTAAAAACAAAGTCACAGCTCCTGGCCAAGAAACCGTCTGGCATATAACCCCGTTTGACATGGTTCAGTCCGCAATTTGTTGTTTTACACTTTTTTGTAAGGATTAAAGTAATCATCTTTTTCATTTTCATTTTAACAAATGTCTGTTAAGTTAGTTCCTTAAAGTGCTCATATTATGCTCATTTTCAGGTTCATAATTGTATTTAGAGGTTGTATCAGAATAGGTTTACATATTTTTGTTGTACTGCACATTTCTGCAGCTCCTCTTTTCACCCTGTGTGTTGAGCTCTCTGTTTTAGCTACAGAGTGAGACCTCTCACTTCTGTTCCATCTTTGTTGGGAGTCGGGCATGCACAGTACCTAGGTGAGGACTACTAGCCAGTCAGAAGCAGAGTATGAGGGTGTGCCCTGACAGTACCTAGGTAAGGACTACTAGCCAGTCAGAAGCAGAGTATGAGGGCGTGCCCTGACAGTACCTAGGTAAGGACTACTAGCCAGTCAGAAGCAGAGTATGAGGGCGTGCCCTGACAGTAGCTAGGTAAGGACTACTAGCCAGTCAGAAGCAGAGTATGAGGGCGTGCCCTGACAGTACCTAGGTAAGGACTACTAGCCAGTCAGAAGCAGAGTATGAGGGCGTGCCCTGACAGTACCTAGGTAAGGACTACTAGCCAGTCAGAAGCAGAGTATGAGGGCGTGCCATGCTAGCAGCTAGGCGAGCATTATAACGTGTGTTCCAAAGTGACCACGTTTGTCTCTGAAGTAAAGGCTGGACTACAATAGAGCTGTTTGGAGCAGTTTGTGAACAGTGTTTTCTGTTGGAGATGGTAAGTCCCTTTTGGGTGGACTTCGGATTTTTCACTTTGTAAACCTATAACGTGCACAAAAAGATAAATAACACAATGAAGGAAAGGGGGAAAGCCAAAAAGCCTAATATGAGCACTTTAAGAAGATTCACGGTACCTTGATGAATTGCACAGAAGCATTTAATGCACACTTAATTAAGGAGAAATTAGGATCACACAATACAGTGTGGGTGTCATCCCAACTTCTGGAGTTCCTGTCTTCCTGAAGGTGTATTTAAACTCATGCTGCAGTTTAGCTGAGCCTTCAATGTAAACAAAGATATTATGGGCGCAGGAATCATAGATGCTTAACCTAAATTCATTGAGCCTATATCACTCTCTCTAGGAAGTATGCTAGAGTGTGTCAGGCAGTATTACAAACTGGGTGTCTGTGGCAACATTCCCAGGAGAAATTACAAGTACAGTTAGGGTACGTTCACACTGCAAGTCTTGATGCTTAATTCAGATTTTTTGCTCAGATCCGATTTTTTTGGTTTGGCTGTTCACATGACCTTTTAAGATGTGGCCTATATCAGATTCCAGTGTGAACTGTTTGCGGTTTCGTACTGACCTGCATGCGCAAAAGAACAATATCAATGACATCAGACGCAGCACGCTGCTGCACTAAAGATAAGGAGGTTATGGAGGAAGTTAGCATTTTGGCTTTTATTTCAAAATGTTTGTGTAATGGCAGCCGTAGCATGAAGGAGGAGAAGAATGAAGAGAAAGAGAGCCAAATTGGCTATTTTGGCCTTTTGCGGGATTATGGCTGCAAAATCACTACAGAGGTCTGTGTGGTTGCAGAGACGAAGCCAGAAGTGGTGGGACTGCGTTGTGAATAGCTTCACAGAGACGCAGTTTATTCAAAACTTTCTGTCAGTTTTTAATTTTATTGTCTGTGTCAAGGGCTAACTCCCGCCGGCGCATAATTGTGACAAATGTCGATGTAGATTGACGTAAAAGTCGCATCAAATCCACCTTGGTTGTTGAAAATAATCAGACCTGGGTCTGATTCAGGACCACATATGGAAGTAGTCTAAATCTGATTTGAAAAAATAAGATCTGGGCAAGATTTGAGTGTTCATACTACTTCTGAAGTCTGACCTGGTCAATTGACCCCAAAAAAAATCAGATTTGGGCCACTTTTTGCCTGCAGTCTGAACGTAGCCATGTGACACGTTTTCCATCTATCCACCTTTTCCAAAGAGGGTAGGCAGGGCTAGCGCAACAGACTCGCTCTTAAATCAACTCACCTGTGTGTGAAGCGGTGTACTGTTTTTGCCTCGTTTTTTTCTGCTAGCGTTGCAAGTAAATGTCCCACAGGCGACATTGTTTGGATGTCTTGTAAAGTGAGATCTAAGAGCACACCTGCAACTAGCCTATAGCTTATCACAATAGGTACTGCCAAAGAGAACAAAACAGATCTTCGAGACTGTAACTTTAAACAAAGGAGATGTAACGTGTTAATTAGTGAGCTTTGGAGATGCTGGCAGGTTGTTTTTCTTCCCGCCAGGCTAGCCATTCCCCTCTGTTGTGTCAGTCTTTGTGCTACGCTAAGCTAACTATCTCCTGGCCCCCGCTCCAAAATTAAGCAGACAGGCATGCAAGTGGTATCGATCTACTCATCCAACTCTCTCCAAGAGTGCAAATAGCCTACGTGTATTTCCCAAAATGTCAAACCTCATTTAAATGAAGAAATACAAATTCTTAGATCGGTTGATCACTGCCTCTGTTGCTTCAATGTAACACCACTTGTGCAGAGACTAGCATTATCCACGGTAAAACGGTAAAAAATTATCATATAAAGTGGTATTATAACAGTAAATTGCCTAAACAAAATGAAATGCCATAAGCATGGATTAAGCTCAATGCTTTTATTAATCTCAAAGCAGTATCCTAATGCCAACGTCAGCATTTAGCTCAAAGCACTGCTGTGCCTACAGTACAAGTACAGCCTCACAGAGCTGCTAGCATGGCTGTACACTCCTAGTCTTGTTACGTTGTATGTTCTGCACCATTTGACCGGTCTCCTTCTCACCGAAAGCTGTCCTTGTGCACACTTTTATTAAAGTCTCGAGGGGACAGGTGCATCAGAAAAAGCTACTTTCATGGCAAAAGATAAGAAAAGGACCCGAACTGCCCGAAGCCAGAATCTTGCAACTAGAAGACTTCATAAATGAAAAAAATGTTTCAATCTGACAAGGATCAAAATGAGTTGACCTTAGGAAGACCTATGTCGGACTGAAATGTCTGTTTAATAACACTTGCGAGATTCAGACAGTATGCAGACCTTTTCATACCAATCTCCTGCTCAAAAGTGACAGATAACTAACTATTATTACAGTTGCTGCAAAATCTCATACAGCCTTGGGTATTATTTTCTAGTCGAAAAAAATGTAATGTCCGCAACACTGCTTTAAACTCCCATATTTAATATGGCAAATGGTGAACACATTTGATGAAGGGATATATGTAGGGCTCACATTCATGACATTACATTTTTTTTGTTTATAGTACTTTGATTTGTCCTGCATCTGCCAGAAGGTGGGATGTGCACACAATTACTTTTATAAAAATTATTTTCAACGACTCAGTCTGGTATAATAAAATGTTAGCATGGAGTATCGTGGACTGAATTTTATAATTCCCCAACAGGCCAATCAGTCCAGAATGTGATGGGTTCCATGGTGATGTAAGGATTTCCTAAAAAAAAAAAAAAAAAAAGAACCTACTTTGTGATCTTTGAAATACAGCGAACACCACATGACGTTTGCTGTTACTAACTTGACATTGTTTGTCCTCTCTCTCTGTGCTTTGTCCATCAGGGGTGTTTTTTGTTTTTTGGGACGTGTCTGTCGGGAGCAGAGGAACACAGCAAGAACGAAGGGGAGGACAAAAATACTTTGTTTTGTCCCCACAGTGTACAGCGCGCTGAGAGAGATGTACTATAGAATATCAAAATCATCCCAAGGTTGAAGAGGTACTCAGCCATCAGCACTCCATCATAGTGTTGCATGATCCTCTGCAAGTGGTCCGTACATCTTCGATATGATCATCCTCGTACAAGTGCATCATTTTGATCTGCCATTTTTGGACTTTTACAGACCCTCATATTGTGGAACAATAATGCTTTCTTTGAGAAAAAAAAAACAAACAAAAAAACTAAATATGTCTGATTTTATGGTTCAAGGGTTGTACAGGACTTCATGGCTACATTTCAACACGTTTACTTTTTCTGTGCCTCTTCACCTTTTGGATAAGCCAAAGTAGACTGCAGTTGGTTTTTTGTTCTTGTTGAACTACTTTACTTCATTTTATTTGATTCCAGATCGATATTTAAGCCTCAGCAGTCCGTCCACTTTGCTACTCTGAGCTGATGTCTGCAACCTTTCTGCATATTTTATCTGCAGCTAAATTTTCCAACAAAATGGACTTCCTGTTTGCTTCCTGTTTATACGTCAGTAGTAATCTGCTGGGCCCAAATCTTTATCCCCTCACTTTGTGATAGGCAGAGCAGTGTACCAAAACGTTAACCTTTATTTGATTTGTCAGCCCCTGAAAACCAAATATGTATCTGTCGATTTGAAGCAGATCAGTGATAGAATGTGACCACTTTGTATTATTACACCCCCTGAAGCAGACAGCTAAAACATATTAGCCTTTTACATTAGTACTTGGTTATGTCTTAATATATTTCAGTTTTACAATTAGGCTTTTTTATTTAATACAACATGTTGCAAAAAAAAAAAAAAAAAAAGATAAAGGAATACAGGTCTAAAGCGTGACAAAAATGCATGTGTAATGTACTTTATGTGCATTCTTCAGTTCTTACGCTCAAAATATTTTCTCTCACACAAGGCTTTAAGTTCTGCTGTTTTCTCGCATTATTATTTGTATTATTCTATTCATTTTGCCCCATTTTGCCTGTCTGTTATTGATATTTTATGTTTGTTTTTAAACTATGTTAAGTAACTTATTTCACTTGTAAAAACCTGTTGATATTTATTATCATTGTACATATGTCCTTATTTTTTATATGTGTATGCATACACAAATAAAAATAGAGATATACTCGAGGTGTGTGATTTTGTTTGTGAAAGCGAAAGTCCACTAATTTTACACATGAAGGTCAGTTTACTAGTCGTAGGAAGTCCTCCGCCTACGGAGAAGAAAATAACCCTGCTGATGTCATAGTGATGTCATCAGTTATCTCGGCCTGGGCTTGGAGGCTTGGAGGCTGTTAAGTTTACACCAGAAGGCTTCCATTACAAAGTGAGGGCATAGAGTGGGTGACTGGTTTAACAAAGATACGCTATTGGGTTGCATTATGGGTAATGTAGGATGCAGTGTTTCAGTTTTAGTGTTCAGTCGTATAAAGGTGAGGATATCTCTGCCTCTGCTGCTTTCATTTTGGCCATTCATTTTTAAATCTGTCTCTTAAGAGTCCCCAAATTCTATGGAAGAGCATCACTGAAGTACTCCTTAACACATATTTAGGAAGCGGCATTAGGGGTATGCAAAAACATCGATTCACAATCGAATCGCGATTCAAGCTCTAACGATTCAAAATCCATTCATAGAATTCCAAAAATATATTCATATTTTTTTTTTTTTTTAATTAAATTTTTTATTTTTTTTTATTAATTTTTTTAAATTGTATGTAAACTGCAATCATATGGGAAAAGTAACTACATTTACATACTGTGAATCGTTTTTTTAATCGAGAATCATTTTTGAATCAAAAATCGATATTGAATCGTGACGTTTTCTGAATTGTGCAGCCCTAAAAGACATGTAGATAAATAATGGACGGTGTTTATATATTTGAAGTGATTTGAACCAGTGATTCCTTGGGTACTTACTTACCTCAAGGGTTACTTATGCTGGTATGTTTTGGGAGCAAAAATATCAATATCCACATATTTGTGTTTAGGAGGAAAATAAAAACAAGTAGGATTACAAACTGGTGTGAGGCTGATCTTTATTAAATAATATCTAATGAACTACCAGCTACGATAGACTGACTCCATTCATTACAATAAAATGTATTTGTCATATGATACACAAGCAGTTCAGAGGGCTTTACATAATGACAAAATAAAACAGCAAAAAAATGTGCAAATCAACAGAGACTCAGATTCTGTCTGACACATCATCATACAGCTGGAGATAGACAGAACAAGCTTCACCTCCATTTTCTTGGTTAGACCCGGAGGCTACATCCACTTCTTGTATACAGTGTTTGGAACAAGTGGTGTCGATGAAGAGGTAGCCTATCTGAGCTAATTACCCCTACAATGACGATGATGACAATGTTAAGTCAGTTATTCTGTAGAATGGTTTGAAGTACATTTCCTTTGACAAAATGAAGGCCTTGGAGCATATTCAAAAATACCCACCTTAAAGCAAGTTCTCGAAAGCCTGTGTATAAACATCATAAACCAAAACCACATTTTAGGACTATAGGGGATGATTAGAATAGCTAATATACTAAAAGTGGATTCTATTCGATTCTTTGTATTTATGTTTCTTGGTTTCCAAAATTCCATGTATTATTGTGTTGGTCATTCTTTTTTCTCAAAATAAGACTCTCAGTCTATCAAATAATGAACATTTCCTTTTGGACAGGAACTCATATACACACAGGCTTATTTCACCTCTGAATGTCGAGTTGTTTTCATTTCCCAGCCTGTGCTGCACAAGAACAACAACAGTCAAGCTTCCATTGACTTGCACATCCATGCCTGGTGTCAACAGAAGAAGCCACATGCTTCGTGCGGTCGACAGTCCCAGCTGTGGAAAAAGGCTCACAGATGCATCTGATCTTAGTGTACTCAGCTGCGCCACAGACTCCCTCACAAAAGAAGAATCTCTGTATGTGTGTGTGTGTGTGTGTGTGTGTGGGGGGGGGGGGGGGGGGGGGGGGGGGGGGGGGGGTAGGCTTTACTGAGCTTTTCAAGACTAGACCACAGTTCACTCACCTGTTTGGGCTTTTGCTTTTTTAAGCTATATCAAACTATCGTAAACCACATGCTCACATGTTCCACTGCTCTGGATTCCCAAAACCCACATCTCTATTATATGTGTTCAATTGAATAAGTACAAGACAATGTGTTACACTATTCTGTGTAACCTTTAACAAGAAAATGCTGATAGTTACCTGTCTGGCTGACAGATTGGGGGAGTTTTCACTTTGAGCATCAGGTCAGGTATGAACCAACAGACTGAGAGAAGGATGTAGTCAGGCTCCAGCTGTTTAATTTCCCGACAGCCAACAGCAGATGGGGCCCTACAGTCAAGGGAGCAAGTTACAGTCCAGCTGGATTAGGCCTACTTGAAGTTATTATTACTTTTTACCTCAAACATGAAAAGTATTCATTTTGCTTTCTTTTTTCTAACCTGCATCTGGGCTAATGGATCAGTGTTTGCCCAGTTTCAATTCAAATTAATGTGGAACTTTATAACTCATTAATAGATCAGTTTTTTTTTGTTTTTTTTTTACATATCAAGCCACACTCCTTTTTTTGTCTAGTCATGTTGATTACAAGAACATAGCCTAGTTTATGCTAAAGTATTTATTATTATTATATTATATATATTATCTATCTAGCTGTCTGTCTTTCTGTCTGTCTGTCTATCTATCTATCTATCTATCTATCTATGCTGCGTTGACTTTCGGATGTCACGTGGTATCTTGTTTGACATTTCTATTGGCCAATTCATATTAAACGAGTACCGGTCCCTTTCAAGCCGTTAAAAATAAGGAAGTTAGTTCCTCCGAACGATACAGCTTCTAAGTTAGTATCGACTTTTTTTTTAACAATGGCCGTTGTTGCTACCCATATTTTACATTTGTAAACAAGACTACATAATACACAGCGTGTTTTTCATGTTGTAACAGTGTTTGTTTTCATTACGTTTTCGCGGAGGGATTCACACGCAGCCGCTGGGTCTGGCGTGGAGCATTATTTGAATCGCTCTCTTTCCTTTTTGTCGTTTGTATAGCTAATCATGTATTCAAGACCTTAATACCCTTTTTACGACACAGTAGTCTATACATGTATTTTTTTTTTCCTGTTTAAACGGGAGACACCCCTTTTATTTGCCTTAAATGTATAAGGTAAGTTACTTGTTGTTACTCCATTATATTCAGCACTAACGTTAACGTTACTGTACTGTTGCTACTGTTAGCTAGCAAACATTAACGTCCCATGTGAAGAGTTCATGATGACAAACTAACGTTAACTTAGCTAAACAACAATTAGCGTTTGGTGTTCATTTATTTAGTTAGCTAGTCGGCGTTAACGTTATGTCCCTAGAATAAGTCTTTAGTAGTAGTTGTACTGATGTGTAACGTTAGCTACAGCTGTGTTCATGCAAAATATATCTCATGGCCTACCAGCATCAACCTGATTGGAATAACATATTAGGAATAACGTTACAGGTGACTTAACTCCCTGTTGTCGTCCATCTTAAGTTTTCCCTAGTGACCAGTGTGTTGACACTTACAAGATGTATGTCTGTATGTATGCATAATATCTTGTCATTGCAGATGGCTACCGTGATGAACACTGCTAGCACTGTGGGAGATCAGAAGGAGACACTGTTGTCCCCCACTGAGGACTCCACTCCTGTTTTTATTGACCCCTCAGACCCCCTGAAATTTTCCGAGCTCACACCTTGTCAGTTTGGCATCTCTGTCAAGAGTTTTGTTCCAGCATCAGCCAACAGCAAAGGTGAGAGGACTGTGTGTGTGTGTGTGTGTGTGTGTGTGTGTGTGTGTGTGTGTGTGTGTGTGTGTGTGTGTGTGTGTGTGTGTGTGTGTGTGTGTGTGTGTCTGTGTGTGTCTGTGTGTGTCTGTGTGTGTGCAAAACCAGTCAAAAGTTTGGAGTCACTTAGAAATTTCCACTCCATTATAGACAGAATACCAACTGAGATCAGTTACATTGTTTTTTTTTTTTAACCGGGGCAGCAGTTTTCAGATTCCATTATGTGCTTACATAATTGCAAAAGGGTTCTCCAATGTTTTCTCAGTTAGCCTTTTAAAATGATATCAGATTAGTAAACCGAATGTGCCTTTGGAACGTTGGATGAATGGTTGCTGATAATGGGCAATGCAGATATTGCATTAAAGATCAGCCATTTCTGTCTACAACAGTCAAGGACCCTTTTGCAATGATGTAAGCACATAATGGAATCTGAAAACTGCTGCCCTGATTAAAAACATATCTATCGGTAGGGTTTGCCATAATCTGTAATAATAAACTTAAACCACTGTAAAAAAGAAACATGCATAATAAATCATACTATTGTCATATATGTGACCAAGGCAGTATTAGATTCACAATTTAGCACCACTGATGCATAAAATTAAGAGGCAAAAACCATCAATGGAAAGTGACACCAACTGAGTGAAGTGGCATTCTTCCCCCTCTTGCTCTAGATAAGTCACGTCTAGCACAGATAAAAAAGGCAAGGCGGCGGTCCAGCGTTGGTGTCCGGGGCTCCCCAGAGACAAACTCCCTCATTCGCTTCATGGCACAACAGAGGATGAAGACTCCACCAACCTTTAAAACTCCAGAGGTAAGATCCTTTATCGGGATACAGTTGAGCAAATCTTGCACCCCGTCACATCATACTAGAGCTGGGCGATATGGAGAAAATCAAATACCCTTCCCGTCTTCTAAACCCTCCCCCCAATTCCCCTACGTCCAGCGCCCTTGCTATCGCCCTTGCATCTTCGAACTTTGCTTTCATTTTGATCTCGCCCGCACACCTGTAAAGTTTCATGACTGCATCCTGTACGGTTGTGTTGCTATTGGGGTGAGAAAATCTTGCCACAGACGGATGTATAAACACCTAGTGAAGTACTCAAATCCTTTTCTGTGGTAGGTCCAGCTACAGTCAGGTTTTCCCTGGGTTTTTAGAGAGCTTTGGTGCAAATGACATCATATGCTTATTTGCATGTTAATTAGTTAACGTTAGGGCTGAAAATTAGTGGGACTGCACTAGTAGCTACAATGCCAGCTGGCAACGGCTATGAAAAGTGTTGTACCTGTTAATGGTCGTGAGCATGGTCCTATATAAACAGATTATGCTGCAACAGTGAATGGAAAGTGACAGCATGTTGTTTATTTTTAGGAACAGTTTGCTTTATTTGCAATGGTTTCTGGAAAGCATCATATGTCTTACAATTACATTCCAGGATATATCCAGTGTCCTTTCTCTCACAGAAAGAGTTCTGTTTCAGTCTTTGGACCAGAATAGAAAATTCAGCTTGACAAATATCACACATAGCTAGGGCTGCAGCTATCGATTATTTTAGTAATTGAGTATTCTACATTCTACCAATTATTCCATCAGTTAATCAAGGAATCGGATAAGAAAGGCCTTTGCAGCGATAGATGCTAATATTTTTAAGCCCGGGCCACCAAGCCCCTAAATTTGGTGGTAGGGATGTAACGGTATGAAAATTTAACCTCACGGTCATAGTGACCAAAATAATCAGTTTTCCGTATTATCGCGATATTAAAAGTGTGTTTAATATGTTATTACAAAAATATAGGCAAAACCTTATCAAAGGGGCATCTTTAACATCAAAGGAACAAGGGTTCAGCATGTAAACGGCTTATTTGTCAGGAACATTTCCAGTAGTGCAGGTTTAAATTATACAAATCCAAACATTCAAGCTAAGACATAACGAACAATATGTAAACAAATCAAAGAAACGCCACTAATTATATAATTGTTTTCTTCATCAAAATTAAAATGTAAAACGCATGTTGTAGGCTGCGCAGTGCGCCTGCGCGGCAACTTCAGAAGACTCAGATGAAGGTGGGAAGGATTAAACACACGGTTTCTACACTGCCCTCCCGACATCAAAGCGCAGTGCTGCTCACTCAACCGACATCAGACTGTAGTATCGCTGTCCACCTGCGGGGGGCGTGGACAGGCTTTCCAACAGGCAGGATCATTTAAAAGGCAACCGCATCTACATTGTGCGTCTGCCCTATTTCTGATACCGTAGAGGCAGCTATTTTGGCGTGGTGGGCCGCCATTTCCAAATCAACATAGAGGAAACACTGACTTGTTATCGTCAACGTTTTTATCACAGTTTATCGTTGCATCCCTATTTGGTGGCTAAATACATTTTTGGTGGCCCAAATGTAAACTCTAAAGTAAAGTGTCATTTTCACACCCCCTTCATGTCTCTGGCTCTTTACACTGAATATGCAAAAGAGCTGTTCACTAAGCCCAGGTAAATGTGACTATACTAAGCCTACAGCAGGGCTGTTTAACTATATTGTTCAGGCTAATCTGAGTGAAGTTTAGAAAGAATGAAGAATGCCTTTTTTTTTTTTTTTTTTTTTTTTTTTTTTTTTTTGTTAAAAAAAAAAAAAAGCTGTAGTTGTGTAAAACAGCGCGGTGGACGAAACACTGCATGCAGAGGTCATGTAACCTTGTGTCGGGTCCGCTCCGTGGAATGATTGAGTAGACTGGATGTTTTCTGTTGAGAGGCTTAGCATTGACGGCATGCTGCTGTGGTAAGCTAGTTTGGTTTTTACAAAAGACACACTGTATAGTTTTTAATTTTTTTTTGCAGCTTGAAATGATCCCAAACTTTCTGCCGTTTCTCCGCCTGTCTCTTTTCTTGGACCCTCACTACTTTCGCTCTCTTCCTTCAATCCGCGCCGTCAATCTTCACCGCATGTGTCCACTAGAGGATGGATACCCGAACCGAGCCGTTGGGTCCCGACGGGCCGGGTTCGGACAGATATTTAGAAATGATGGTCGGGCTCGGTCACATCAGCGCGTTAAGGCATTGAACATTTTATATTTAAAAAAGCTTATTACGTAGGTGCGCGCCTGTGTTAAGGTACGCTTGTTGCCCCGTGTGTGCTGATGCCTCATCTGTTGACATTTCCGAATGTCTTCCTACAGTTGCTTAATAAAAGCGGGCTTTCCACACAAACCAATGTTTGTGTCATTAGTATGAGGGCACGGGCCGGGCTCGGACAGAAAAATGCGTCCCGATCAGCACTCTAGTGTCCACAGCAGCGCCAGCCCGTTGTGTGATAGTAATAACCATCTGTGTGGAAACAGTGAGCGGTACAACGTTAGTTAAATTTGCATCGTTTTTAGTAATCAAATTATTCGAGTTACCCAAATCATTTCAGCCCTACCCGTGCATCTCAGGTCACATTTTCACTCACTATGATCACTACTTCGTCATTGCAACACATTATACAAGCATTACTTCTGGCTTTATACACCGTTGAATGGCAGGTGGGACGTGGTAACGTGTATGAAATTACTTAACTGTTTGTCACTCACCGTTTGCCTAACGTTACCATGGCCACCTGCCGTTAAACAGTTAGACAACCGGCACAGGTCGGTGTAGTGAGCGGCCAGTGCTGCCAGGGGATCGGCATATGCCTATGTACCACAGTGGCTGACCATCAGCCACTTTTTGATCTTGGCGCTACTGAATAATTGATTGAGCACAGAACAGATTTAGTAGTGCTTGAATTTCATTATGTCCGTCTGAACCCCTCATTTACTTAAAACATTATTTGTGCTTACATTTTTTAAATAAAACATACAATTACATAAAAAATGCACAGGTGGAATGAAAAAACTGAGGGCTTGTAAAAGGAACCCACCAATAAAAAGAAAGATGGCTGTACATACTTGCCACAAATTTTCCAATGAATAAATATTTTTTAAATATCTAAAAGAAAAGAATACAATTTCCAAACAAATACTACAGATAAAATAATGTAGGATGTATAATATGACCCTTCCCTATAACCTCCAGCCTGTCAGTCCTATCACGAAGACGTAGAAAACGCTGTTGTGCTGGTCATAGAGGAAGTGTAACCACACACACACCGTGACTGCACACACTTTATTGGCATTGCGCTGACTCACTATGACTTGAACAAGCTGCAGAGGCCACATAGTTTCGCTCCCTCTCCACCGCAGAGAAGACAGAAGTGTGTGCTTACACGCCTCAGTTACCAAGATTTGGCACCGATTGATTTAACATGAGTCGGTACTGACAATGTAATTCGGTCAGTACCCTTTAAAAAATAGAGTTCAGTACCCAACCCAATTGTTTACATCAGTATATATTCTCAGTTGTGATCAGTTGAGAAACACAATGCTTTTATACGATGCATATGAATTAAGCTCAAATCTATGACAACAAAAAATGGGATTATGTTTTTAAATACACAGCTTCCATAAAATTCCTATTCTGCTCACTCATTGCTTATCATTAAGATAACATATTTCTGACCAATGAAGGAGAGGAGGTGGGCACTAAAAAGCCTAAGCCAATAGCATGAGTCTGCTCACAAGCACAAATGGCTTGTGTTAAGGATGTAAATGAAAGCTATGCATTTCGCTGTATGTTGGCAAAACGATGCATGTTTGAAACACAGTGAGCAAATGATGGACAGCAGAGAATTGCATTATGCTGCAGAAGGGATTTAAGAAGCTTCTATGGACTTTTGACACATTTTTCCGACTGGTAAGCTACCAATTCTTAGGTCTGCAGGTGGTGAGTTTGATACTAGAAGGATCAGTTTGGGGTCAAATTTAGCTTGAAGGAAAGTTGTTTTTCTTTTACTCTTGTTCTGACTAGTAATGACAGACTGTTCGGCTGCATGAGACTTGCTGTTAGTCGGATAATGCATAGCTCAATAAACCTGTAAAAGTAATATTTCGTGTGTGTGTGTGTGTGTGTGTGTGTGTGTGTGTGTGTGTGTGTGTGTGTGTGTGTGTGTGTGTGTGTGTGTGTGTGTGTGTGTGTGTGTGTGTGTGTGTGTGTGTGTGTGTGTGTGTGTGTGTGTGTGTGTGTGTGTGTGTGTGTGTGTGTGTGTGTGTGTGTGTGTGTGTGTGTGTGTGTGTGTGTGTGTGTGTGTGTGTGTGTGTGTGTGTGTGTGTGTGTGTGTGTGTGTGTGTGTGTGTGTGTGTGTGTGTGTGTGTGTGTGTGTGTGTGTGTGTGTGTGTGTGTGTGTGTGTGTGTGTGATAGATGTGCTCCCCTCTCAGTAATACCACTTCTGTAATTTCAGAAGTCTGTGACCTGTCAAACTGCATCTCTGAGCAGATATGTTTGTTTTTGCTGTTTCTACTCACAGCTTGTTGGAGGTAGCCCCTTCCTTCCCCGGGTCGCCTCCACGCTAAGGCAGAAGATGGCCTCCTTCCAGAGCCTGATGGATGTGGAAGAGAGTGAGGTCTGTGATCCGATGCCAAGGCAGGACAGCAACACTGGAGGATGCATCAAGACAAGAGATTATCTGTCTGGTGAGGCTGCCTCATTGCCACAGTATTAATAGTTTCATTCCTCACCAAGGGTCTATGCCAGTAGGATTTCTTTATGATGTCTGGAGGCACTGTTCAAAAGCAGTGGATTAATGCATAGCACAGTGTAAGCCTGACACTGACATCTTGCAGCAGTCATTCCTTCTGAGCTTGGTCAGCTTCTTAAATGGCCCAGTTTCTGAGATGTTTGTTGCTGAAGTGAGACTTTATCTCAATTATACAATTTTTTATATATATTTTTTTAATGATTTTTATGTTTATATTTTATGTGATGTTTTGTCTTCTTTTTTTCTTTGTCTTTTTTTTTAGCTGAGGTGCCACAGAGTCCCATTTGTTTTTGTATGTTTATATAACTTGTCTTTTTTTTTTTTTTTGTCCTCTCAGATGGGAACAGCCATAATGGAGGGAAGGAGAACTACCCACCAATGATGACGCCCGTACCCAGCAAGAGGAGGCGCCTGGGCCGCCGGGAAGGGTGTGAGGTTGAGATTAGAGAGGGCAGCACTCCTATCTCCAACTTCAGTCTGAAGGAGCAGGAGGTACACTCACTCTGACCGGGTTTTTACTTGACTGCTTTCAATAATTTAACTAAAAGGTTTTCCCTCTCCGTACTTTGCTTCCATTGAATCTGCTGAATATTTGTAACTCCTATATGCACGGTAGATCTCAGTGCAACACAGGGCCTTTTAAATACAAGCATATCTAAAAAGAGAAAAACAAGATCTCTCAAGCAAACAGTTTGATTTTAGTGCTGGGTGAGGTTTATTTATTTATCATTGCACTTATTTGTCTTTTACTTGTATTCTGTAAGGTGCAATATCATATTTGAAGTTTTCTGTATCATTCTAAGGACAAAAAATGCAGTTTGGTAAATCTGCAATTCCTGTCCATGGTGGTAGTGTTCTTGCTGTTGTAATGCTGTACAGCAGAATGAAACAGTGGGAGTTCCTTAATCATATCTACTAGGGCTCGGACAATATGCTTTTGTCCGGATTCCATTCTTTCACGATACATTGGTGCCCATTCGATTTGTGTTGTTATTTTCATTTATTGCGATTCTATAAGTATTGCGATTCCATATTCCCTGCTAAGAACCACCAGGTGAGGTCTTAATCCAGACTGCAACACACACAAAGTTTGGAAGGAATAACGTGAGAATGCCATTTGAGTAGCAGAACATCTATACCATTTTCCACATTGGAAATAAAACCTTAAAAAACACAGCTGAAACCAATAAAGAGATGATGTGTAATTGACGGCACAACCACAATTAGTCATTCAAGCAGGACTCTTTTTAAAGTGAAGTGACATTTAAAACGTTAACCAGCCAAGCATACAATTTTCTGAATGAAAAGTGTAATGGCCATTACCCCCAGGCTCAGTGTAGCACACTTCCGTTGCAACATGGTACCAAGCAGTAATCGTATGCTTCACAACTTCAGCCACACCGCAGGTGATAACAAGGCAGACCTACTATCTAGTGCTGTCTTTGTTTTAAAGTTCTCAACCTGTCTGGTCATGCAGACAACATGAGAAAAAGCATCATTTTTTGAAATGTTACTATGGCAGTTTTGAGTAGCCTCTGTGGTTTGGAGTGTTATTTCCCCTCCTACATTCATGTTCTTACTTTCATCTCACAGCCCCAGTTTTCTGATCCGCTTTTCTATAGCTTCATCTAAGCTGTATTTGTAATCTGTATTTGTGGTGTTAAGCTACTGCTGCTCCTTGAACTACAGTCTAACAGGAGGGGGGTGGGCTCATGTGTTCTCTCTCAACAGGACAGTCTCTTTGAACTCCAAAGCCTCGGCCGACCACCACCCGATTATGCTGCTTCACCAGCTGCAGGATCATCATCCCCCTTTCACTTCCCCTCTGTCCCCTCTTTGCTGGAGATGAAGCCCACAGGTAAACACACAAAGCTAGTATGTTTACCTGTGTACCATAGTAGCTGGTATACCAAGCATTTGAGGCTTGGTATACTTATCGTGCGTTCCATTTGTACTCGGATTTTCCGAGGTCCAAGTTGGAAACGCGCCCCCTGACCTCGGATTTCAGAGCTCGGAACTTGGGCAACCACAAAGTACCCCAAGCTAAAAATCCAACGTAGCTGCTCCATGCATCAACAGTTGTGAAAGCTGTAGTAACATACAGTTATAAGCACTTCTGTGTTATTTGTGTCTCACGAAATCAGTCGTACGCGCAGCGCTGTCCATATTTTTTCGTTACGCTGTTTATATGCACAAAAATAGCGTAATGCATTGTTATAAATTGGTATTGCTAACAATGGCTAACCTGGCTACAGCTAATGAAAACAATGAAATCCGACTTGTAAATGGAACGCATTCAATTCGGGTGTGACATCATTTCCAGCTTTGGCTTCCGAGTTCCGAGGTAAATGGAATGTTCGAAGAGCTAAGCTTGATGCAGTGTGTCCAGGCTGCATACCAGGAGAGAGGAAATTCATGTCAATCAACAGCTTTTGAGTTTTCTGTGTTGGAGAACACCACGTGTATTTTAGTTGACGTGTTTTTCTTTAGTTACAAGGGGAGTGTTAATGGTTCTCAATGCCAGTGTTGGTATCAAATAGACCATCAATGTGCAACAGTTGTGCAATGAAGGGATCAGCCGTCATCACTCGCAAGACCTGTACTTGCAAATTCAGTTTTCCCAATATTGATACCACAGACATGACCTAGTTTTTTATTTTTTTATTTTAAGTTGTGGGGGAAAAGCTGCAACTTGTCAAATGTATAGAAACAATATTTACTTCATAAGTAGGTAGTATTTATATCTCCAATACAGTTAAATTATACATACAGTTTATTACTATTAATAAGTTGAGTTATGAAATGGAGGTATGTCATACGAAATATCTTCGCATAGATGAATTACTGTTTTTGATTTCTTGTTATATTTGCTTGTCTAACTGGCCTGACAATATCTGAAAAAGTTTATTCCATGTTGATTATACTTGCAAGTACCCTGAACCATAAACAAATTGGTAATCCGCCTGTAAGAAAGACGATTTAGAGTTTTACCAAATATTAATAAAAAGCCAAGAGTTTATAGCAAAGTAGCTTTACTTTCTGCCTCGTCATACATTGTGTAATGGGGGCAACCAAAGGTAAATGGCTTATTTCTGCCTTTGCAGGAGAGGATGACTCCACCGGAACGTCCATGGTTAAGAAAGCAAAAAAGAGGGTGCACTTCGGAGGGCCACTCTCTCCTGAGTTCTTTGATAAGAACCTGCCCCCCAGCACACCGCTACAGAAGGGGGGCACGCCGGGCCGGGCGCCCACACCAGGTGTGAGCTTACAGCCGCGCCCAGTGCTGAAGACACCGCAGAGGAGTGAATCCCAAACGACACAAGCTCAGCCAGATCCCAGCACCCCCTCTGAGTTTGGTGCCTCACCTACACTTGCAATGCCTCGCAACCGCAGAATGCCGTCTGTGGGAGAGGACGGTGAAGAGAATGATGGAGAGGTAGACAATGATGACATGATAGTTTTAAGATTGGTAATGTTTCTGTGGCGCTAGCATGGTGTATACTCCTCTATACACGTCATAAAATAAAAGTTACAACATTAAAAGTTTAGATTGAAATACTCTGCATAATCCAGGTTGCTCTCTACAAACATCAAGATATTCACAAGCAACTAGGGCTGCTTTTGTTATTAGTACTGACACATGTTGAACTCTTTACAGTTTAAGTTTAGCTAAGAGTCTGTTTTTTCTCTATATATTATACTTGTTAATAACTGGATAAAAGTCTGAAGCGATCACTTGTGTGAGTTATGTTTAATAACTGGTATATTACTTACAAGAACCAGGATATGCCCCACCATCTGTTGTGGATTGTACATGATACGGTCAGCATTGAACAACATTGTTTTTCTTTATTTTGTTCTCCCAGATTGTTTTCCCTTCAATGGAGGAGATTTACTCTGCGGTGATGAGAGATACAGGTTCATTATTACAGTTTGTTTTCCCTGAGAGTTATAATTTGTCTCTAGTAGAATGCAGTCAGACTCTGTTTAAATGATAAACAGCATTTTTATTATGTATTTTCAGAATGTATGTGGGATCCTCAGCCGTTGAATTTAAACACTGCTTTCAATGAGGAGTCTCTTTCACAGATTCTGACAGGTGAACTACCGTCATACTTCACCATTTTTTCCTTTCATTACCACTCAACTTTATGTCTTCGTTTTTCCTGTTCTCCACCTTCTCGTGTCTCCTGACACATTTAATAGTGTCAAGCTATAAGACTTAACAGAAATAAAATGTATGTTTTTTTTTGTGTGTAGCTCAAACGGCTCAGGTTTATCATTCAAAGCAAGCCAATTGCCAGTCCACAGCTGACAGTCTCAACAGGTGTCATTTGCGCTGAAATACTGTCAATTTCCCCCAGAGTCTGAGACTAAACCCAGCACAACCTCCCAGATGGATGCCCTGGATGAGCCTACATTCGTGCCAAAGAAGGAGAAGCAACATGAAGTGGGTGTGAAAGCTCCGGCACAATCTAGAAACCGAAGGAAGAAAAAGGTCTGCCATCATTACAGCTCCAGGGTTTTTATCTACTTTCTTGGATAGGTCATTGAGGGTTCACAAGATATATGACCTGATTATTACTATCCTCTACAGATTTCCATACTGCTAAAATTCCATGTCAAACACTGAAAATGTCTAAATCTCTGCCACAGAAGCCAGGACCAGAGCATGCGTCTAGCGGTGAGGCTTCAGCTCCCTCCGGCAGTCTAAAGAGAAAGGTCTGCTATTGCTACAAACTGCTTTCAGCTTGATCTCACTTGCAGAAATCTCCCTTTACCAGATGAGACATAATTTTAATAATTTAGGCGCCATAACATGCTCCTATCTAATCTACTGTTTAATTCCACTGCATTTGAACTGAACCACATCCGAGGAGATCCACTTTAAGTGTGTGAGAGTGTGTGCCAGAGAGACGGTGTATAAAATGTATCCTAATTCCAACACTGTGGTCCCCCAGCAGCCAGAGGAGAGCGAGCCTGGGAAGAGGTCGACACGCTCGGCTGCTAAGTCGGCCGCTGGGAAGATGAAGGTGAGTTGGATGAGTCTGCCCGTTTGATTTCTCTTTACACCGCTCCACTATTGGATCTGCAGAAGTGTCTTGCTGGGAGGCAGTCATGGAGCTGATAGCTGCACAATCTAACTACAACTTACTTTGCCTGAGTTGGGAAAAGAACTGTGTGTGTATACTATGTTTATATGCCCCAGTGTTGTCCCGCCACGTGGGACTCGGTATCGTTAAATATTTTCAATACCAGTGCGGATGCCTTGGCTTTGATACCGGTTCCTGAACGATACCGCTTTTGATACCAATTTTATAAAATCAAATTTAAGAAAAAGAAAATTACATTACATGTTATGGTACAGATGTTTAGTTTTCAGCACCTTTGCATTTTCCACTCAAAGCTGTTTTACAATTTATAAAAAAAAAAAAAAAAAAATACTTATTTAGGCCTACCGCCACTTGAATTTGTCGGTTAACACAATGGAGCTCTACGTCACAGAGGAATCAGATGAGGCTTTGGATACATACACAATCCATTTATTGTTGGTTTTAGCGTTTTCATGGTATTTGTTGTTAATAGGAAAAATATAGAATATCGCCAGACTTATCTTTTTCGGACAAAATAAATAAATATGATAATCTAGACGAGTACAACAAATGAAGAGCTGTGCTTCTCACTAACTACACTCATCGCTCTGGATGGAAGTTTAGGGCTGCCACTTTTTATTGTCGATTTTGTTTTTATCAATTACTTGTATAGTCTATTAAATGTCAATCAGTGTTTTCCAAAGCCCAAGATGGCGTCCTCAAATGACATGGATGGATGGAGTAACAGAGGAGTGAAGAAAACTAGAAAATGTTCGCATTCAGCAAGCTGGAATCGGAGCTTTTGTTCTTGTTTTTCATAATGAAATGACTCAAAACCATTATCCATTATCGAAATAGTTGGCAATTGATTTAATAGTTGACATCTAATCGATTTAAAAGCTGAACCTTTGCAGCTCTGTGGAAGTCTGTCCAGTACAACAGTACAGCAGGTGGTTTGTAGTTGGCAATACATTCCCTTATGCACCTATGACTTTGAAGCTCACATTACAACAGTCTACTGACTGAGCTAGTAGTGTCTGGCTCGTCTGACAGCTTTGTTGTAGGTTTTAGTTTTTATACACGCTCCAATAACTATGTAAATATCAATGTAAGATGGCCCCAGGACCTGTGGAGAATGCTTTAACAATAACCTGTATGATCCAATGTTTTGTGGTAACTGTTTTTAATTTTTTTGTATTTTTAGTGTTTACAAGACATTTATTTTACAGTTGATGATTTGTCCAAATTATGTATTATTATTATTCTTCAGTAATCCCCAGCCTGACATAGCGCCTACACAATGAGCCACTGTAATTTATTTTTATTTTTTTATGTACTTACAAGTTGCATTGACATGTCAGACCAAACCTTCCTCATGTCTTTCCACAGATGGCCTCCACGGCAACCCGGCGGTGGAACAGGGCCGTGGACCGCTCCCTGTATGGCTCTCGGGCGTTCGCCTCCAAGAACCCCAACCTGAGTCCCATCACTGAGACGTTGTCCCTCATCAGCCGGTCTCCAGCAGCACCGCACACTCCCTCTGCCAGCTGCACAGGTAAAACACGCAGGCAATAACTTCAGCTTCTAGTAGTATTAAGTAAACATTAATTACGGGTTTTGCTTCTATGCTGTTGGGTGGAAAAAACAAATTCTATCTTTCCGTAACGTACGACCTTTCAAAATCTATCATCACTACATTTATTTTTGATTCCTGAAAAGGTTAGAATTTTTGGAGGGCAGCAATTATTGGTACAAATGAATTTCCCTGATATAGTTTTGTCCTCATTTCTTCCAACAGGCCCAAATCATGAGACCCACTTGAACCCTGAGATGGCAAACGACAGTCAAGCGATCGGTCACATTACCGTGACTGATGCCTTGGAAGATCCTTCAGAAGATTCCGTCACATCTCCAAACTCCATTAAAGAGAGCCCCACGGGGGACGGCAGGGGGCCGAGGGTCAGAGGGAGAGCACTGCAGAAAAGGAAGGTCAGTGTTGCTGATGATGGCCTGTTCTGTGAGGAGACTGTGGACCAGACTGGAGTAAAGACAGAGGAGTCCTGTGAAGACCACGCTATTCCAAGCCTTCAGGCATCAAGGGAAACCCCTCTGAACCCCACTGTACCTGAACAAGGAGAAGTCAACACTGCAGATATTGCCCAGACTTCTGCCGATACACACTGCACAGACTCCGATGGGAAATTACAATGCTGTGGCAATCTGGACGCACCCTCCTCAGACTGCCCACCTTTGGCATTCACTGTGAGTCTGCTAGCCGAGCCGGCAAAGAGAAAAGCCAAGCGGGGCAGGAGGAGCTCTGTAAACCGCTCAGTGCTACAGGAGCAGGGGCACCGGGCAGAGGAGCACCCAACCAGCCATGAAGTGGAGGAGAAGGGACATGCGGACCAAGCAGCTAGCCAGCAGGAAAACATCAGGCCAAGCTCCGATAGCCAGGAGGTTGGGGGGGTAGCCGGTTTGGACCTCGCCCCGTGGCAGGCTGACTTTAATTTTGAGGATGTGTTCCGCCCTGTCGCCACTAGAGGGCAGCGCTCGGTGCGCCGCAGCCTGAGGAACAAGTGCACTGCCGAGCAAAGCAGCACCAGTGCGGGTCTCGCCTGGCTGCCTTGGACCTCCCCCGAGTCCAACACAGAGGCGCGCAGGAAGACCCGCGGCCGGCAGCTCTCTGCGGCTCCACCTGTCCAACCTCCACTCCCCGAGGAGACACAAGACAGCGCTTCATGAGACTAACCTGACGACATGAACGTGAACTGAGATTAAATGGGGATAACTAGTGCATTCATCACACCTTCATACATACCTACCCTGTCTTGTTAAAGTGCTCATATTATGCTCATTTTCAGGTTCATAATTGTATTTAGAGGTTGTACCAGAATAGGTTTACGTGGTTTAATTTTCAGAAAACACCATATTTTTGTTGTACTGCACATTGCTGCAGCTCCTCTTTTCACCCTGTGTTGAGCTCTCTGTTTTAGCTACAGAGGGAGACCTCTCACTTCTGTTCCATCTTTGTTGGGAGTCGGGCATGCTCAGTAAGTACTGCTAGCTTGTCAGTTGCAGAGTATGAGGACGTGCCATGCTAGCAGCTAGGCGAGCATTATAACGTGTGTTACAAAGTGACGCACGTTCATCACGGAAGTAAAGACTGGACTACAATAGAGCTGTTTGGAGCAGTTTGTGAACAGTGTTTTCTGTTGGAGATGGAAAGTCTCTTTGGGGTGGACTTTGGGCTTTTTCACTTTGGAAGCCTGTTACATGCACAAAAACAAATAGATAACGCAATAAAGGAAAGGGAAAACGCAAAAAAATCATAATATGAGCACTTTAATATTAAATGGAATGATTTCCCAAAGAACAGGCAGATTGTTTTATATTGGCTAAAACGTCGATGCCTTTGGGCTCTGAATTATTAGAGCTGACCAGTAATTTGTAGCCTGTTTCCCCTCCGTTAACCAAGCCAGTCAATACACTGTGAGCCCAATCATCTCTGCAGACCACCATCCAATCAATATCCAACCACTCAGCTGGTAATCACAGTGCATCTTCAGACGCGCTCTCCAAAGTCATGGGATCGAGCATTTCCTAGTCAATATCTACTCTTTGTGCATAGAGGATGGCTGTGCTGCATTCACCGTCTGTCAAGCAAGGCTGGGCAGGAGGAGGGCGTAATAATAATGGAATAGTAATGGAGGGAGGAAATGTGCCTTATACATTGGAAATTTAATTTATAGGCTCAAACTATTCTGTTTATTTGTGGTTGCTTCAGGAAAATGTCCAGAAGAGGTCCCCGGCTCATTGCATTATCTGAGCTTGTAATGGATGGTTTTAATTCTGTCAATAATTAATAGTAATAGCAAGTCCGATTAAAATTGTCTTAAATTTTGCACCAAATTAGAAATAAGTGTGTGTTCTTAATGAGTTCTCTGGAATGTCTAAATGTACCTTGCTAGACTCTGATTGTGATTAAATGCTTTGGTTGCAAGTAAAGACACCTCGTTAGATCAAATTGTGTTCATTTAAACGGATGATTTAGACTCATTGGAAAGGAATTCATCCAGATAATAAAACAGTCACTATCTCCGCAAATGTGATTATCCAGCTGTGTGGTCAGTTCAGATCAAGTACGGCAGCTTTCCTTTCACATCAGCCAGGACCTTTTTGTCATAAGTGAATGAATGCATCGCTACATACTATTCTGATCTACGTTTTGCACACAGCCAAATGTCTGGAAGTCAATTGACCTCTAACCTCAGATTCCAGCAGTCAGAGATTGAAATCGGCTCCTCTTTACTGGCTCCGTCGATCTGTCAGAGAGGAACGGAGAGAGCGGTAACAAATTGAGTTTCAAATTCAGTTCACATAGGAAAATTGGCTCCCAGAATGATGCATGGCTGTGATCTATCCATCACTGGGTAATTGACTCGCTCCTTTTACATCAAGTCACTGTCACTTGGCTGAAGGGCGCCAGAGGTTTCTGGCTCCCAGTGTGCGCCAAGATCTCTTCTGTGTTCCCACTGGAAGGCTGACGCACACAGTCATATAGCCACTCGTATAGCTCTGGGTTGACCCCGTGGTGCTACTGTGCCATCTGGTGGAGGGCCTGAGGAGTTGCCGTCGCCAGGTATTCATCCGTCAACTTGATCAACTATGAGGAGATGAAAGAAGTCACTGGAACTGATATTATCGTCAGGAGAGCAAATAATTTACTATATGCACGTTATTTTGTGTCAAAGAGGCTTTTGTTGGCTGCTACTGCTGAACAAGAATCCCATCAAGGCTTGTGTGTTTTCTGTTTTTCATAGCATCATGTGCCTATTTCGTGGCTTTTCTTCTGTCTGATTATAAAACGTGTAACTGGGATTGCCTTTGTGAATAGGCTGTTTTTATTGTGTGTGTACAGCCAAACTGCTGCACCTCTATACAAGTGGGTGTGGGGTGTGTTTTCTGTGTCCGAGAGCGGGAGAGTGTGTGTATGTGAGAAGGGGTGTGAAGCTGAAACCCCTGTCCCTGGCAGACGGGCATAGTGAAGACGGCTTAACACAAGAACAATGGGGTCCTTTGACCAAAAACGACGCCCCCAAGACATGTGGCCTCCAGTCACCGTGGCAACCCCCCATGGGACAGGGAGCAGGCTGACAGCTGGAGAGGAGGACTTACAAAAATGGAGTCCATTTCTTTCCACTGAAGCTCCCCTTGCTCTATATCTTTTCCCTCTTCTCCCTGTCTTCCTCTACTCAGTGCCCTTATGAATGTGGGTTACGTCTCATTTTACAGCTTTATGTGATTGACCTTATGGGCTTGACTCACCACCTACCAACTCCTGCTCACACACAAAAAGAGTTTAAAGAGACAACAATAAATCAGGTCTTTATGGGCTCTTGTTGGAGTCAGTAGTAAGAGAGCATTGAACTCATTGACAAATATGGGGCTGAGCCACACAATTTCACACTCACTGTACACTTGATTTTACGCCTCGTTTTAAAACGGATGAGCACTTTCTGTACAGACACAAAGAGGCATAATCAGTTATTTGTACTTCCAGATTTAGAGACTTTCGTCTTTCAATTAGTTAATTAGTAGCTGAATGGAATTAAGTTGTCCCGCCGCCTCAGTCCCTTCTGTGCTCGATGCTGTGAGCCCTCCTATTATTGCTGCTCAGAGGCGCGCTTTCTAAGCCCGGCACAGCTCTCCTACGGAGCTAAAGACAGCAGGGTGGAGGGCAACAAAACAAAAGGCAGAACAACAACAAGAGACCCATCTAGCTACTCAGTTTGGTTTTCTGTCCCAGTGTGTCAGCATGCTACAGCTGTGGCTGGCTCAGACCTGCTTCAAACAGCTGCCTCTACATGCAGCATGCAAGGCCACAAGATGTAAAGGGAATTTTTAGTGTTTGGTTTTAAAAATGCAACAGTTCTTTGGGGAACAAATCTGCGTTTTTCATGTGCACAGTAAGCAATGTACATTGCACACTATTGCAATGCTATTGCTCTACTGCACGTGTCAAACTCAAGGCCCGGGGGCCAAATCCGGCCCCTTGCTAATTTTGATCCGGCCCGCATATCAATTTAGGTTCACAACTAATATTGGCCCGCCTAGTTGTGCACAACACCAAAAAAGTCAGTCACACTGTAAGTATGTGACACTTAAAGAAGATTTTGGCAGATTTGCTGACTTTGAGCCTCAGAAATTCCCCCACAACTAGAGCGTTTACATATTCAGGCTGTGAAACGGGTTGCTATGAGTCAGCGGTGTGGTAGCCTGCTTTTAAAAATGTATTCTTTATTTTTCATGTTTTGCTAAATTCTGTGACGGCTAAGAAACTTTTTTGCTGACTTTTTTAGGGTTTTATGTTGACCAAACTGTATGTGAGAAAGCTATATGAGACATGCAATAAAACACTTTTTTTTTTTACTTTTTCAGTTAAATAAAAGCATGTCAGTAAACTATACATGTCTGGCCCTTATTGTGATTCTCATTTCCAGTGTGGCCCTCAGTGAAGTTGAGTTTGACGCACATATCTAAATTCCATGCTTTAGTTTCTCATCTAATTAAACTCTGAAGATTGCCAGTATAGGACAAGGTCATGAAATGTTAGAGAGGGTTTAACCTTACAGCAAGACGCTGGGCAAGTGTACAATATGTTGCTTTTTTCAGTGGCCACCTCTATGTAAAAAGCAGGCTTGTAGAAGTTGGCTTCATTTCAGGCATTTTCAGTGGCATCCAAAACAGGACCTTCCACATCTTTGTAAAGAGTTTTGAATTGCTTTTGAAAAGCTTTTATTAAAGGGATGTACTTGGCTTTCAGAACATTAGTACAGCTGCAAACAAATATTTTCTATGAAAAGATATAATGGAATAATGGCGCCCTGATCAGAGAATGAAGCCACCCTGTGTGTGTGTGTGTGTGTGTGTGTGTGTGTGTGTGTGTGTGTGTGTGTGTGTGTGTGTGTGTGTGTGTGTGTGCGCGCACACACTGTCTCCAGGTTTCGACTTTATCTGTGTGCAGATGGAGGCCAGAGGAGGAGGAGATGAGTAACATCCTGTTGGTGTCAACACATAATTTATGGTAATAAGGACTTATGTGGCACAGGTGCTAACAACACTGTTGGTGTTCTGCTTAACAGCATTGCCGATCAAAGAGGCTACCAATTATCTTGACCACAGTCCCAATTGTTTATGAAAATCATCCGAATATCAATGCAACCTGATCAATTGGAGAATGACGTATTGATATCTTTCAGTATATGAAACAGTTGGGAAGAATGTATCAGTATAAAGAACAAGAATACAGGTGAGTGCATTTACATGTAGGAGCAATCATATATTCAGGGCAAACAGTCTGTCAGTCTGTGGTGTGTTACACAGGACACAGCCCTGCCCACTAACACACCTGTACATATCTCCAAAATGTCTGGGCATGTCCAAACTCAATTCAGTCATGTCTTCAGATGAAAAAAAAGTAGCATCTGCTTGAACGTTAACTCTCCAAACATATTTACTTGTACTGAGAAAGACGATAGGGGGATTTGATGAATGTCTAATCTCAGTGTTGTAGGAAACATGGAATTTATCAAACAGGTTTGGTGGTAGGAGGATTTCTCTCTCTAATATTCTCTAAAAAGTTCTAATGAGAGAGTTTATTTGCATGAATGCTCACAGTTTACAACTGCATAAAAGCAGTTTTTATCAGAATACAGCATAGAAAATCTGCTTAGAAATCTGGGAAATATTGAATAGGATAGAACAACACAATGTCATTCTGCTAAATAAAACATCATATTCATTTTTAGCTTCACTTGTTTTCATTTTAACACACACATTTTCTATAGTCTGCAACTTTTTTAATAATAATTCCAGTGATGGCTCCATGGTATCAGAATTTTGGATAGTCACCATGGAAACCTTAATTGGTCATGTGGGGCCAAGGGCTGGGGAAATTGGCAGAACAGGCAGCCAAGTGACAGCACTCTAGCCCAATGGGATCCCCACCATCCCTGCCTCTCTTCTATCCCCGCCCCTGCCCTAGGGACCAGGGCCGCCTCGCACCAACGTGGAGATGATCCTGAGGGCCCTTTGTTGAACCTCTCCAGCACTGCAGCCTGGCTTTTATTGCACTCGTGCAAGTACACGACTATTCTCCAGACACGGCCTGACCACAGCAGGGTAGATGGTGACTGTGCACCCTTTGTTTTGGCCCGCCATGACATTTGACATGCTCATAAAATCCTAACTGTAATGACTATGAAACGTAAAACAAATTCTGCAGCTAAAAAGTACTTAATCTGAGTGGTACGGCAATGTAAAGCACAGTGCTGTTAAACTTCCCTATATATGTAAAGCCATATATGTTTACATATACAGTATATTACAAGAATAACGGTATTTTTCAACATCAACATTTGTTTTTGGCCCGTGGCCTTCCATCCAGATACACTTTGCCCCTTCATATATAAGAATGTGAGAACTCCTGGGTAGCTCACCTGGTCGAGCAGGCGCCCATATATAGAGGCTTACTCCTCGACACAGCCTCCAACCTGCGGCTCTTTGCTGCACGTCATCCCCCCTCTCTCTTCCCTTTCATGTCTTCATCTGTCCTATATAAATTAAGGCCTAAAATGTCCAAAAAAATAATCAAATAAAAAGAATGTGGGCACTTCTGGGCTTGCCTCACCACCTGTTTAATGTGAGTGTCCCTGCTGAGGTCAGAGTCCAGATGAAGGTCTAGGTACTTCCTGTCCCCAGAGAAACAGAGGAGCAGGTTGGGGTGGGTTTCTGTAGAATGATGATGTGTAACTTTCTTATATTACTAGGAAAGCCCAAAATACTGACAAAAACATGAAATGAATGATACTTTTGAGCCATTTAACACCCAGGTTGCAGACTATGATTATATATGATATATCTATGTTTACAGTTCATGCCTTTTTTCCTCTTAAAAACAAGAACTAGTATGTGGCCACAATTGCTTGTATATTGGTACATAACTGGTTATTACAGTCCTCCAGAGTGTGTATTTTTTATCATGTTGATACTTATTTAATTTTTTTTCTTCATCAACGTTTATACTCCTGCCTCACATGAAGAATGTCCTGCTGAGTTCAAAACTGGTCTCTCTGAAGTCATGTTTATATGCGTTTCTCCACATTCCTGAAACATGCATTCCCTCTGGGCATGGATGTGAGCTATCCCTTTCTGTCTGCGTGTTGTGTAACCGTGTGGTTGACTGGTGACCTGTCCAGGGTGTTTCTCTCCCTTCTGCCTGTTGCTTGCTGGGAAAGGTTCCAGGCCCACTCCCTTTTTTGTGGTATTTAGTAAACATAAGAATGGGGGAGAAAAGAAGAAAAAAAAACGCTACACTGCAGGCCTAAATCAATGCTCAATAATATCCAAATCTTGTCCATCCGAGACATTCTAGTCCTGCGCGGAGGAGTTAACTGAGCCGACATCATCAACATGGTGTCTCCAGAGAAAGGAGGCAGCCTGCCATTGTAACTGGAAGACAAGAACTACTGCTGTTTCTTGAAGAAATCCCTGAAGGGAAGCTCCATCTTCAACTCTGTGTTCAACAGCGTGAGCATCGAGCCGAAGGCCACTGAAAGCAGCTAGTACTTGTAAATAAACTAAAGAAAAATTAAGTTGCACTCATAACCCAGATTTTCACAAGGCACATGTATTTAAAGGATATGCATTCATGTACTAATTAACAGGAATAGAGGGTAGCATTAAATACAACTTTTATTAATAATGATTCTGCTGAATGTCGGTCCGTCCACAGTTTGTTCACAATCACAGCAATTCTTTGAATGGATTGCTATGAAGGACTGTACAGACATTCAGGGTCCCCAGAGGATGAATCCTGATGACTTTGGTGATCCTCTGACTTTACACCTACAGCTCCATCAATCACGTCCAATGCTGTGAGAACCACAAATTAAATTCCACTCACCTTCTGTGTATTGAGGTGGCGGCAGATGTCTTAGAGGCATATGTATTTCAAACCTGAGAAAATAAACCCAAAAACTATCTTCATGGATAGAAAACATGGGAGATGAGTTTGGCAATATATTATTTGTAATTTAGTCATCTTCACTAAATAGCTAGTGACCCCCACTTATGTTAACTGTGCATGTATTCCCCTGTGACTTCAAAACCATTCGTCGCATCAGCGAGTGTGAAGATGTAACAAAATATAACGTAAATCTACAGTTGAAGATCTCCTTTATAGTGACTATATACTGTCCATACAAGGGATTTAAAGAGGCAATGTAGGAGAGCTGAGCGAAGATGGGAGAAAGACAAACTCAAGGTATCTTGATATCCTGAAAAGCTTATTCACCGTAACTCCCAGAGTTAGATAAGTCCATACATACCCTTCTCATCTCTGTGCGTGTTGTAACTCTGTCTGACGCACCCACCGCTAGCCTAGCTTAGCACAGATCCTGGAGGTAACCGGCGCCAACTAGCCGGTTACTATACAAATCACAACATGTAAATAGGAACATGTTGGTGTTATTTTGTCACTTATTGGGAGCAGTAGGCTAGTTACAACAGACTAGAGTTACAACACACTCAGAGATGAGAAGGGTATGTATGGACTTATCTAACTCTGGGGGATATGGTGAATAAGACAAAGTCCCAATAAGTCAGTGTGTTCCAATCAACGCAGTGGTAAACCCTTTTCCTAGCCAGTATATGGAAGCATCCACAGAGATATGTAAGAATTTTCTCCACCATTTCTTAAATAAAATAGAGATTAGGGTCTATATCACACCTGTGACCAGAAATCTCCTCATCTGCACTAAACACTCTGCCAGAACAGTATGTCTCATTTCAAGCAAATTTCATTGCTAGAATTAGAGGAGTTAATCCCCTGCTTAAATTCCTCCACCTGCCAATTACACGCTGTCCCCACTAGATCTCTGAAAGAGGTATTTCAGACTTTTGGCCCACAAATTCTCTCTATTATCAACTGCTCATTGTCTTCTGGCTCTGTTCCATTACTGTCCCATTTGACCTTTCCTGGAGAAACCGACACTAAACCGTCTTTTTTCATTTAAGATGTTTAGAAAGGTCTGTTGCCTTGCATTAATCACATGAATAACAGGAATATTTTTTTAGCAATATCAGTCAGGATTACGTGCCCAGCACCAAAACAGCTCTTATTAAGGTTACCAATGATTTACTGCTAGGCCACTGATTCTGGGACTTCAATTCAATTTGAACTCTGCTCGATTTGAGTTTGTTCATATGATGTTCGATATCCTTATAAATTGCTTTAAAAACTGTGTTGGTATTAAGGACACTGTTCTTGTCTGGTTTCGCTCTCTCTGGCAGATCTTTCAAGAACTCTCCTCATCCCCACTCCCCCTCTCATGTGGTGTTCCCCAGGGCTCATTTCTTGGACCGATACTACTTTTTTTTTTTTTTTATGTATATGCTTCTTTTAGGTCAGATTATCTTTAGGTATAATATTAATTTTCACTGTTATGTGAACCACATGCAATTTTATGTTCCACTTACTGGTAGTGACACAGACACATTTTCTCATGTGATGGGTTGTCTCTGTCATAAAAATCCGAGGTCCTTTTATTTTTGGCCCCCCCAAACCTAACCTGTGACTTTAAAAATTATCTTTTTAATATGTCCTCCAATGTCAAGCATTCCGCCGCAAATTGAGTGTGATCTTTGACTCTGAGCTTTGTTTGGACACATAAATCACCAAGGTAGTGCAATTGTGCTTTCTCCAACTTGGGAATGTTGCAAAAGACAAACATTTTTTATCTCAAACAGACCCTTAAAAAGTCATCCCTGCTTTTATCTCGTCACAGCTGGATTATTGTAATTCCCTGTATTCAGGGACCAGCCAAAAGTAGATCTCCCATCTCCAGCTTGTCCACAACTCGGCTGCCAGACTTTTAGCAAATTCTAAGAGACAATACCATATCACTGCCATGCTTGCAAAGCTACACTGGCTACCTGTTAAGTATAAAATTGATTTTAAACTTTTACTAATTACTTTTAAAACCATACATGGCCTTGCTCCTATCTACATCATGGATTTACTCGCACCCTATAAAGGCCGTTTTATGCTTCTGCGTCGGATCGACAGCATACCCCTGCAGACATCTCTGTGTCTACGCCGGACCCTACGCCGTAGCCTGACATGCACCTCTCGAAAAATGTAATTACACGTCGCTCGGCCGTGGCTTGGTAGCGTTGCATTTCCCCCTACTCATTTCCTGGTTCTCCTTCTCCATAAACAACATGAAATCAAGGAGAGGGTTAACTTCTCCTGCTCCAGATTTCCCACCGTGGTCAGAAAGCACAGGGGAGACACTTTGTTTCTCTCACTATGACTCTAGAGTCGGTAGCCTACTCACTCTCTCACTTCTCCCTCGCTCTACCACACACTCCCCCCACACACACACATGCCGGCTCAACGCACACACCAGCGCACAAGTATAAACACCAGGCCACTTACGTAGGCTACGGTGAAAGCACTGCCTGGAGCTTCCGCAGAAACATAAAACGGCCTTAAGCCCAAGCGCTGCCTGTGCTCCTCAGGTAGGACCCTCCGAACTGTTCCCACAGCCCGCCTCGTTACCACAGGAAACCGTGCACTTTCCATTAGAGGCCCGCAGATGTTGAACTCCCTACCTGAGGAACTTAGGTTCGCAAACTCAGTACCCTCATATCAATCACTCTTTAAAACTTTTTTTTTTACAGTAAATCAGTTGTTTGTCTAGTTTGTATCCCTCATTTACCACGTTTATATTTTTTATTTCACACTCTGTTTATGTTTGTTCTGTAAAGTACTTCATAACTGGGTTTTGAAAAGTGCTATAAGTTTATCATAACATGTAAATGAGATATGTTTAACGTGACATTTAACCTATAAAGTACAGTTGGGTGACAAAAGAAAGAACATACAACATTTTTAATGAAGTGTCAGGCCACTGCGAGCCACCAGAGCACTTTCAACAATTCTCCACATATGTACGACTTTACTGCAGGGATGAAATCCATTCTTGCCAATTATGCTCCCTTCTTTTGGTATTGTGGTGATTGTGGTGGAGAACTGTCTAAATGATCTTCCATGGGTCATAAAACCATTCACTGAACCTTCGTTCCCTGGATGGAATCACCTGCACTAATAATGTTTCGTCAATTATTTAGTCAGGTTATGTTTTAATTTGTCACCCATTCATAATTATAGTGGAGATAGCAGAGTGTGGCAGTTCAGTAGTTTTCTCCTGTGATGTTGTAGTGAAAAATAGAAACTCTTTCGCATTATAAATCTGCTGTCAAGACAGACCTTTACACAGACTGTGGCACGGACTGACATGTGACATTTTTATGGGACAGAATCCTAGACATGTCAAAATAATCAGTGCACAAATTGCCTGCCAAATGCAACCACAAGCAGTAATACTTGATCTACCGAGTACAATCGAGGTATTTTGAATTTCTAACATCCATGCACACACTTTAGCAGTGTCTAGGATTTTGCAATAAAAAGACCGTCATGGTTCAAGCATTACTGTCTAACTATTTGCACTTAACTCTGTGTGTTTTCTGTCCATGAATCTGCTCACTAAAGCACCTCTGAGAGCCGGAGCTGACCTGATCAAGATCTGTAGTGGCTGGCTAACTCCTCTGTGAGCAATGGGCCAGGCTGACATGTGTCAGCCATGATAAATGAGCAGGTGTTTGGGTCGTGTTAAGTAAATGGAGTCATTATTGATGACCTCGGAGCTCCCTGTGTGTTGCCAGTATCAGTGATGACTTCCAGGCCCCCGCTGCAGTAAAAGGGGATGTTGTGAGTCTGTGGGTCAGAGAAGGACTCACAGCCTCAGGGGCCAGGCTGGAGTGTCTGCCATGGCGGGGTTAAGTTGAGTTACTTGGTCTGGTGACCTCAAAGTGGGAAGTTCACTGTCTGGCACGGAAGCTGTGTGGCTGGCAGCCACTGTGTGGAATGGCTGTTACTTGCTCCTGCCTTAATGGTTAGACCTGAAAGTTACAGTTTTTGCTTTTACTTTTTGACTTTATTTTTCATAATGTAGAGAAATAAACAGTAATGTAGTGGTGAAAAAAGATACTTAGTGTGCAGAGAAACACAGGGTGGCATATCTTGGGAGCCTGTCTATGTTATGTCCCTCAGCCATATGTTCCCTCAGCCCTGTGTTCCATCAGCCTTGTGTTCCCTCAGTCCTATGTTCTCTCAGCTATATGTTCCCTCAGCTATATGTTCCCTCAGCCCTATGTTCACTCAGCCTTGTGTTCTCTCAGCCCTATGTTCTCTCAGCTATATGTTCCGTCAGCCCTGTGTTCTCTCAGCCCTATGTTCCCTCAGCTATGTGTTCCCTCAGTCCTATGTTCCCTCAGCCCTGTGTTCTCTCAGCCCTATGTTCTCTCAGCTATATGTTCCCTCAGCCCTGTGTTCTCTCAGCCCTATGTTCTCTCAGCTATATGTTCCCTCAGCCCTGTGTTCTCTCAGCCCTATGTTCCCTCAGCCATATGTTCCCTCAGCCCTACGTTCCCTCAGCCCTAACCGTAGCCCTAACCACTAAACCAAGATGAGCAGTGTTACTGCAGCAATGATGTGGGGGAAATGTAATAGAAATGATGGAACATAGGGCTGAGGGAACACAGGGCCTAATCTGGGGGTAAATCCTTGGGGAAACCTAGTGTCTAATTTGGAGGAAAAAACATGAGGGAACATAGGGTCTAATTTTGATAGGGGGAAATTCATAGAAATGAGGGAACATAGGGCTGAGAGGACATGGGGATGACCCTCATATCTTGAGGCTTAGCTTAAAAGGCTAGTGTGCAGTAAACAAATTCAAAAAATAGAAAAAGAAATGCGGCCATGTAAGGCAGTGGCAGTTCACAAATCACTTTGCTGATTTGAGCTATTTTGTTCAGTTCAATTTGTGTTAACATCAGATCATGATGACAATTTTTTTTTTTTTTTTTTATTTAACCGTTATTTATTCAGGGAAGGTTCACTGAGAGGCAGTCTCTCTTTTGCAGGAACGACCTGCCACATCCACACAGTTCCACATTCATACCTGGAAGTCTTTAGTAAAAGGTGAAAGACTTGTGCGTTATGAAGAGAAACCAGAGTTAACATAGGTATAGTTTACCATGTTCACCATTCCCTATGCCATACAGGCATTGAACACAGAATGAGTGCATTTAGGGAACACTTATTGTGCTCTATTTTATTATTTATATAACCTTTTTGCTCCTACCTATTCTATTTGCACTATTGTATACTGTATATTTGTATGTGTTATGGTGTGATGTATTATGTGTATTGTATGTATCTTTGATGTAATTGAAAGAAGCCAGAGACAAATTCCATTGAGGTGGACAATAAAGTCAATCAAATCAAATCTTAGTTTAGCGTTTTGGCATGCTAACATTTGTTACTTAGCATTAAAAACAAAAGTACAGCTGAGGATGATGAAAATGTCATTAGTTTGAACCAAAGATTGAAAACATTAGACATAATTTTGCCCTGATAATGGTGCTAGATAAAAGGTTAAGAAATCGCCAAAGTTATTTCAAGTCGTCTTAAGGGGGACATGAATGTGTGCAGCAAATTTAGTGGCAATATATCCAATAGCTGTCTAGACAATTCACTTCAAACTACGAATGTCAACCTCATGGTGGCGCTAGAGGTACAGTCAGGAGATCACCAAAGTCAGTAGGATTCATCTTCTGGGAACCATAAAAGACTGTACAAAATATTATGGCAATCCATCCAATAGTTGTTGAGATATTTCAGTCTAGACCTAAGTGGTGGACTGGGCCGACTGACTGCAGACTGACATTGCCATCCTTAGAGCCAAGCCACAAACATGGCTAAATATATATATTTTTTTTTAAGATTATTTTTTGGGCATTGTTAGGCCTTTATTGACAGGACAGTTGAAGAAATTAAAGGGGAGAGAGAGGGGGTAATGACATGCAGCAAAGGGCTGCAGGTCGGAGTTGAACCTGGGCCCGCTGCGTCAAGGAGTAAACCTCTATATATGGGCACCCAATCTACCAACTGAGCTATCCGGGCACCCAAAGTATGTCAATTGAAGTATTAAAATGCCACGTGTATATTGGGCTGCTGTGTAGGTGGGCAAGTTGTGCAATTTCAGTATAGAAATAGACAGAATTAGCATTATGTCTCAGTTGTAACGCAAACTACACAAGGTGAACAACCACCAATATGAAAAAAAATCAAGTATATATTCCCTTTATTTATTTATATCCGCCAATAAAGTGATTGAACTGTATCCCTCATATAAAAAGCCTGAAAACCAATTTGCTACGAGTTTTCCCTCCACTTCATTCATAGATGCCTGTTTCCAGCCAGGAAATGTGTATGTGGAAAACCTGGATGGATGAGACATGATATTATCATCCCTCTCAGCAGCTGCTTCTGTTGTCTTTCTCCATATGAAAAACACAGCAAGCCCTCCGTCATTGTCACCTGGGCTAGATACTGTTATTCCACAGGACTGAAGGTATTTATCACATTGAGTGTGATATGTATAAGCATGTCACTTTGTTTCACATCTCTCAGGATTATCTGTGATGTTAATTTACATCAATGTGATTACATAACATGCTCCATCTGTTGCCTCTCGGTAGCACAGGGGGGAGACAAACACGCATATCTTAACACAGACAAGAATCTAATTATTCAATTAGAGTCCATATTGAATGAATAACTGATTTACCACAGTTTACATAATAACAACACAGATCATTAGTGACTCTGTAATGCAATTTACGAGGACCGTGGAGGGCTCATCATTCATGGGAATGTATATCTTTTTTTGCCCCCATTGCCCTGCAGTAATCTGAAAGTGGTATCATTAATATAAATGACCGTGAACTGAGCAGCTTTTAATATATATTGCATGGCTCACATTGACGAAATCAAGGAATCACATCATTTGCATTCACTTGGCCATTAACCAACATATCCTTTTGACATAAATCTCGCTCCTGACTCTCAATGGAATTGATTAAGAAGGTTTTCATGTTCTGTGTCTGGTGTGAGAAAAAAAGCTTGTTGTGTAAGTGAGCACTTGGTAAAAAAAAAAAAGGTGGGGGTGGCCTGTGGTTGGGAGGGATGGAGAAGGAGGTGGAGGGGTGGGAGAGAAGTAGACAAAAGCCTGCTGAGCTCCAGAGGTTAAGTCCCCCCACCACCACCATGCCCACAGGAATGTGTGAATGAGAGAGTCCTGGAGGCTGCATTGTTGTCTGTGGTGCATTCTGCTCTGCAAACACTGCAGAGCTACCATACTCCAAGACTCTTCTGAGGCTTGGACTTGGGTAGGAGCCTATAATGTGGGAGGTCTGGATATACAGCCAAACAAGGCATCATGTTACATGGTTGCTGTGGTGTAGTTGTGCAGTCATAGATCAACTTTTTCACTTTGATGCTGTTTAAGCAGGGTGTACACAACAAACCTCCGGTACTAATAGAAACTAAAAAGGCAAGATCATGGCCATCAGTGTCTTTTAATTACCCTCCTTCCCATCTTTCCACTTTCCTGGTATGAAACACAGTATTTTCATTATGTTTACACTCCCTCTTTTCTTCCATACTGTCTTGACTTGTCTGGTTTGTTGGTGTGTGTTTTTGTTGTTGCCTAAAACCGCTGCTGGTAATGCCTTGGGGTATAACCAGAGGAAGACTGCCAGGCTGCCATACACAGCATTGGTGAATAATAAAGCAAAGCAATGGCTTGTGTTGCATGAGATGTGATCAGGACTACAACAAAGTGGGGATGCATTGAAGGCAGGAAGAGAGGAAAAGGAGTGAACCTGGACAAATGAAATGAAAAAGATCACATATTCAGCCATACCCTATACTTAAAGAAAAAGTTTAGCATTTTTTACGAAATAAGCTTTTTCTCTTTCCATGCCAGGAGTAACGAGAAGATTGATGTGATGCTTATGTATGAGCCAGGATACAGTTAGCTTAGCTAAGCTTAGCGTTAAAAATGGAAACAGTCTAAGGGTAAAAAACAGCCTCCAGCACCTGTAAAGTTCATTAATTAATGTGTTATATCTTTTTTGTGTACAAAAACAGAAGTCAATTTTGGGTTTTGCGGGAGGTTATGTGCGGGACATTTTTTATGTTTTGTTTGTGTACAGATTAAACATGTTAATTAGTGAGCTGTAGAGGAGCTACCTTTGGAGCTATGCTAGATGTTCCCCTCTGTTTCCAGTATTTGTGTTAAGCTAAGCTAACTGGTAGTAGCTTCATATTTAGCATACAGACAAGAGTGGCATCAATCTTCTCCTATAACTCTCAGTAAGAAAGTGAATATGTGTATTTCCCAAAATGGCGAACTATTCTTTAACAAACTGTTTATGTCTAGATGATGTCCCACTCAATTGGTCCCATGCTTACCTTTTATTAGGAGCTGTTGTGGCTGATAATTCAAAGCCTTTTTGTTATCAGTGACATGTTACTGCAAAGGTCTATTCATGGTCCATTTCTATTTACATTATACATAAGTAACATTATTCTTCCCAATAAGTAAATTCAACATTATTTTTTATGCAGATGATACAATTCTATATGCCATTGGTCCCAACCGACCCAAGCTCTTACTTATCTTCAGTCTGCTTTCAGCTATCCCTTCTTAATCATAGACAGATAAGACCAAGTTCATGGTATCCTCTACAATGTAGAGGATACCATGAACTTGGTAGAATAGTCAGAGACACAGATGGATGTAGAGTCTACACCCATCTGTGTCTCTGACTATTCTGCCATTACAATTATATATGGTATCATATATCATTGGTACCAAATATACAACTTGAAAGCATACTGTCATTCAAAATCCATTTTCAACATTGGACCCAAAACTCTAACTAGACTTTTTATAATAGAATTGGGAAATAATACACTTTCTCATTTTTTTTGCCATGAGTTAGATGAGATTGACACCACTCTCATGTCTGTGTAGTAAATATGTTGCTGGAGCATGGCCGGTGCCAGACTTTTTTCTCTGCCAGTGCTATTGGGGAGTTTGACCACTACGTGTTGTGCTAAGAAAATAGTCAATTTTCAAGACTTCAGAGTTACTTTATAAGGAACTTCTCATTTTTTTCAACAACAAAAAAGCAGATATGGCACACAGCACATGTGATATAAATGTTTTTAAATTGAATTAGGCCAAAGAATATTTCACAAATTAGCTGTAAGTCTAATATAAGTGACCACAAGGAAATGATAAAAATGTCTTTCAATTGCAAAGGTGAAAGACTTCAGCACCGGACAGTGCCAATGAGGCCACAATTAATAACAACAATACATCCAAAACTATGCATTGGTAATAATCTTTTGGATGAAATGGCAATCAGAAATTAAATTATTAATATCCAAAATGCAATGCATTTAGCCTATGCCTGTTTGAAAATGGAAAAATAATCACTAAGATTGTACAGTTTACAATTTATTTTTGTTTGCAATAGAAAAATAAATTTTAGGCCGACAATATACATGCGTCCTGCTGTGCATTGGTTATAATGTTATGGATTAAATGTCTAACACAACCTCAGAAATGAAAAAATAATATCCACAGTGAAGCCACAACAACAGACATGGTGTAAAACGAACTGGCTATAATCTTAGCGATTATATTTCTATTGCAAACCAAAACAACTTGTAGACATAACATAGCCTGACGTGCGCTCGAGGACACACACCAGACACTCCCCAGCCCACAAACACAAACACACACACACACACACACACACACACACACACACACACACACACACACACACACACACAGGTCATATGACACAAGCATACAGCCAGGGATTGGATTGGTAACAGAATGGCTGGTTAATAACTTTTTATAACTTTTTCCATACAAATACAAATTAAAGAAAACCGAACTGGGGCTATAGAATCCCCTAGCCCCGGTGTAGCGGCATGCCTGTGTTGGAGCCAGCAGCCGGTTAGTTTGGCTTAGCATAAAGACTGGAAACAGCTAACCTGGCTCTGTCCAAAGGTAACAGAACCCACTTACCAGTGCCACCAGATCTCACTAATTACATTAACACAATATATATTGATTATAAACCATACAAAAAGTGTGAACAAACAACAAATTTGATTTTTGATTAGGGGTTTTGTATCAGACTATGCTTGACTAGGACCAGTTGCCAGGCAACTAGCAGAGACTCCAGGAATTTACTGGTGCCAGCCAAAAAATTATACAGTGCACAATCCTCTGTAAAACAGCAAGTTGTTGTTTTTTACACTCCAGCTTTTATATGGGAAAAAAACAAACAAATGAGATATAACATAATTTAATGAGCTTTAGTGAGCTTTAGAGGTGCTGATGACTGAACAATAGTTTTATGGTTTAAAAGAAACAGCTTTTAAAGGATTAGTTCGTAATTTTGAGAAATACACTTTCTTTCTTTCTTTCTTGCTGAGAGTTCGATAACAAGGTCGATATCACTCTCATGTGTGCACGGTAAATATTTAGCAGGAGCTAACAGCCAGCTAGCTTCACTTAGCATAAAGATTGGTAAAAAAGCAGGAAACAGGGTAAAAAGGTACAACATTGTTCAGTCAATTTTTATGCCTGCGCTTCAAAAAGTACCAGGGACTGTCCACAACTTTTGCCAATGGAAAACCAAAAAAAGAGCGAGTCGAGTGGAAATGCGGCATTGGATATTCCTACTACTACTACTTCCAGGTTCTATGCACCTTTAAAGGTCCAGTGTGTAACATGTTTAGTTGTTCATTATCAAAATCTGTGTTGCCCGTTCACAAACTTCATGAATATTTACCACCACCATCAATTCCAAGTATTCCTATTGGCTTGAAGTTTTACATTTGCATTTGCATGAACTGGGGTAGACGCATTGACACATATAAGAATGGACCAACAGATCCCGTTGCTCTGGACGGAGACCAGTGAAGGATATTAGAAGCTCTTTTCCGGTGATGGCTGAGCGTTACTGAGCAGCCTCCAACTGAGCTTGAAGACGTAGATGTGACGTGAGCAACCTGTCTGAAAGTTGGAAGTCTTCTGGTAGCTGTGCCAAGAGAAATCTCAATCATTCCCAATCTAGCAGAGACGGAGAGCGTAGGTATATGTAAGGAGATAACATAGGCACAGGCTAATTATTGCTAACTAAAATGCTAGTTAACATTAGTAATTACACTTAAACAGCTAATGAGAGACGAAACTGCCTGCGAGCAGTCGCGTGGTTATGACACAATCGTTAGCCTATTTTTACAAAAACGTCTGCTACGGAGCCATAACGTGAGATACAAGGTAATGAAGCCTTTTATACATTGTCGTGTTTCTTTAGAAATAAACAATGGACAAATAAAGTCTTTAAACGCTTCAGATGTAAAGTTATTTGCTGTCAAAGTGGCGTCAAAATGAATGGCAGTCACTGCATCAAAATGGCGCCACAGGAGCTACGCGGTCTGAGGAGAAGCTTACCCCCTTGGGTAGACACTCCATATTCATGCGGCATCTTGAAATACGTTAGCCGGTAAGGGACATACAGGACATACTGCTCCACCTTTCACGTTTTCACTGTCACATGATAAACTCACAGGTGCTGCTAATGCTGCTAATGGGTATCGTAGCTTTCCGGTCCCGGCAAGTTTGAAGGAGACATGGAGGACCACACGTATTCAAAATCCAAATTTCAGGAACAGGAGTCTTCTTCGCCCAGAAAAATTAAAAGGATACTGAAAAGAGCAAGAGACCGGCTTTTTGAAGCGTGAAGGCTACCATAGCTGTAATACGTACTTTGAACTGTGTGGTGCGAGAGAGTTGATTGCGATATATGATCTCAACGTTAGATGGGAGAAATTCCTACACATTGGACCTTTAAGATGTAATGAACTGCACACTGCCCTCAATTTTAAAATGTTACTCTCTGATGTTTTTTAGGACTCTTATAATTTATTTTTATTAATCATATTATGTTGCTTGCTTGTTGTTGTCTGGCTTTAGACATTGTATGTATTGTTGTATGCTGGTTGCATGTTTTTCTGGCTATGAAAGTTTCTTGCCCTCAGGTGTTGAACTCAAAGAGACTCCGTGATTAATTAGGGCCACCTTGTAAATCATGCCTTTAAAACTAAGAAAACTAAAAAATGAATGCATCAAGGGTTTTTCCGCTTCAGCACTATTGATCACCGTGACTTGTCCCTCCTCTGCTGTACTTAATTGTGTTAAAGTCAGAGCTATTTGTGCATCTTAATAGCCTTGTCAGAGGCCCCTTTTTGAAATGTACGTACACTTCAGACGACTGTTAACCAGCAGGACAATTGATTTGTCAAACAGAGTAGTTCTCTGCGTTTCCCACCCTGTCTCTCCACCGCTTATGTCTGGTGTACAAGTGTACTCTGTGGCACTCCTAAGCACTTCTGGGTTCAAGTGAAGGAGGGTGGTGTTTTCAGGGAGATTTCAGACAGGAGGAGTTGGCGGGAGCACGAGAGGTGTCTGGCAGGACTTTCAGCTCAGCGCCGACAAGCTGCACTTCACCTTCCAGCTGCTCTCTGTCCCTTTGGATTCAAGGCAGGGGAGGGAGCAGGGGCCACTGGGAGGGAGGGTGGGAGGAGGGGTTTGGATGGTGGTGGGGGTCACTGGACGGGTGGGGGCACGCTCTTGGGCGGACAGGCTCTGGAAATTTCCGTTGTATGTTTCAGCGCTTTTCAGGATGGGAGGGGTTTGGACTTGGAGTTTGGGTTGGGGGGGGGAGTGGTTGGGTTGGGGTTTGGGGACTTGGCAGCCAGCCACCCACAGCAGGAAGCTTGCTAGTTTCACACGGACAAAAAAAAATCAGTCCTGGACACTGCCTGGCTATCTGAACGCAGCACTCCAGTCATCACCTAAAAAAACAGGAACTCAGAAATGTAGGCTGCACGGGTGGTGGCACAGATTGACTGCTACTTACTCACAGCTGCACTCAACATTCATATTTCCTCATTTTGTTGACAAAGTAAAAGGCATCAGCTGGAGAGGATGGATTTCCAGTTTTGTCTTTCACTGCCAGACTTCCATTAGATAATGTCTTATTTGTATGTTCCCCTCATTTCACCCTATATATACCTGCCTTTTCCACAATACCGAAGAAGCCAAAGCTGCCAAGGATCCAGAATGGGTTAATATTGAATAAGTTATGTGTCAAGAGGCCTTGTTTACTTGGAAAATGTCCCCTCAGATGGACACAATATGTCAAAATCCTCATTTACTGAACCTAAACAGGCAATAGATCACATCCTATTTTAAGTACACTTCACAATAGGGGATCTGACATGTAACTACTAAAGGATTTAAAATAAAAACAACAGCAAAACTATTTATAGGCTGTGTGAAAACTTGTTCGCTCAAAATTAAAAATGTGGTTACAAAACCACAACAGCCACAACAATTAAACAAGCATGTTTATTCGGCTTGGCAAAGGTCCAGCTTTTAAACCAGAGGCAAGAAGAAGTGAAGCAAAGTAAGAGTCAGCAGGCCGGGAGAGCAGGAGGTGTTGCTGTGCATCAGGTGGAAGGGATATGTGTGTGTGTGTGTGTGTGTGTGTGTGTGTGTGTGTGTGTGTGTGTGTGTGTGTGTGTGTGTGTGTGTGTGTGTGTGTGTGTGTGTGTGTGTGTGTGTGTGTGCGTGTGTGTGTGTGTGTGTGTGTGTAGGGGAGGGTTGCAGGGGGCAGGTGGACACTGGTGCTGGGGGCTCCGGGCCCCTAGCAGGTGGATGCTTAGAGAATAGAAATTAAAAAAAGGAGGGATTAAGGGGATGAAAGGAAGCTAAGGATTACTTGTCTCCTTTTCTCCACCAAAGACAGAATACCAGCCAAGGGTCTCATACCAAAACATCCATTTGTGGGTGAGGGCAAAATGTATTTTCCAATGCACATTTTTATTTGTTTTTAACTATATAGATGATCAGAAACTGTTCATATTTGGGGTACCGATGGTTTAAAACGTGGAATTGATATGTGAGATTCTCCTTTATGCAGTGTAGCAGTGGTACCTGAAAAGGTCCACTAGTCTTAGCCAAAAATTTTACATTTTAAACATAAATGCACGTTTTAAGGGATGCAAATAACTGTGATTTTAAATATTGCTTAGTCTATGATTGATTTTTTTTAGAGTCTAAACAGCAACTTTTTATAAAGTGAGCTTTAGATGTGCTGGTAGGTAAATTTTGTTACCTTTGGATAGAGCCAGGTAAGCTGTTTCCCCCTTTTTTCCCTATCTTTATGCTAAGCTACGCTAACCAGCTGCTGGTTTTAGCTTCATACAGACTTGAGAGTGTTATCGATCTTCTCATCTAACTCTGGGCAAAACAGCAAATAAGTGTATCTCCAAAAAAGTTAAACTATTCCTTTAAAATGATTACTCAATTAAAAGAATTGTTGACCATTTCTATTCTGTCGATCAATAAATGGACTCATCGTTTCAGGTGTGGTATGTTTTCCTTGTTTGAAAATACTTTTTTGCAGCATACATGACCGTTATATTGTGCACAATTAATAATTATCCCATAACAATTTGTAACGTCAACAAAAAAAAAGGAGAGTTAACTCCATTAAGGCTGTGTGTGAATTAGGATGAAGTGAATTCCTCCAATTACTGTAGAAGTTGACAGCACTCATTTGGAATAAGTAAAAGTCTTCAAGTTGTGCCTCTCTACCTTCATTTTTTCTGACTGAAAATCAATATGATCTTATCACAATTACAGTGAAATGACTCCCTACTCCTCCACCCTCGCGCCCCACCCTGATTAGTTTGTTTCTGTTGTTGTGTCTTGGTGAACATGGCCTCAGCTGTAGATCATGGCACACAGCATTATTTATTCATGGCCGGGAACGGTAGATGCACTGCAAGCTTCTCCTGAGTAGGCTATTGTCCATCTGTTAGCTGGCCTACTGTACACACTAATGTAATATGTGAGTCCTCAGGAGGCATACTAATAGCCATTCATGTGTTAACGCTTCACACTATTTAGCTGTGTAATAACACTACCGTTAATTATAATTAGTGCCCTGTCGTTGGTATGTGATTTATCTGTCCCTGAAGAAGTGCAAGATAAACAGTGAGTAAAGTAAAGTGTGACCTTACTGATTTTATTTGATCACCACTGTGCTGACAGCAGTTCACCCTCTCACAAGACACCTCTAACATGGGAAAACCTCAGGTCTAATTGCTCCCTATAAGACACTCTATAATCCGTCTCTGAGGACTGCTGTACACATCATTTTACACAAAGCTGCAGATAATTTAATTTCCACCCAGGGAGCTTTCAGCATTAGCCTGTAATAGAAAAGGAAGATTGCTGCCAGATTTCCAACACAAGTGTCTCTGTATCACTATGATCATGAAATTGAAGCAGCAAAATCCGTTTTCCGATATTGATTGTTTTTCTTCGGAAAAGAAGGCTGTACTTAAGCTGCTCAAATTTCCCTAAGGCAGATTCATCAATTACGGGACAACGTGTGATAATTTATCAATCCTTGTGCAGAACTCTGTGTGTAGTTTTTTAATATTCTACAAAATATTAGACCTAAAAGTATCCCTAACGTATGTCGCCTATATTAAGTGCAACATACTTTTTAATTGAGCACAGTGCAGATCTAAATGTGATACCTTTACATTATTTTGCTTCATTTGTCACCAGATGCTGTAATTTATGTTGCACTGAAAAAACGACTCCTTTCTAACAGAGTGGATCGGCTGCAGACAGTTTACATAATCATTTTCGAAAAGATAATACTCTGTTTCACAGTCTGAAGAGCAATGCATTAAAAGACTACTCTGCATAGACAGATAATAACATTCTTTATCGTTTACTATAATACTCCAGATAGCTACACACTGCAACATCTGATCATCTCTGGGGATTGGATCTGTGGCTCTCTTCCCATCTTTATTTTAAAAAACACTCAGCTGCTACAATAGACTGCAGTGTGGAGGGGTGTCTCACTTTGATCTTAAAATACCCTCTAACGTTAAGGCATGCTCATTGGCTTTGATTTTTATTTATTTTTTTAACAACTGCTGGGCAAAATGCAGACGCTCCCTTGAATCTCACCCTATGTAGATGTAGTACAGCAGAGAATGCGAGAACACCTATCCTCTCTTTTTATTTTTTGTCTTCCTCCAACACCACCACCATCTGTCCCTTTCTTCCATTTCATGTGCTCAAGCAATATCCACACCCCTCTCATAGCAACAGCACAACGCCGCCGCCCCCCGCGCCTTGCAGTGAATTTTTCTTCCCCTGGATCTTCGCCTCGCACTATGCAGACGGTCCCTTGGCCCTGCCTGACGGTTTTCTGTGTTCCCCCCTCCCCCACCAGCCGTGCTCCTGTTTCACTCAAAGATGGCGTCGGCTCTAGAACCCCTGGTCTTTGGCTGCATTTTTAGGCTTGTTGTTGTCTCCGTTTCGCACTGTTTTGGCACCTTCTCCTCGGCGGCTCGAAACGGAATCCCGGTGAGTAGCAGCGGAAGCCGGATGGGGGGGACATGAGATTTTGTACACGGTCTCCTTTACCCGAGTTTCCCTCGGAAACCAGAACCGAACCAGCTCGGGCTTTCTGGGGAACCGCGAGAGGTAGAGGGAGAGAGGGGTACGAAGGGATGATGATCGCGGAGGTGGGTGGGGGATACGGAGGGGGGAGCCGAGGCCTAGCTACTCCGCTCCAGCGGCCTTGTCTTCACCGCACCGCGGGCTGTAGCGTTACGTGGGAGGGCGGTTGGTTCGAGGGAGGAAGTCAGCGAGGTGGGGACCGCTCTTAGGTACGCGTCTAAGCAGGCAGAAGCTCCTCGCCCCTACCAAAGGCTGAGAAGGAGGCCGTAGAACATAATACTGCAGAATCCGCGGCTATGATTTCTTATTTTTTGCACTTGCCCGCTAGCCGAGATGGCCGTCTGCAAGTTGCATTGTGCCTTTTACAAGGCCGCGATCTCACGTTAATATCTGAATGACATTCAAAATGGTATTATTTTCTGGATTTGCTGCGGTGTGTTGGTTAATATTGTCTGAAATATCGGTCGAAGGGGGAAACGTTGTCTTTTTTTTAGCTGAAGCGCTGGCTAACCCCTCGTTTCATGCTGTTTACGTTTCAGGTTAGCGACCAACGTTAGTAACATAATTGTAACGTTAGCTAGCTCGTTGGTTAGCTTCTAACGTTAGCTTGCAAAACAACAGCAGTTAGCGGGAAGGCTTGTTGTCAGATACTTAGCTACCCAATATCATATCAGCGAGAGTAAACAGCACCGCAGAAAACAGTTTGGCAATGCGGCAATTGACTAAGCTTTGATTTTTAGCTAGCCTCTCAGCTAATGTTTGCTAACAGTCTGTGTTTTGACTGCATCATGTTTACCTTAGCAACCCAACGAGCCCAATGGGTAACTTGCTGGTGTAGTTTTTAGGAATATGTTGTTTAACCTTTTATCCCTCCTCATTTTCACCATTATATGAGACATCTGTGCAATTTCTAGTAGTCGTTAGAGGTTACTTTACCTGTTTGTTTTGTACTATTCTGGCTGTGTCTGTGTAATATGAGAAGTGTGTGGTTGTTGTTAAGTGAGTCCTCTTTTTTTTTCTCTAATTTCCAGTTTGTTAGTAGTGCATTGTCAAACCTCATAGTGCGTTCTAAGGGCATGCATGGCTTTGTTTATACATCTGTGTGAAGGCACAGTATGGTGTGTCAATGTTGTTTTCTCATTCAAACTCACCCTTTACTTATACTTAACTTTGTTGCAATATTTTTCCTACTTTATCAAAATGTGTCACTTGTTTTCTGCAAGGTTTTCCTAACCTTTGATTCTCTGTGTGTTATTTTCTTTTTCTGTGCAGGGTATGTCAGCTTCCAAAGCGCAATAGGCAGGTGATCAGTCGCGGTTGCTCCCTGGGGTGAGATATCTCTTCCGTCCCAGAGCTGTGAAGCTCAGACCGCTGGAAGAGTAAAAGACAGCGAGAGCAAAGTAAAGACGAGGACACGTGGATGCAGAAAAAAAAGTCACCATCTTGTGGAATGTTATAATCTTCAGAAAACATTTACTGTATTGCCCTCACCATAATAATTGAGAGAATTGGCTAGTTTGCCGGAGGCAGGAAACTGATTGAGCAGTTTTTATTGTCCGTATATAGGTACTTTGCGACAGGCAAAGTGGGAAACACCTTATTTTTTGAAGGCCCTTCTTATTGTCAACATCTACTCTACCCTACATTGTGTGCATTGGGAGTTTAAGTTGAGAACAGACCTGCTACTACCTCCACTCCCCCTGCTTCTCGCCAGGGACCTTCACCTGGCTGGGAGTGGGTGGTGGGTGGACTGCATTTTACCAGGTGGAGTGTTGGCTCAGGGGGTTTGTGCTATGGTCAGCTGCTCATTACCGTGCTGCTCATACTCAGCTTCTGAGGGACTCTCTGTGCGACCCCAGGACAAGGGATAATACGCAGGAAGGGGGCAAAGAGGAGGAGGCGGCGCTACGGCGCAGGCCAGGTGTTTCCTTGGCTTACAGTCCCTTTTTTGTGTGTGGTCATTGCGGTAAGGCCTCAGGGCCCCCGTGCCCACCCAGACCGCAGCCATGGTGAAACTGGCCAACCCAATGTACACCCAATGGATCCTAGAGGCCATCAAGAAGGTGAAGAAGCAGAAGCAGAGACCATCAGAGGAGCGCATTTGCAATGCGGTCTCCATGTCCCATGGTCTGGACCGCAAAACAGTTCTGGAGCAGTTAGAGCTCAGCGTCAAGGATGGTACCATCCTCAAGGTCACCAACAAAGGTCTAAACTCCTACAAGGACCCTGACAACCCAGGGCGCTTGGCTCTGCCCAAGCCCAAAGGTAGTGGCAGCTCTGGAGGAGGAGGTGGAAGTGGTGGTGGAGGAGGTGGAAGTGGTGGAGGAGGAGGAAGTGGAAGTGGAGGAGGAAGTGGAGGTGGAAGTGGTGGAGGAGGAGGCGGCGGCAGCAGCAGCAGCAGCTCTCACTCCCATTCGGGGAAGAAACCGGGACTCGACTGGAACAAGTTGATCAAACGGGCACTGGAGGGGCTCCATGAGCCTGGCGGCTCCAGCTTAAAGAACATTGAGCGCTTTCTTAAGTGCCAGGCTGATGTGGCAGCTTACTTGTCGGGCAGCGGCTCCATGGGGCCCGGCCTCTTCCACCAGCAGCTGAGGGTGGCCCTGAAGAGGGCCGTGGCTCATGGACGTGTGGCCAAGCAGGGTCCTCTGTTCCAGCTCATTAGCCGCAGCAGCTCCCTGGATGACGGCACTGGGACGGTGTCTCTGGAATCACTGCCACCTGTCCGCTTGTTGCCCCATGAGAAAGACAAGGTAATGTCTCTCCATGTACATGTGCCTCAAACATACATGTGAAACTGTGTGCACGCACCTCAAACTTACACACATTGATAAAATGCATTAATTAGTAAACACCTGGTCACATTTGTTATGGGCATTATCGGTACGTGAAATGGATATAATAATCATCATTTGGATGTTGCTGATAACTGTTGATAGCAATGGTTTTAGTATATATACATTACGCTTGTAAAAAGATAAATGGGTGTAAAGTACTTTGGTCTGATAAGTATGATAAGATCACGGATATCCTGTTGAAACAACTGTAGTTGAGGCAATTGTGACAAGAAATGTGATGTGCTCCCCAGTTCAAACTTTTTGGACCAACAGAAAGAAAGTGAGTGTGAAAACACCCTCTCGTGATCTTTTTGCGATCCACACAACATTCATTCTACTTACATAATAGCTGCTGCACACCCAGTTGTGTCCGGATGTATCAGCTGGCAATATACCCGAGACCATGTTTAAATTGGTCATGGCCTACAGGCCTGTAATTTACTACAGCACAGTATAGACTTTGACTGTGTGAATTTTAGTTGTGAATTTTCATCCAGCATATGGTGTAGTGGTTTACACCAGATAGCGCAAGCAAAGTCATTCTAGAAGTTGCTGAGAAGGGTTGAGCATTGAATGTAAGATCAGACAGATACCAGAGTGAGGATCTTTTCCAAAAACTGGAGTCTGCATCTCTCTCTGTGTTATATACGTTATCACTGTGTGTTGGGGAGAACAGGGGTATCGGGTCAGAATACATGTTAGAAAGACCTCGCTGAACCCATTGGACAGCGTTACCTTTGCTGGATGAATGTACGAGTGACAGCATCTCAGTTGTGCGCGCTATTGGCCCAGGCTACTAGAGTAGAATACTAGAGTGATGCTGGGTGGGCGGCTGGTGGGCCAGTTTTCAGCAGAGGAGGAGGTCAGGGGAGAGAGTCATATGGCTCCCAGCCTAGTGTAGGGAGTGTGGACCAGCTGCAGGGCTGCTCCCTGTCAGGGGATGGGTGGGTGGAAGAAAGAAAGGAAGAGAGGGAAGGGGAGGAACCCAGACAAGTGAGATAGGTGGTCTGTAGTGGTGCCAAAGGAAGAGGCCTGGATGACGCAAGCTACAGGCATCTGTAACCAGAAAGGGAGGCAGAGATGTAGAGGGAGAAGAAAGAGAGAGAGAGAGAGAGAATGAGTTAGAGGGAGAGGCAGACATACAGGCGACAGACGAGAGAGGGAACACACCCACTTTTGTAACCTGATCAGAGAAAGCAGCCGGCTGCTAACCTCTACTTCTAAGGGCCAGGGACGTGTGTACACACACGCACACACTCTCATATAGAAGCATACAATTGCATGCAAAAGGGGGGGGAAACGCAGAATGGCACACAGACACAAACACAAACTGAGTGCATTCTGGCACGAGACCACACACCCACACCAGTTCACATGTCCTAAATCTTCTGCTTCAGAGGCCTGCGGACGGCAAAACACGCATTCTAACAACCAGCATGTAAATGAACCCGTTGGAGCTACACACTACTATTGGCCACTCTCGTGGCCTAGGTTATCAGACAGCTAGTAGATCTGCAGGGCACTAGAGCAGCCCTAAACACTGTCTTGACTGGCTCCTGGCTTTATCTGGCCCCTGTGTGGGTGTGGGTGCAGAAGCTCCTGTTAAAGATATGCACACACACACACACACACACACACACACACACACACACACACACACACACACAGAGAGAGTAGGATTATCCTAGAGAGCAGGCTGGAGTCACATGAGGTCTGCCTAACACAGTGACCGGCTTGGCTGCAGATGGCCAACTCTGTAGACGAACAGAGATCAACCTCCTCTTTCTCTCTGACTCGGCTACTGATCGGCCTGCTTACTCTGCCTCATGGCACCAAATGAAAACACAAAGTAATGCACACCTCAGTGTGAAAACAATTTTTGTACATGATTTGAATTCCTTTTTTTTAATGTAACTTCACATTGCACCAGTAAATTCACCAGTCAAATTCAAACTAAATATTGGCAGAGAGTGAATTTTAGCACCCTGTTGCATCAGTGGATTTTTTTTTTAATCAGTCAAAGATTATGAATTAAACGTGTGGACGGGAATAGGGAGATTTTGTTGTTTGTGAGCCTCATTTTCAGGCTAGATGTGGCATGGAAAAACCTGCTACAGCAGTAAGAAAATTGAAATTTGTGTCTGTCATTCACACAAGCCTGTTTGCTCCTCTTCCTCCCCGCTCCTTCTTGTGATGTTGCTTTCATATATCTCTCCAGAGGATGCAACCTTATTGCTGCTCAATCATGTGTGTTTTCCGAGCGACTGTTGGCTTGTTCTTGATGTATGTGTTAGCTTGTGCCTGTGCCAAGTGGCATTATGCACCAAAGAGATAGAAAGAGTCGGCGTTGCACGATCACTCTCCTCCGTTCCCCTACTCTTCCAACGGTGCATCATTGCGGTATTGCCCCACATGATTGCTAACGGTTATGATTTCACAAGGAAGGGGAGAGATAGCGTACAAGTGAAGGCACAGGGGGGAGGAAAATCAAAACAAATGGCTAAGCACTGGCTTTGACCCCATTTGTGGGGAGATTTGTGTACTCAACATGCTGATGTTTGTGTCAGAGCGCTCCATTCAAACGGGATCCCAGACCCTATTTCTGTCTCACCCTAATAGGGTGCCATTGCCAGGTCATGAAGGGGGAGGTGAATGGGAGTGAAGTCAACCAGGGGTCATGGATATATAGATGGCAAACCTCATTGCCTCCCTAAGCACCCGTTGAGGAGCAGTATGAGGCTACGGCCATTAGATGGGATGGGGTGATGCTGAGCCTTTGTGTGTGTATATCCGTGTGGTTATATAGTGTTGTGTGAGTGTGTGTGAGTATGATGTTCATCCCATCATAATAGGCAAGAGCAATCTCCCTGCCCCGCGGTTGCCCTCTCCTCAACAGCTGGAGCGGGGTGAATCAGAGTTCTCGATGTCGACGTGCGGTGTCACGGCGAGGACGTGTGAAAAAAGTGGCGCGTGAACAACATACACGCTCAGTCACACTTTCTGCTTGTGCACGGTGCTGTGGTTGCTGTGAGTTCCCTCCAAAACGTACCACTGACCCCGTAACAGGCTAGCATTCTGTAGCTAATGGTTGCTTTGCTGGTAATGGTTGTATGGAGCTTCTACATTAGTTTATTATGAACTATCATAGATATATTTATTCCACTTTCTGATCAACCCACACCTGTCTCTCTCCACACACACACACACACACACACACACACACACACACACACACACACACACACACACACCCATTACCTCTGCTTGTTTTGGCTCAAGGTGAAGACATCATGTATTGTCACTCAGATGACCGTGAATACAAAATGCCCTCAGACATCGATTATATGCCTCGGGTGCAACCTGCTTCTTTTTCTCTCGCTTCCCTTCCCATCCCCCATCATGTTGCCATCACAGGAGATGATTTTGTGTTTGCAGGATGGATGGAAACATTCTCAGGATTCGCACCACGCCACAGAAATGCTGGGGAAAAGCTGTGTGCAATGAAATGGTCTCCCTTGGCTCCCTATTGTCAACTCAAATTTCAGATTTTGGACTGATCCTCCTTTTTTTTTTTTTTTTTTTAAGGAGGAGGTGAAGCTTTGTAGAAATTCTTTATTTCGGCCTCCATTTCCTTGTCAGGCATCTGTTGTTTCCATTCTGCCAGAGCCCTGGCCTCAGTTGACCCATTATTAGTCCCCCAAAGTTGAAAGAGCTTGTTCCACTCTCTGATGGCACCAGCTTTAACCTCATGCTGCGCTGCTACCACAGACCCAGTTCTTGTTTGACATTTAGCGGTACACAGCAGCAGAGAAATGGAAAAACTAAAGAGTATTCATTTATTTAAAGGGTCAGTTCACACAAATCGTGCTGGACATGTTTTCTTTTTTACCCTAAGGGGTATCTTTCCACTTGTGTTATGTGTGTATTTTTTGTGTGAAATCTGCCTCTAAGAGTACGTTGTGCATAGTAGTTAAAAAAACAGAAACGGTGTGCTTGAGTTACTCGAGACAGTCATGGATGTACAGTGCTCAGCATAAGTGAATACACCATGCTAAAGTTGACTAAAAAGAAAATCATCTTTTGGAAATTGATCTTAATACCTAGAGATTGGCATGGTTTTATTTCAGTTAGCCTAATAGCTGGTTTGATTTGCATTGAGAGATGATCTTATGGAAAGTACCCCATGCCAATCTCTAGGTATGGGGAAGGGGATGTGATGATGTGGGGCTATTTTAATTCCAAAGGCCAAGGGAACTTTATCAGGATGCATAGTATCCTGGATCCATGAAATAACTGGCCTTTAAAAATAATCTGCCTGCCTCTATGGCAATTTAACATAGGGGTGAACTTACTTATGCCCCCGGTATTTTAATGAAGAACATAGAACAACAAGGCATTAAGATCAATTTCCAAAAGATTATTTAGCATGGGTGTATTCACTTATGCTGAGCACTATATTATAAGACCTGGATACAGCGTTTGAGGCGGAGCCCCGTTCATTCCTATGAGAGTTGCTCAGTGGCGCATCAAGCCATCATCGCCAAAAATGACCCGGATGATCGGCACCACTTTGCACTGTGCGACCCATAGAGCAGGCGCACTAGAGACCTCCGCATCCCGAGCCGGCCACTTCAGGTTTGGCACTCTAAGCTAATTTGAATGGGGATTAAATGATTCAATCACGCGGCTCTTCTAGACTTTCCAAATGTTATCGGACTGAATGGATCAACTTCTGATATTATGAGTCATTTCGCGGGGCAAAAATTATTTTTTTACTTTTCATCTAGACTGTCTTTTCAAAATAATTATGATTTAAAAACTGTCCATAGTGACCTCTCTGTCTATCTTATCACAAAATACATGCCGCCCAGTGTGTTCATACAGTGTGTAGTCTTTGCCTATTTGCCTATTTCAGTGAAGGTGTTCCAGTTTGACCCTATTGGCTGCAGAAGCACAACCAGGAACAGACGCTGCGAGCCATGAGCCCATCGAAACCGCATTAGCAGCAGTAGTGTCAGCGCCCATGGGGGAGCACTTACCTCGAGCTCACCAGCGACTGTGATATGAATGGCATTTGGCACAGGAAGTGTAGCTGTGTGAGGCCTTGCGTATGGCTAACCTCACCACCCCACAAATGGAGCCAATGTGTTGAGCAGCTGTGGAAGTGACGGCTGGAGCGCGGCCAGCCCCGCTCCGTTTGATGCAGTGATTTAGCTTTGTGCTCCCTGGCTAACCTCACCGTTAATGGAGGGTGATGTCTGGCCGAAAGGGAGCACACGTTGGCACAACACACGATCTTCCTCGGGCCGTTGTAGATGTCACATTCAAATGTAGACCGGCCACTTTCAAGTCATTCCCAGGCCAGTGAGGCTACAGGGATTTCCGATCTTCTACCTGTCAACTGATGTCACTTAAACATCCGCGCGTACATGTTTTGTGTCCTCTTGTATGCCAATGCGCCATGGCGTGGCGAGTTGAGGTGTGTCTCATGACTGTTTGTGCTTAGCGCCATCTAACGACTACAAGTGCAAATGTGTTTGTGTTGTGTCTGCTTGCACGGTGTGTCCCGTAACAGTGATCAATGAGTTTGTGTTGGAGGTGGGGGGCGGCCATAAGGAAGTGTGGTGGTGGGGGATGCCGAGATTGGGCTCCCATGTTAATGAGATCCTTGACTTGAGACGAGACAAGGACAACAGCAGCGCTTTTCCCTCTTTCTCTTTTCTCCCATTGCCTTTCATCCTTTCTCCCCTCCTCCTCCATTTCTCCCGCTCCTTTCGTCCTTCCTCCATTGTTCTCTCCTTCCTGTCTCGCTCTCCTGTCCTCTGTCTTTGGATAACAGAAGACTTTTAATAGAGGGGAAACCAGGCCATCCCTAGTTGTTTTCTATAACCTATTATCTCTATGTACAAGGTCTCAGACTATGCTGCATGTTGCCTCAGCCCTCGGGTATTCATTTTGACCATATGAAAACACAAAAAGAATAACTAGGCTGACACTGGAGCTCAGTGTTGTGCTTAAGTGAGCCATAAAGCATGAGTGGGTGTGTCAGCTGGGTCAGACTAGGGTACCTTCACCTGTCCATCTGTGTGTAGGCGGTTGTTTAAAGAGGAACTTGTAAGACATGTTTTCATGGCATTTCAAGTCCACCCAGTCGATGTGGCTAGTCGCTAACAGTTGCCACAAGGCGTGTCTTTTTGGCCCAAAGCAACGTTTTGTTCCTGAGCACTCCTGACATTAGGGGGGGGGGGGGGGGGGGGGGGAAGAACACATGCCAAAGCATGAACACACAGGCTAAAAATACACACACACAGACACACACACACCTTAAGTCAAAAGACAACCATGAGACTCAACAGTCAGTCGATGTAAGACATTTCTAGTACGATGTTGTCGTGTAAAAGCAATCCTGGCCGTCAACGCTGGCAGAGGTAGAAAAAGGCTGCAACAGGGAGGAAAACCGGCTCTCAGGAGGAATTTGAGGATCGTGTTTCACTGTTCCAATATCCCTGTCGTGGAGGGAGGATTACCTTTTCATTTTTTAGTATCTGTTGGGGGATTAATTTACAGTGGCAGCCAGTAACCGAAGCCTCACTGTAACGTGCGTATCTGTGAAAGGCGATTCGTGTGCTCTTGGCTCGTGTTTACCGGAGCGCTTGCGGGGCAAGCGGGAGCAGTTGACCTCCTCCAGTGGGGAAGGGGTTAAGCGTCAGGAATGATTGAGGTGTTGGTCGCACGCAGGCTGCTCAGACTGCTGCTGCAGATTTTCTCTCTTTCTTTACACTTTCCATTTCCTTCACTCTCCTGCCCTCTGGATTCTTATTTATGTCCTCACTCTCTTTTTTTCTCCCTACTCCTCTTTTCTTTCTTCTCGCTGCTGACGTCCATTTCTCTCCAGTTTGTTTTGCAGCCCCAGTATAGCTATTCTCATCACGCATTCAGGTCATTATTAATGATTTGTTTTGGAATCTTGCAGTACAATCCAGTAGATGATCACCATTTTATATACTTTTACCTGTGAGAATGTAAAATGGTTTCAGAAATGGAGAACTAGCGCTTGTACATTTATCCTCAAGGAAGACTCCATCTTCCTCCTTGTACCCAGCTTATCTGCCTCTCTCTTTGCTACTCATTCTTTACACCCTTCCTCTCTTTACCTCTTTCTTCCCCTACTCCCTCACTCCACACCTTTTTTGTATCTCTTGCTCTCGCTGTCTCTGTGCTGTTAGGTGGGTGGGTAGAGGGCTAGAGGGGAATGGGGGGGGGGGGGGGGGTGTTGGAAGGAGCCTGAGTCAGAAGGAAATGAACCCAATAAATCAAGCTCTTGTCCTTGTCTCCTCCCTGCCCGGACCTGCTGCCTGCCCAGCTCTCTGCAGCTATGTGCATTCACGCTACGTTTACATGCACAAAATATCTCTGGTTTTTTTTGCCCTTATTCCACAAAAAGACAATATTCTGACTAAGCTGTTTACATGGCTAATAAAGTGTATAATTCCATTTATAATCCCGTTTACATGCAGCCGTGCAAAATGGGACTTGTTTGACCGTGCAAACACAGCGTCCCTCTTTCATTCATCTGGACTGTGGAGAGGTAGAGCGGGTTGTCCTCCAATCACAAGACTGGTAGTTCAAGCCCCGGCTCCTCCGGCCGCTTGTCGAATTGAATTTCACTACATTGTACTGTACGATTGGATGAGACGAATAAATGTCTTCTTTCTTTCTCTTCTCCTTCTTTTCTTTCATTCCTTCGACCACCTTAAAAAAAGTCGGCGTTACGATGTTTGCGCATATCCAGATATCCAAAAACATGTTGATATCCGAGTCTTTTCATAATGTTTTAAAAATAGGTGTTTCTCCTTCCAACCAGAGATGTGGACTTTTCTTTTGGGCATGCATCTCTACCTTGGCTAGTTAGTTTGTGTACAACAACCATAGCAACGCACAACGCTGACCCTAAGCCGTAAACTGGCTGTAAACTGTCTCAAACTGCGGTAAAACCCCTGATTGAGACGCATATTCCAAATAATCTGTATGCATGTCCAAAGAATGCTGCTAAAACCCGAATAGTACCGGCATATCCCACGTCTTAATTGGAAAATGCTAAATTTGGAATATCCAAACGGAATATGCTGTTTACATGACCTGTATCAAATTCAGAATATTGTCATATTCGGAAAAATGGTGTAATATCAGTGTGCATATAAACATACTCCCTGTTGTCCTGAAGAAAACCTTGTAACACCATCTTCAGTGAATGTCACGTTGTTGTTTTTCCCCCATTTTTAACATAAATGATTGGATTTTCCCCCTGAGAGTTGAAGTAAACGTTACGACCATAGGTGTGTGCTTTCTTCAAAATTTGTCATGATTTCCGAAATTTTACAATGATATAAAATATGCAGATTAGTATCTCCTTATAGTGTATCCTGCGTGGTCACCAGGGATGTGCTTGGGAATAGACTTCCTTTTTTTTAAAAGTTATTTTTGGCAACTATCCTGTAAATTCATAGTAAGTGATAAGACGTTATGCCAGTATGAGGGTATGTTGAGGGGAAAAAATCTAACAATAAACTACATTTTTATATCAGTGCTTTGCCTTGTCATTACAGTTTGTTCCCTCTTTAAGAAATCACATATTATCACAGGCCAAGGCTAACTTCCTGCTCAGACTACTGTGCGGGGAGGAATGGGGGTGTAAACTACTTAAAAAAACTATTTAAAAAAACGTGCTATCACAGTGTTACTCGCATGGCTCCCATCATCCTCCGTGACACGCTGTCTTCCACTTCGCCTGACAACTCGTCTCCACAACAAACAGCTCTGAGATAACAGAGCTCAGCCCATAGCTTCACTCACTCATAGCACAGAGTACGCGTGAAATAAAAACAGGACACGTAATTTCACCGTGTGTAGTGTTTAACTACGCTAACTAACCGTAATAGAGTGTAACGATGAAAAAAAAAAAAAACACACGACAACAGCTGTGTCTCGAAGACCGGGCAACAGCTGGGACGTTCCACGCGCGAGAGGTGATGGACAGTTCCAGTCACTTCGTCATGTTTTCACTTCGTTGAAACAAGAGAAGAAAGCCTCACTGATGTGAAGAACAGGACAGAGATGTGTGTATGTATGTATGTATATATATATATATATATATATATATATATATATATATATATAAATAAAAAATAAATAAATAAATAAATGCTCTCTGCCTGCCATATGCCAACGCTCCGGTAAGTCTGCTCACCCCGTCTCTGCCCGGGCATGCCCCAACTGCCCGCACATTTGTTGACTCCCACAAACGACGACGCACGCGGCGGTGAAATGGCGATTTATGCCTTTTTTGAATGTGAATAAATGACATATTGCTCCTCATAACCACTGAAAACTGTCAAAAAAATCAAACCCAGTCCAATATGGACACCATCTGACATTAAGCGTTTCTGCTTCACATTTTCAGCAGGGCAGCAGAGCGGCTGTGGGTTGACTCCCCACAGTTCTCATGGGCTTTATAAGTCCTAACGTGAAAAAGCTTAACGTGGTTTAATGTACCTAAACAACCATCAGTGATCACCAAATTTCTCTCTCATATTGCTCCTCATTACCACTGAAAACTGTCAAAAGAATCTAACCCAAAGTCCAATTATTATGGACGTTATCTGACATTAAGCGTTTCTGCTTCATCAGATTTAGATCATTCACTTTTTGACGACGACGTAGTTAAGGCGGCAGGCGTGTGTTACTTAGGCAGCCGCCTTAACTTCAAAGTGCTGCGGGAAACCCTGACTGTACTATATTTTGTAGGAGAAAGACGGGCTGCTCGTGCCACTGACCAATGGTCAGGTACCGGCACAAACTACAGCTTCATAAATGGGTTGGATTAATTGAATCAACAGAAAGTGTATGCTCGGTAAATGTAGTGTGCGTTACAGGCCTGTTAAGTTGCTTCATAACATTGAAAGCACGTCCTGTAAGTGTGAGTAATGATAACCATTCCTTCACTCAGGTACTTGAACCTGGCAATGTTGGGGCATCTGTGTGTTAAAGGGATATTTTATACATAAGATGCTTCATTATGAAGTGTTTAAGTGTCTCGTTTCACAAGTGATTTAGCTTCATTGTGTCTGTAACAGCATCCGCCTGTCCCCTGGGCATTTCTTAATGGTTTATTGTGTTCTAACTTTGAATAATTAGTAGGATAATTAGGCTTTTTGGACCGTTTATGAACAGAAAAATGTTTATGACGTAAAAATGTGTCAAAGTGGAAAAAAAAATCTCTGATGGTTAGGCTAATCTGAATTAAGCATCTATGTAAAACACAAAAAGTGCCTTAAGTTGTGAGTGCTGGGACACTTCTTAAGTTCTGTCAAGTTTAAGGAGGACTGGGAGTGAACAGCAAATGTCAAGTCCTGCCACAAGTTCTGAATTGGACTGTGACTTGTCCACTCCAGGACATTGTTGTTTTTAAGGCTTTGGTTTTTATATTTGGGCAAGTGTCTTCTCCCATGTGGTAGTTCTCTTGCAGATTTTGCCGCAGTCATGTTGCCCGCTACCTTCAGTGGCGTGCTGCAGCAAAGCAACCCCACAGCACAATGCAACCATCCATGCAGGGTTTGTTGTTCTTACACATAAGTATTTTGTTTAATGGCCAAACCGCTCCACGTTGGTGTCATCAGATCATAGACCCTTCTTCCACTTAGTCTCAGAGTCTCCCACGTGCCTGCTGGCAAACACCAGCCTAGATGTCATGTGAGTTGTTTTCAACAGAGGCTTCCTCTTTGCTGCTCTAACATAAAGCAGAGGATGTGGAAGCAGTCGGGCCACAGATGTCGTATGCACATTGGCTGCTTCCCAAGTCTTTTATTTGATATCTCTCTCGCTTGAACCGGAAGCCACTCTGGCCCTCTTTTGTTCTTGCCGTCTCAAAGCTCGTATTACTGCTCCGAAGAGCGAGGATCTTGAAGGATCTCAGAGGAGCTGTGAGCGAGGATACACGAGAGCAGCCTTCCCAGAAGCCGTGCAGCTAAAAGCCGTTGCTAAGGAAGGACTAAGACACGAGGAAGGAAACGTGGATACAATGTAACGACCTGGACGTACCCAGTGTCTACCATGAAGCCCTGTAGCTCCTTCAGAGTGTCCATCACTTTAATTTATTTAGACTCAAAATATTTTCACTCTGTTGTTAGAACACACTACACACAGGCCTGAAATACACACACATGCTCAGGTCCTATACATGCACGAATGGAGAGATTTCGGAGTGAGGGGGCTGCGACTGCTGGACAGTTTTGGGTGCCTTGCTCAAGAGCAAGGCACCCAAAACGATGTCTCCAGCTACCAGTCCACACTCTGTACTTCGATCTGTACAGGGACTTGAACCGGCGACGCTCCAGTTCCCAACCCAACTCCCTACAGACTTGCCTCCCTACTCTTCTCACACAGACCGCTTGCTCGAGGCAGGCTGTGTGCCACAGTTAGATTTTTCTCTGAGCATTCTGTACTTGGTGGGGACAATATTCAGTTCCTAGTTGGAAATGGTCCTGTAGTTTTCTCTTGATTGGTACTTTTTAATGAGCTTACATCAGATTTGTTTGCCATTTGTCTTCATGACATCGTTTTTGCAACAGAATTGGGTATTTAACCCGATGATCTCCATGATTCAACCCCGTGTGTGACTTCAGAAAACAACTGGTTGTACCAGTGACGAAAGAAGTTGCTGGTTACATGTTATTTTGCGTTTTCTTTAAATTTGAAGAGATTTGCTTTTTAGTGTGATCAGGTGGTAGGGGTGTGACGAGACACGAGATTGGGTTCACGAGAACGAGATGAGATTTTAAAACTATTTTAAAGAACTTAAATGATTGAATTGAATCGAAAGTAGGGGTGCAAGATATATTGACTCAATATCACGTTACACAATATTATATCTAGGGGTGCAAGATATATCGACTCAATATCGTTATCTCAATATATTGAAAGTGTCGCAATAAGTATGCAATATTTAGTTTATTTTGTGGAGCGCTGCGTCCCGTCCGTTGGCTGCGTGGCTTAGTTGTTTGATTTAGAGCTTGAAACGCTGTAATGTTCCATTGGCCAGTTACTGTGCCACTTGCACATGTTAGTGCACGTCAGCGCAGGGGTCCACTACGTGACAAACCCTATGGCGCGTACCATGTGTGTGCATATTTTGACAGTGACAGTGTGAGTGAAGAAATAGACAACTAAACGGAACGACTCAGAGAAGCGAAAGAAAAGTTGTGTCCTGTTCTCTTTATATATTTTATACTGTCCAACCAGTAAACATGTCCTGTTCTGTAGACATGGTCCTTATTTATATATTTATACTGTCCAACCAGTAGAACATGTCCTGTTCTGTAGACATGGTCCTTATTTATATTTATACTGTCCAACCAGTAAACATGTCCTGTTCTGTAGACATGGTCCTTATTTATATATTTTATACTGTCCAATCAGTAGAACACGTCCTGTTCTGTAGACATGGTCTTTATTTATATATTTTATACTGTCCAACCAGTAGAACACGTCCTGTTCTGTAGACATGGTCTTTATTTATATATTTTATACTGTCCAACCAGTAGAACACGTCCTGTTCTGTGACATGGTCCTTATTTATATATTTATACTGTCCAACCAGTAGAACACGTCCTGTTCTGTAGACATGGTCTTTATTTATATATTTTATACTGTCCAACCAGTAAACATGTCCTGTTCTGTAGACATGGTCCTTATTTATATATTTTATACTGTCCAACCAGTAAACATGTCCTGTTCTGTAGACATGGTCCTTATTTATATATTTTATACTGTCCAACCAGTAGAACACGTCCTGTTCTGTAGACATGGACCTTATTTATATATTTATACTGTCCAACCAGTAGAACACGTCCTGTTCTGTAGACATGGACCTTATTTATATATTTATACTGTCCAACCAGTAGAACACGTCCTGTTCTGTAGACATGGACCTTATTTATATATTTATACTGTCCAACCAGTAAACATGTCCTGTTCTGTGACATGGTCCTTATTTATATATTTATTCTGTCCAACCAGTAAACATGTCCTGTTCTGTAGACATGGTGTTTATTTATATATTTATACTGTCCAACCAGTAGAACACGTCCTGTTCTGTAGACATGGTGTTTATTTATATATTTATACTGTCCAACCAGTAGAACACGTCCTGTTCTGTAGACATGGTCCCTATTTATTTATTCATGTTGGACCAGTCCAATATGAAAGTCAGTTGAAAATAAACCTTGTGTTGTAAGAAAACTTGTTTAATTTGTTATGAATCTATTTTGATGTGTTTTCCCGTAACTTTTGTAATTTTACATATGTTTAAAAGTAGCTAAATTAATATCGACATCGCAATATTAATAATCAATATCACATTTTATTCAGTATCATGCAACCTTAATCAAAAGTCACAAAATGAAAAATGAGCACTGTGAAAGGGTTTGCCACAAACTCAAAAGGCTTCTGTGCTGTATAACTAACCTCTTCAGACCTAGTAACTGCAGCGCCTCTCTCTCCTCCCAAACCCGTCCCTACAACCTATCAAATCAAATAATTATTAATTTCTTACACTGCATTATAACTTTTATTCTTGTATTTGTATCTTATTCTTTTTTTTTTTTTAGCCTGTTTTATTTTCATAACCATTTTTAATTGCTCTTTAATGTTAAATGTAAAGCACTTTAAATTGCCTTGTTGCTAAAAGGTGCTATAGAACCTGCCCTACAACCTCAGCCTGTCAGTCAGTCACCAGGGCATATGAACGCTTTTGCCTTGTGCCAGTCAATCAGTTACCAGGGCAAAAGAGAACAGCGGTCTGTCTCGGAAGTGTAACGTTAACTGCACGGCAATCTTGCTATCATATTATATTGCAGCAAACGGTGTCTGCGTGAAGTTTTGAAGCGTGTAACCACACTTGTGTCCGCTTTACCGCCGTTTAGGGCTGCACAATTAATCGCAATTTTATCGAAATCGCAATATGGACTAGTGCAATATCCAAATCGCAGAGGGGCCCAATATTTGTTAAAGGCAAAATATGTGTCAAACCATTCTGAATGAAGTATTGTGGTGCTGCAGAGACTTCCCGGCCTACAGATCCTATCCTACAGACTACAGAAAAAATCTCTGTTTGGTTTACAGATCCTCGCAAAAATCACACTATAATCATTTACATTTTTTAGTCAATGAAAATGAGAAAAATGATACAAACATGATCATTCCCTTCAATATCGTGAATCATATCGCAATCGCATTATCAGTCAAAATAATCTCAATTAGATATTTTCCTCATATCGTGCAGGCCTACCGCCATTGCCGTGTCTCACTGTGACTTTAACAAACTACAGAGGCAATGTAGTTTTTGCTCCGTCCTCATTGCAGCTGTGCGTGTGTGTGTCGGCGCTGGGCCCCGCTTTCTGTGAAAGATGCAAAGAGGACAGACTGACGTACGGAAATTTGGCACAGATTCATTTAGGAATTGGTCCTCAGTCGTACCGACGTAATTCTAGATAGTCTAATATTAGACAACTTTTAACCTCGACGAGCAATATTGTAACGTTTTAATCTCGCGGGACAAGATCTCGTCACACCTTTTAATCCTAACTCCACCCACTGCTTTTTAGTGGTGTTAAACAATAGAATACAAAATGGTCAAAATGAGTTTTATAGGCACCTTAAATCCCAGTACAACACTGTTACAGAATTGTAAAAACACAATGCAAGTTCCTCCTGCCATTTGATGCTACCAAAATTAATTTGTGTACAGTACATTTATGTGAACTGTCAATATTACAGCCAGAGTATACATATATTTCTGTTGAAATTGTGACAGTAATACAAATTTGACTTACTTTTACATGCTGTGTATTTGGCAGTAGACCGAATGTGTTGCTGAAAATGACTTGTGGTGTACTCTGAGGTAGCAATAAGCCGCCACTTCCCCTCAGGGCGTCCCGGAAACTTTCAAGGAGAGTCGACCCGTGGCCCCTCCCTCTTGTGTTTCTGCGTGTGAAGTGCACCTGCAGTGCTTCAGGGATGTGATTTTTCAACTTTATTTGACACGCGCGTCCTATTTGATGCTTAACAACATATTAAGTCTTATCCTGCCTTCTGTTTGCCTGGACACAAACCTGGCTTAGTCCTGCGCTTGTGTGCATATCCAATAATGTGTTTGTTCTGTGTCACTGAGTACATGCCTGCCGGCATGGTTTGTGTTTTCGGGGACAGACTAGGGCCGGGCGATCTCAAGAAAATCAAATATCTCGACATTCTTAACCAAATACCTCGATGTTGATATTGCGATGATATTGTAGGGTTGACAGTTGGTGCTTCAACAAAATGTTATTTACACAATGACGTTTTGGATAAATACCAGTCCCTCCAGAAAAACGCGATGATGTGATCGCATAATTCAATGCATAATCAGCCAATGTCCGCATATTTATGGGGGGGGGCGCATTTTTTCAAATACGGCGCACTTTCGCCGCATAAATTGCCGATTTCCGCGCAAAATATGCGGGGCTTGCATGATTTCATAATCCCGCATTTTCGCTGCAAAAAAGTCACATATTTCTTAGCAGGAAGTTGAAAAATGTTGCGTTTACTTCACACAGGAGCAGCCATTTCCCCTGTTGCCATGGGAACGTTATGAAGTGACAATTACGTGACGTGAACATCATCGAAAAGCTTCAAAGCCCGCGATGAAGCCATGATGAAACCGCAGTTTTTACAATTTCCCGCAATTTCATCGCATAAAACTGCATAAATATCCCGCATATTCCATCGCATTTTTTAAGAAAAGGTGCCGCATAATCAAGGATTTTTGCCCGCAACAATCACAAAAAAACTCCGCATTTTTCTGGAAGGACTGATATAATCACAACCATGTCGATGTAATGACTAAGTGGGTAAAGGCAAATAACAGAAGACAGGGTTTTCCCCAGGTTAGTGGGAGACGTATTCGTCTGGGGCTTTAGGGGTCCTCCCTCGAGAAAATGTTACATTTTTCTAAAAGCTAGAGCAGATAATAAACAAAACAGTCCAAAACCTTAAATACAAAACTTGCAACATAAGTCCACCAGAGACCAACTACAGCCATTGGTTCTGAGAAAAGTAATTTAGTTAGTTTTTGATGCTCCCGATTGATTTTACATTCACTTGATTTAGGTGGTGCCCAAAACGGCTTAGGTGCTGCACCTAACCCTTATAATGGTAGGGGAAGTAAGTCTGGTAAGTTCAGAACATGACATCACTTTACTTTAATGCAGCCTTTTATCGTGCCTTTGCTGTGGCAACTCCAAAAATATGGAATGACCTACCTCTGCCTATTAGACAGTCTAATTTTAAATCTCTTCTTAAACCCCACTTTTTTCCTTGGCCTTTCCCAGCTGAGGCTGACATTTTTGTGCACATTTTTTTTACTGTGATACTGTTTCATGTTTTAAATGTTGTAAATGTTTTAAATGATTTCTACTTTGTTCTGTACAGCACCTTGTGCAACGTTGGTTGTTTTTTAAAGTGCTTTATAAATACATTTTGATTGATTTTTGATTTTAAATCATGAAAAGACAACACTTACCATATTACAATATCCAAAATGATATCTACTCTCATATCACGATATCGATTATAATATTGATATGTTGCACAGCCCTAGGACAGACATAAAGATGTATGCAGCACCAGGAATGAATGTCTGATACCATGTTCCAGAATAAGTGTCAAATGGGACATGTTGCAGTGGCATTAAACTCCTCAGCCAGTACAACCAAAGAAACCGAGGTACAGCTTTTGATCACACAACATAGGAGTCGGCAGAGACATTGACACACGATGGCAGCCTCTAACATGACATGCCACTTAAATAATACACGCTCCCTCGACACCGTGTAGCTCTTCATTATCCTAAACTCTGTTCACAGATCCACATGCTCTCTGGTGTCACTGTAGTTCTCCAGTCCGCTGTTGGCTTGTTAATGCACACAGCAGTCATTCACTGTGGCAGGGCCACTTTGTTGTTTTCACTTGTACAATTAAGCTGTTAAGTTGACTGACGGTCTCAACTTTCTCCCCCCCCCCCTCTTCTCTTCTGTCTGTCTGCCAGCCGGTGGCAGAGCCCATCCCCATCTGCAGCTTCTGCCTGGGCACCAAGGAGCAGAATCGCGATAAGAGGCCCGAGGAGCTCATCTCCTGCGCTGACTGTGGCAATAGTGGTGAGTGACTGCTGCTCTGAGATCAGTAAGACCCCAGATCCTAGCCCCATTTCAGTCTGTGACTTGGTTAAACTGTCCTAGTAACCACAGAGGAAAAGGATCCAATCAGCTGTTTGCAAAGTATAGCTTGGTTGGAAGTGTGATTGGTGAGAATACATGCAGTTATAGAGAGAGAGAGCGCATTTACGGTGGGGGCGGAAAAAAAAGGCATTTGTAGTTTTAAAACCAATCCAAGCCCAATGCCAGGGACACCATCCTGGAGCTGGAAAAAGACTACTGTGCGTGTAATTTTAGGAAGCTGCATGTAACTATGTACAGACACACAATTCAACTGTTGCTTCTTTTACTGAAATTTCAATTCCTTTCATCTTCAATTACTTTTCATCATCCTGTCCAACTGCCACTTCAACTGCTTACAGTGGTTATGTGTCCACGAATTCCATTAGCTAGTATTTCATCTTCTTTGACTAATTACATTAGGACTGCCCCTTCATTTAGTTTTTCAGTATTTCAAACATTTCAAATGGTTCAATTGCTATTTTTAAGCTGTGAGCACACTTAGGTTATGTTTTCAGAGAAAGTGGGATATAATTATGCTTTTCCTCCAGCTTAGTGAAAGCAGAGGAGAGATTGTGATCCTCCTCTTTCCTCAGTGGGTTTCTGTCCCAGACAAGACCATCTACTCTACAGCCACTCTTCAAAACAGCAAAAGCAGAGCTCTGACAGATTGTCATTTATGTTTGAACACTCTCTTTGCAGCCAGCTTTGATTCAGTAAGGGCTTTCAATTCCAAAAGGAGTTCTTTTTTTTCTTTTTCTTCTTCTTCTTCTTGCTCCTGCGATGATGCAAGTGGGTCACAGCTGTCAGTCAGTGGCGGCAAAAGATCCTGTGACGTTGACGAACTTGTTTGTGTATGCGTGTCTATCTACCTGCAGGCCACCCGTCCTGTCTAAAGTTCTCCCCAGAGCTCACAGCGCGAGTCAAGGCTCTGTGGTGGCAGTGCATCGAATGCAAGACTTGCAGCAGCTGTCAGGATCAAGGAAAGAATGCGGTGAGTGGATGAGCGAATATGGTGGCCTGGCAGCCTAACGGTGTCTGTGAGCACTCTTCTTCCCTGCTTAAGTACCAGATAGAGATGCTGATAGACATATCTGTAGTCCTGAGATTGAGCTATTTTAGTCAGTACCGGCATGATTTCAATCTTCTTCTTTTTTATCTCCTACTTGTCAAGCGAGGAATCATTGTTATTCAAAACGTCTGTAGAGAGGTTTGACGGTGAGACAAAATGCACAACATACTGCCAAGATGCACACTGAGAAAATTCATCTTTGCAAAGAAGTTGCTTAAAGTCATGGTGGATATACTCAAAGTACTGTCTGACTTTAAATGGCAAATTCATAGTAATTAAACAAAGTATTTTAATGCACTTTTGTGCATACATAAGTGAAAATCTGTTTCCGGTCGAAGGGTCGACTCTGTACACATATGTTATTAACCCCTAGGTTCATTTTGAACCGGAATTGTCCTTTTTTAAAATATTTTTTTTGTTCTAGCTTTCATGTACAGTACCAGTCAAAGGTTTCACTTACTCATTCAAGTGAATAGGAAAGTGTGTCCAAACCGTTGACTGGTACTGTATGTATATCATGTACAATGCCTCCCTATTAAATTGGGTCACTGAGACAAAACCTTGTCTGAGACACATCTAAAGTAGGGCTGCTCAATAATGAAAAATAAAATAATCATAATCACTAGGGCTGTGTATTGGCAAGAATCTGGCGATACGATACGTATCGCGATACAGGGTCACGATTCAATATATTGCAATATATTTCGATACTGTGCGTAAGGCGATATATTGGGATTTTTTTAAAGTATAATTTTAGAAAAACTAATATTTAAAAAAAGACATGATGTTCATTAAAGTCAAAGAAGTTTAATTTAGGTAAACAATTCAGTACACAGAACATCAAACTGCCAGTTTGGGATTGTGCTTCACAGGTTCTTAGTGAGCAAATGTTTATATGCAAAAGTAGGCCAAAGTTCAGCTTTAGCTACATTGTTAGCTTCTAGCAAAAAGTCAGGCACTGGTTGACTCAGTGGGTAGAGCAGGCGCACGTAAACATGGAGGTTTATGCCTCGACGCAGAGGTCCAGAGTTCGAGTCCGACCTGTGACGATTTCCTGCATGTCTTCCCCCTCTCTCTCCCCTTTCTTACCTAGCTGTCCTATCAAAATAAAGGTGGAAAAGCTAGGAAAAAAGTTAGGCACTGCTAGTCTTACATGAATATTTTTGAACGTTTATAAAAAAAAAATTAAAAAAAATCGATATTTCCTTTTTGAAAATCGGTACAGTATTGTAAAATAAAATATCGCGATACTCAAGTGTATCAATATTTTTTGATAATAATGAACAGTTTACTTGCAAAATGTAATGTGCAAAATACATCTTTTCTTTTTCTTGATTGCATTGTTTTTGTGATTGTTAGGAGCCAAAGTCGTGACGAGAATATGATTGTTTGCACAGCCCTAATCTAAAGCGACTTGATAATCATCCATACTACGTGTGTGTCTGTACTGTAGGACAACATGTTGTTCTGTGACTCCTGTGACCGGGGCTTCCACATGGAGTGCTGTGATCCTCCCCTCACGCGGATGCCAAAAGGTAAGTAAACAGGACTGCTACTTTAACTCATCACCTGACCTCTTCATTGGCCATTTACAGCCTCCCACGGATTCAACTGAACTAATACACCAAGCTCACACATTTATCACCCTACAGTATACGACCATTATAGGCGCACTAAACGATGTCTTGAGTTCTCATGAAGCACCTAGTGCTTCACCGCTAAGTGCTAATGTATTTGATACGTCACCGAGCCTGTTGGTATCTGCGCTGAAGCCCGCCTTATCCTTTCCACCTCAGGGTATGTGACCCTGTGCTTTTACTCTTTCTCTCCCAGGCATGTGGATCTGTCAAATCTGCCAACCCAGGAAAAAGGGAAAGAAGCTTTTACACGAAAAGGCAGCACAAATCAAACGGCGCTACAATGCGCCGCTGGGCCGGCCCAAGAACAGGTAAAGGAATGCCCTCAGCTGATGTCATCTGAAGACAGCAAAGACGGTGTTAATCCAGTAGAGAGCCGCAGCAACATGCCGTGTATCTGCTTCACCACAACAGCCACAACGCCTACTCTCGTACTAAAATGAGCTTACAGCTATTTTTTTTCTTTTATGGCCATTGCTCTTTTCTATTTAATTTATTACTGATACGCCTGCTCTCCTACTAAAATGAGCTTACAGCTATTTCAATTTGAATGGTATTATAGAGGAAGATTGACAGCTCTTATATATGGACATGTGCTTTACCAGGCTACCCAAGTGCAGACTTTTAAGATAAGCAGACTTTTAAACCGACTCCTTTCCTTCCGCAGGCCGGGGCGGCCCTTCAAGAAGCTGGGCGGGCGTGGTCGACGGAAGCGCTCAGCCTCGGCCAACTCATCCTCCAGCTCCTCCTGCGAGGGCTACCCTGGTGACGACCGGCTGCTTTTTTCGATGCGGGACGACGACGACGACATGTCACAGGGCAGCCTGCGCTTCAACAACAAGACCAAGGGCCTCATCGACGCCCTCACAAAGTTCTTCACACCGTCGCCTGAGGGCCGTAAGGCCCGGCAGGAAGTAGTGGACTATTCACAGCAGTGCCGCATCCGAAAGAAAGCCAGTCGCAAAGGAGAAGGAGATGACAGAGGAGGTAAGGAGTAGCTGTGTTTTTCTGCCTACACACACACAGCGCTTTGCGGGATGTCTTTTGGTCTGCAGATGAACACCTCTAGTTGATGCAAGATATTAGATTTTTACTGGTCCAATTGACAAAAAGAATCAAGTTTTTCCATTATTGTAAGTATTATTACAAAAGGATACAAGATTGGAAGCTTAGAATGTGTTACTGTAAACTGACCAAAATATGTATTATTATACTTATAAAGGTAATGTTCTTGACAGGGATATCATTAATAGCTTTGGAATTGCAATGTAACTGATGTACATAAAAAGATGTGAACGAGACATAAAACAAATTTGCAACAGTGCAGCAACAAAACGTATTGATGAAGTGACTGCGAAAACATGAGAAGTAGGCTATGGATTTTAACATCTCAAAAACGTCCACAGCATAAACTGGTAATATTTGCACTTTTATGAGCCGCCAGCATCGTGAGATTAAAACGCATACTCCATCGTCATGCATCTTTTCCCACTAATCAGACTCGATTAGGGGTTGTCAGCTAGATGGTTTGCTAACCGACTCTGTACTACCAGCTGTTATTGTGATGCATAGGCAGCGCTTCAATGTTCTTCCCGTTTTAAAAATGATCTTGATGTTAGTTATTTGCAAATTGTAGACTGAGGGTAAAAAATGGTGTAGAACTGATTTGTCATTCGCTGCCTCAGAAAATTGTTGCTTATGCATCGAAAGAAAGTGCTTTGTAATACGAAGTGGCCCCCTCCACTTCTCTTTCCGCTGAACTTTCCGAGTTAGTAACGCGCAGTAGAAGAGAATAAATGCTACAGAGCAGACACATACGGAGCATTCACTTCCACGTTTCACTGCCGTGTGTGTGTGTGTGTGTGTGTGTGTGTGTGTGTGTGTGTGTGTGTGTGTGTGTGTGTGTGTGTGTGTGTGTGTGTGTGTGTGTGTGTGTGTGTGTGTGTGTGTGTGTGTGTGTGTGTGTGTGTGTGTGTGTGTGTGTGTGTGTGAGATTTTGACCCACTTTGAAGATGTTGTTGTACAATGGATACGCAGGTTTATACACCCTGCATGAATCCAGTGTTGTGATAAATATGCTTTGTCAAAGGACTATTGATTCAAAACCAGTTTACCTTACATATGAATAAAAAGCCACAATCAACCTAGGGCTGGGCAATATTATATCAATATCGTGATATGAGGCTAGATATTGTCTTAGATTTTGTGATATGACATAAGTGTTGTTTTACTGGTTTTAAATGCTGCATTACAGTAAAGTGATGTACTTCTCTGAACTTACCAGGCTGTTCTAGCTGTTCTCTTAACCTAGGGCTGGGCAGTATATCGATATTATATCAATGTCGTGATGTGAGACTAGATATTGTCTTAGATTTTGGATATCTTACCAGACTGTTCTAGATGTTCTATTATTTGCCTTTTCCCTACTTAGACATTATGTCCACATCACTGATGATTATTTATCTAAAATCTAAGTGTGAAGATACAGTGAGGAAAATAAGTATTTGAACACCCTGCTATTTTGCAGGTTCTCCCACTTGGAAATCATGGAGGGGTCTGAAATTGTCATCGTAGGTGCATGTCCACTGTGAGAGACATAATCTAAAAACAAAAATCCAGAAATCACAATGTATGATTTTTTTAACTATTTATTTGTATGATACAGCTGCAAATAAGTATTTGAACACCTGAGAAAATCAATGTTAATATTTGGTACAGTAGCCTTTGTTTGCAATTACAGAGGTCAAACGTTTCCTGTAGTTTTTCACCAGGTTTGCACACACTGCAGGAGGGAGTTTGGCCCACTCCTCCACACAGATCTTCTCTAGATCAGTCAGGTTTCTGGGCTGTCGCTGAGAAACATGGAGTTTGAGCTCCCTCCAAAGATTCTCTATTGGGTTTAGGTCTGGAGACTAGCTAGGCCACGCCAGAACCTTGATATGCTTCTTACAGAGCCACTCCTTGGTTATCCTGGCTGTGTGCTTCGGGTCATCGTCATGTTGGAAGACCCAGCCTCGACCCATCTTCAATGCTCTAACTGAGGGAAGGAGGTTGTTCCCCAAAATCTCGCAATACATGGCCCCGGTCATCCTCTCCTTAATACAGTGCAGTCGCCCTGTCCCATGTGCAGAAAAACACCCCCAAAGCATGATGCTACCACCCCCATGCTTCACAGTAGGGATGGTGTTCTTGGGATGGTACTCATCATTCTTCTTCCTCCAAACACGGTTAGTGGAATTATGACCAAAAAGTTCTGTTTTGGTCTCATCTGACCACATGACTTTCTCCCATGATTCCTCTGGATCATCCAAATGGTCATTGGCAAACTTAAGACGGGCCTTGACATGTGCTGGTTTAAGCAGGGGAACCTTCCGTGCCATGCATGATTTCAAACCATGACGGCTTAGTGTATTACCAACAGTAACCTTGGAAACGGTGGTCCCAGCTCTTTTCAGGTCATTGACCAGCTCCTCCAGTGTAGTCCTGGGCTGATTTCTCACCTTTCTTAGGATCATTGAGACCCCACGAGGTGAAATCTTGCATGGAGCCCCAGTCCGAGGGAGATTGACAGTCATGTTTAGCTTCTTCCATTTTCTAATGATTGCTCCAACAGTGGACCTTTTTTCACCAAGCTGCTTGGCAATTTCCCCGTAGCCCTTTCCAGCCTTGTGGAGGTGTACAATTTTGTCTCTAGCGTCTTTGGACAGCTCTTTGGTCTTGGCCATGTTAGTAGTTGGATTCTTACTGATTGTATGGGGTGGACAGGTGTCTTTATGCAGCTAACGACCTCAAACAAGTGCATCTAATTTAGGATAATAAATGGAGTGGAGGTGGACATTTTAAAGGCAGACTAACAGGTCTTTGAGGGTCAGAATTCTAGCTGATAGACAGGTGTTGAAATACTTATTTGCAGCTGTATCATACAAATAAATAGTTCAAAAATCATACATTGTGATTTCTGGATTTTTGTTTTTAGATTATGTCTCTCACAGTGGACATGCACCTACGATGACAATTTCAGACCCCTCCATGATTTCCAAGTGGGAGAACTTGCAAAATAGCAGGGTGTTCAAATACTTATTTTCCTCACTGCATTTATGGCGAATATTGCCACAATATCGATATCGAGGTATTTGGTCAAGAGTATCGTGATATCTGATTTTTCTCCCCATCGCCCAGCACTAAATTAACCACAGTGGTAGGTTTATGGTGGGTTTACATTTCTTGTTTAACTTTTTTAATATATAGTTATAGATCAAGTTAGATTTAATACATAGAAATAAAACCCGTTTTTTCGTATCGGCGCCCACATGAAAGTGTCTGCTCCGCTCCGTACAGCAGCACAGAGTAGCAGTAGTCAGATTTCACTCCTCACCTAGTCTATATCCACCACGTTACACCTCCGGGATTGCTCTGGTGCCCCCGGAAATTCCGCCGAATGTCCATTTCGGCCGGATGTCCGTCACCTTCCTCTTTCTTTGTGTTGGCATTCTAACCTCCGGTGGATTTCTGAAGTCTATGGTTAACTGCTCCTCAGATCTCTGCAGGGTAAATCCAGACAGCTAGCTAGACTATCTGTCCAATCTGAGTTTTCTGTTGCACGACTAAAACAACTTTTGAACGTACACGTTCCACCAAAACAAGTTCCTTCCTGAGGCTATTTTTCAGAGGCACAATTGCTCTGTCTGGCGCTAAGCGCCGCCCATAACAATTGTGATTGGTTTAAAGAAATGCCAATAAACGAGCACTTTTTACTCCCATCCCGGAGTGCTGTGTGGACTAGCCAGACCCTCCTCCGCAGCGCTGTGGAGGAAGGTCTGGCAATGCCAAACTACTTCTCACCTGACGATTGCGGAGGATTTGGTGTCAAAGTGAAAAGCAAAATAATCAGACTATTAGACTATTAGTGTGTTTTCTTGCCAGATTCACACGCAGAGAAAATACACCAGAAGCTAGACGGAGAGCCTGCCGTGGAGCTCAGTGCCGCTATGGTCTGAACAGCCCAATAGGTTAACATCATCTTAATATACAGTCTATGGTCAACATGGGTGCCAGGCGGAAGCTTCGGGCCGCTTCCGCCTCCTGTGTTAACCTGGCGGCTGCCAAAATGGGCCGTGTAGCAAAAGCTCGCCCGGAGAGCCGGAGACGCCAGACACAGCCGTGGCGCGGTTTGCGGTGTAATCAGTGACACCGGTGTTGTCGCAAGTATATTGCCTGGTGGGAAAATTTCCTCACCGTGGCATCCCTAGTAGGTAGTATGTTCACCTTCACCGGTTAACATGGAAAACCCAAATAAAGTAGGAAACATTCTCTGAGCACTTCATGTCTCGTGTGTCTTAAAGGATAACTTTGAGCTAACCCCAGTTGCACATTTTAGTCAGAGCAGAGAGTGTACTAACAACAGAGCAAGGTGGCAAATGACTTGTGACTCATTGATATACAGTAGGACCTGCATGTTGGTCTTTCACGTCATCCCTTGTGGTAAAATAGCTAAATTCTCTCCACTTTAGAAAGGAAAATATTGTCTGATTATCAGTTTATTTTAAGAAAACTGCTTACCATGTATGACTGCCTCAACGTCTGCCTGCTGTGGCTGCTAGTGGCACAATTAAAAGCTCCAACAGCACACATCTTGGCAGTCTGTCTGGCAAGCTTCTCACTAGATTTGCATCAATGTCGCCTCTTGTGTTTCAATCCCCAGACAATCAGGAAGGCAGCGACTGGCGTGACGAAGATGAGAAACTGCCCGGCCACGAGAACCTGACGGAAAAAGACATTGAACTGTTCAGACACATCCAGGAGCTGGCACTGCAGGTACACAGACAGACGTGAATGACAGACAGATATGAAATGTCTTAAACATTTTGTTGAAGGAACAGAGATGGGACGATGGGAAGGGAGGACCGACCTGAAGAGGGGGCCACATTGTAGAGGGAGACAGCATTAGCTGGGGAACCTGGGAGGAGCTGTATGAGGCTATGACTGAGGCCGCCAGGCTGGAGTCATTGGACGTGATATTATGTAAACCCACGGTGTGCAGTGGGGGAGCTGGATGTCAGTGGTCAGAAAGAGTCAACACCACCTAGCTCGTAAAAACACGAAGGCTTTCACCCAGACTAGGTCTGTAGGATGTAGGCACGTTTGCGGGTGGAAAGGGTCAATGAGCCGTTAGTCTATTGTATTTTATTAATAATTGAATTTCCATGGAGCGGCTGCCGACTGCAGCATGTACATGTATGTAATTGAGGGACAAAAACTTCACTGCAAGGTAATTAAGGTACTGTGTTGTCATTGGACAACATGGAATTTCACGTTCTGCTTGTGATACTGATGGTCGAAACAGCTGGTGGCTGGTTGATGTATTCACACCCTGGAGGCCCAATGGGCTGGAGTGCACGAGGCCTCTGCCACGTCTCAGTTAGGCACATAAAGTTAGCGATGGTGTCAAAGGACCTCCTGTGTTTGTCGGAGTGAATAGAGAAGGGACAACTATGTCATGGTACTGTATTCTGGGTAGGGGTCGCCATCTTCTCTGACCCAGCGCTTTGTTTACATTCATTCTACTCTATCTTCATGCATCTTTTCCCAATACTTTTATCAGACTTGATGAAGGGTTGTCCGCTAGATGGTTTGCTAACAGACTCTGTACCAGCTGTTATTGTGATGCATTGGCAGTGAAAATGGTGTAGAACTGATTTGTCATTCGCTGCCTCAGAAAATTGTTGCTTATGCATCGAAAGAAAGTGCTTTGTAATACGAAGTGGCCCCCTCCACTTCTCTTTCCACTGAACTTTCCGAGTTAGTAACGCGCAGTAGAAGAGAATAAATGCTACAGAGCAGACACATACGGAGCATTCACTTCCAGGTTTCACTGCCGTGTGTGTGTGTGTGTGTGTGTGTGTGTGTGTGTGTGTGTGTGTGTGTGTGTGTGTGTGTGTGTGTGTGTGTGTGTGTGTGTGTGTGTGTGTGTGTGTGTGTGTGTGTGTGTGTGTGATTTTGTTGTACCATGGACGAGCAGGTTTATACAGCCTGCATGAAACCAGTTTTGTGATAAATCCAGAGTTTGTCAAAAGACTAGTGATGATTCAGAACCAGTTTACCTTATATATGAATTAAAAAGTCACATCAACCACAATGGTTGTTAGGGGTTAGCTTCAGCGCGAGTACAGACTCTCATTCTGGAGACGGAAAAACTCCCCTGTGCTTTCTGACCACGGTCGGAAAGCTGTAACAGAAAAAGTTCACTCTCTCCTTGGTCAATGTCACGGAGAAGGTGCACCTGGAAATGAGTAGGAAGGAAAATCCAACACTACCAAGCCACGGCCAAGCGGACCAATCACAGTTGTTGCGGTTGGTGTCGCTGCGATGTGAAGTTACCTTTCTGGGGAGTTGCACATCAGGCTACGGCGCAGGGCCTTTGTCTATGTTGAGCAGGGCAGCTCTGATGACAGTGTCCTGCACTGACAGGTTTTAGCAAGTGTAGTTAAAGAGAGGAAATGTAAATAAGGTACATCAACAGCCCTTTTCATGCAGCGCAGCAGTAGATTGACCAGAGAGCGGGTGTTTGGTCCAGCGTCATGGGAGTCGAATTAAAACACTATCCCAGCTCCTGCCTGGAATATTCAAACCAGTGTTAAAGTGTTTGATGCAGGCAGAGTACTGAGCTTTTATGATGCGTGTAAAAAAAAAAAAAAAAAAGGCAATTGTGATTATCTAGGTCGAGTAGCAGTGGAGTCGAGTACATGATAGATGTGAAATTCTGACAACAGCGCCACTTGGTCTGACTTAATGGTATTAATTGTTTAAGCTCTAATGTTTGCTTTCATTTGGGCTCCCCTGGTTTGCCTGTGTTACAGATGACACCCAATATCGTATCGTGATAACGTGTGATTTACACGCCTACTAAGCCGGCAGGTCCTGGTGTGTAATCGGTGTCTATGATCTGCCAGCCACTCGTGCCGTAAACCTGGACTTGACCCTTCATGTCTCTCCCTGTCTTTCTTCCTTCATCTTTGTTGCTCACCTAAACAGAAAGTTGGGGTGACGGGTCCGCCGGACCCTCAGATGCGCTGTCCGTCAGTTATCGAATTTGGCAAGTTTGAAATCCAGACGTGGTATTCCTCTCCCTACCCCCAGGAGTACAGCAGGTAAGCTAATGACCATAATGAAGCACAACAGCATAATGCACTTAGCTCACGGTCCTGCTTGTAGGCATAGCAATTACCGCCAGCATAATGGAGTGCAATTATAAGGTTGTTTACATTACCGCCTACTTTGGCAGGTAACCAGCCAGAGCCACGGAGGCAATTTTATTCTGATTTGCTGAGGGTGTATTCATTTTTTATTTTTATTTATGTAACTGTTGAATAAAATCAGCCCCTACTATTCTTACCAAATCTGTCACTGTTCAAATCTTATTGGTTCCCAGATGGCTCAGGCATTGCAGAGTTGTTTGCTTCTTTCAAAACAAGAGCTGTGAAAAGCAATTAACAATGATATTCTCAATTAAACGCCCATCACAATCTCCCAAAGCCCAAGTTGATATATTCATATTGCTGGTTTTGTCTGGCTTGAAAATAAGAAAAAAGTGTTGCACACTCTGGCTCCATAATCAATCGTTTTGTCTGACTAACAGCTCAAAACCTACATTAACTATCATAAAAGACTAAGAAACCAGCAAATAATCACATCTTAGAAAGCTCGAACCAGAGAACATTTGAAAGAATTGTCAAAATATTTGCCGATCAATATATCGACTATTCATTCCGGCCCCTTGCTGTGACTTTTTACAACCATTCTTAGGGCCCTATCTAGCACCCAGCGCAGCACAAAACCCAACACAAGTGTCTTTGCTAGTTTAAGACCGACGCAGTTGTCAGTTTCCCGTCCAGCGCCCACGTCGTTTAAACAGCAAATGCACCCGCGCCCATCTTTGTGCCCATGGGCGTGCTGGTCTTACAGGGAGGTGTGTTCAGGTGAATTCTTGGCGTATTGCTATCTTGAGGCAGCGGGAAGTGATCGCGCCATTGACCAACAAAAATCTGGTCTTAAGTCAATAGCGCAGCTATTCATTGTTATTTTAACAGCAAATTAGTAAAATGCTCCTAGGCTTATGCACAGAGCGCACACTATGCTTGTTACACACACAGGGAAGCTCAGCAGCACACAAAAACTCAAAAGATTACAAATAAAAATATTAGGGTGCAAATCCTCCATCATAACAGCAATGCTCCAAGGTCCAAACGCGCCTGGCTTTTAAAGGTAATGGGAGATGATCTCTGATTGGTTTAATGCATGTTACGCCCAAAACACACCTCTGATTAATGAAGACACTAAGTACAACCCTTTAGAACCATGCGCCCGGCGCACAGACCCTTTTTTTCCTCCGTCAAACTAGCAAAAGTGGATTTGGACACGCCCTAAAGGCACCTGCACCAGGCGCTTCATGCCGTGCGCTTAGATCGTCACAATAGGGCCCCCAATGTTTCTCACGTGTCTTTCACTGCACTACTCTTCCTTTTCCCTTTCCAGACTACCCAAGCTCTACTTGTGTGAGTTCTGCCTGCGCTACATGAAGAGTCGCAGCATTCTCTACCAGCACATGAAGAAGTGCAACTGGTTCCACCCCCCTGCTAACGAGATCTACAGGAAGGACGACGTCTCCGTATACGAGGTGAGGAGCTGTTCCCAAAGATGGCAGGGTTCAAGGGGTTTCCAGTTGGCCCGGGGCAAGGACAACGCCACGTCGGGCAAGTCAATGTAACAACCCACTTGCCCGTTCGGCCTTCATCGTATCATAACTAACGCTATCGTTGTCTTGTCGGAGAACGCTTTATGATTTGATTTGAATGTGGATTGAGTAAAAAGTGACGTTGACCGGACAAGTGAAAAAAAAACCTTAACGTTGAACCCTGCATGAACTGAATAATGGTGATGGTTAATGATTAATTAACAGAGAGAGAGACTAAGTCTAGTCCCCTCAAACATAGTCATGGAGACCAACGAGTCCTTTCTTAATATTTTTATTTATGAATACACAGTATGTTGATCAGTCCAGTTCCTAATGGTGATTCTTTACCATCCCTGCCTCCCATAGTGGAATATTCCTTTGTTCATGCCATCAGGGAAAGTCACTGTTATCATTAGAAGAATTCCTAATGACGAATTTACAGTTAATCTCTTCTTCTGGGTCTCCTAGCGCAGCGATAGATAGAGTCAGTGGATTGTTGTCTGCAGGCCACAGCCGCTGCAGCGCCTGTTTCCCCCGCTCTGCAGTCCATCCTCGCTCGGAGGAGAGCAGCGATAACTGGCGAGCTGCCAACCTCAGCCTCCCTCCTCCTCTTTCTCTTCGCAGCTCTTTGTTTCTGTCCTCCAGCCTCTCTATCCGTCAGGGTCTCCAGAGACCCGGCTGAGATCATTGCCTGACACTTAATGTCTCCTCCATTCACCTTTACCTCGTCCTACAGCCCACTAACGGCAGCTTAAACATGTACTTGTGGGCAGCTGTGTGTCTGCGACCGAACGGTAGTCGTTTAGGAAAACCTTCTGTCATCGTGTTGTACTGATGTGTTGCTTCACTAATCCCACGACAGGTTGATGGGAATGTGAGCACAATCTACTGTCAGAACCTGTGTCTGCTGGCCAAGCTGTTCCTGGACCACAAGACCCTCTACTACGACGTGGAGCCCTTCCTTTTCTACGTCCTGACCCAGAACGACGGCAAAGGTTGCCACCTCGTCGGCTACTTCTCCAAGGTATGGCCACCAGGCTTACAGCCTCATCATCGGTGCTGGATTCAGATTCAGAATACTTTCCCAAGTGGCAATTCATTTTTACATGAAGTAACATTAAGTACCAGTCAAACGTTTGGACACACATTCCCATTCACTTGAAATTGAAAGTGTGTCCAAACCTCTGACTGGTACTGTAAGTAACGACAACAATCAACATCAGCATCCACCATTAGAGATGGTCCGATACCACATTTCCTTCCCGATATTGCTTCCGATACCTGAACTTGCTTCCGATACCTGAACTTGCTTATCATCAGATACAGAGTACCAATCCAATACCAGTGTTACCTTTTTTTTTTTAAACGTATATTTTAACTGACAGCTGTGTACTCCTATCCCTGTATGGATGTGTTATGATTGCTATCTTTGTTGTATGGCCTGGTTTAATCTCTTTGTGAAACATGAACAAACAATGAACGCCACAGAGCTTTCTTTTATTATCCAGTTTGACAGTCAGTCATAATGGAAAAGGAGCATTTATTTTTTTTATTTTATTTAACCTTTATTTATCCAGGAAAGTTGATTGAGAACAACTTCTCATTTGCAAAGACGACCTGTCACATCCACACAGTTCCACATTCATACCTGGAAGCTGCTCAGTACAACCACAGTCTGATCTGCTGCCACTGAGCAGCTCCACTGGAACGGTTGTAGTTAAGGGCCTTGCTTAAGGGCACCTCAGTGATGGTAATGAGGGAGGGGACAAGCACTGCTCTTTCACTTTCCCCACCCAGATTTTATCCTGTCGGTCTGGGGATTGAACTGGCCTCCGGTCTTTAACCTTTAGGCCACCACTGAACATAAATAAAGTTTTTTAAAGTACATTTTCTTCTAGGCTAAATTACGTGGTATCGGATCGTTTCATAAACTCCAGTACTCGCCGATACCAGCATTTTAGGTGGTATCGGAGGCTCTTCCCATACTGGTATCGGAACATCTCTAATCCACAGCAGCATGCCAGTGACAACAAGAGCATAGATCAAGATCAACGGCTTGTGTTGAGTAGCCTGATAGCTGAAGGAATAAAAGAATTCACATACCGATTAGTTTTCTGTGCAGGCCCATAATAACGGCAGCCTGACAGCATAACTAAATGTTATTTTTTCAGCTTTCCGAGCCACTCGTTTCTTCCACAGAGAGCGGAGGTCTTTCTGCCGGACTCCAGTGATCTTGGTGCAGACCGTAACAACACAAATGAAAATGTTAAAAAACTCTCGATAGGGGCGACCTCTAGCTCACCCAGTAAGAGCGTGCGCCCCATGAGTCCTTTGCATCGGCCCGGGTTCGAATCCGACCTGCGGTCCTTTGCTGCGTGTCATCCCCCATCTCTCTCCCACCTTTCCTGTCTATCCACTGTCACTCTGAAATAAAAGGGAAAAAATCCCCCCCCCCCCCCCCCCCCCTACCAAAAAAAAACACTCGATAAAGTTCAATAACATTTTCTTGCAGACACATAAAGAGTTAAGCTTCCTTAGCAAATGAATTGTGAACTGTCCCCGCTTGACTGTGCACTCTGTTCTTATTGAATTTCAGCTGCCAACCAAACGCTGTTGCTAGGTATTTGTATTCTTGTACGGTTTGTACATCTTCATCGTGTATGATGCTCGCTTCTGGCTCGACGCTGCATTTGAGGTCAATCATCAATTCTTTAGTTTTCACCACATTTAGGTCTAGAACATTTTCATCACACCATTTGACGAATGCCGGTAGTGCAGCACCATGATCAGATTGGCGCCAGAAAAAGTTAGTCCCTCTTGGCGAAGCTACATTCACTCTGAATTATGTATTGTCAGTGTGCCACCAACACCATCATGCCTCCATTTTCAAGGAATACGTACCTTTGCAAATCATAAAAACCCTCCTCAAACTTAACAACACAACTACATGAACCAAAATGGAGAGATAGATATACAAAAAATGAAATGAAATTTAAATGCCCTGGCATCACTCCACACAGGTGCATTCTTACAGATATACAAATGCTCATGTTGTGTCCCAGATAAACACTGGGCGCTGTGAGCTCCGTTGCCCCTCTCTGTGGAGTTTGCGGTCGCAGGTGCTCCCATTAACATGCCGCCTCGCTGCCAAAACACAGCAGTTAGTGAGCGGACGCAGCACCATCAACACCCTGCTGTACACCCACACAGGCCTGCTTCTGTGACGTGGTTTCCATTATGTTTGTTTTTTTCTGTCTCTCCCTCTTCTCCAGGAGAAGCACTGTCAACAGAAATACAACGTGTCATGCATCATGATTCTTCCACAGTACCAGCGCAGGGGCTACGGCCGCTTTCTCATCGACTTCAGTAAGGGCTTCAGCCTCGAACAACACCAATAACTGTGAAATGTATCTGATACTCCTTTTATGATCGATGAATACGTTCGGAAAATGCTATGGCGTACAACTTTTGAGGCTCAAGATGTCTTTTTGTTGCTCCCTCCCTGCAGGCTACTTATTGTCCAAGCGCGAGGGCCAGCCAGGATCTCCAGAGAAGCCTCTGTCGGACCTAGGCCGACTGTCCTACATGGCCTACTGGCGCAGTGTGGTGCTGGAGTGTCTCCACGAGGTCCGCGATCGGCAGATCACCATACGACAGCTTAGCAAACTGACTGGCATCTGCCCGCAGGACATCACCACCACCCTGCACAGCCTTAACATGCTGGAGCAGCGAGGAGACAGGTCAGATTCAAATTATATCTGGGGGGGGGGGGGGCCTGGGGGTAGTCACCCCGGAAAATTTGGAGCACCAAACACTTAATTTCCTGCATTCTTGTCAATTTAATTCAATCTAAATTGTTATTGATATTTAATCTAGTTAAATTATTCTCCTTTATTGTTCACGATGACGTCCTCAAATGTCTTGTCTTCTCCACAGCTCAGAGATAGTTTACTGTCACAGAGGAGTAAAAGAAACGAGAAAATATTTACATTTGAGAAGCGTTTTTTTTTTCTTCATAAAAAATGACTCAAACCGATTAATCGATTATCAAAATAGTTGACGATTAAAGGTGCTCTAAGCGATGTTTGGTGACAGCACTTCTTGTTGACGTTTAAAGTATTTTCAAACAAAACGAGGCTAGCTCGCCCCTCCCTCCTCCTCATCCCGTCCCCTCCCCCTCCCTTCGGTGTGTCCGCGCACTAACTCCTTCTTGTCGGTTATTGGCTGGAAGACTGTTTGTTATGTTTGGTGGTGCAGGTTGGCACAGATTGTTTTTGTTGGTGTTTGTGGAGCCTGGGCTGTCTACAGAGACCGCGTTTTTTACAGTGTGTTCAGGGGACAGGCAGCTAGCGGATAGTGAGGAGATGTTTGCTGTATGTGACAAAAAATGTTGTAGCCTAAAAAACGCGTGACATCGCTTAGAGCACCTTTTTAATTTAATAGTTGAGAACTAATAGATTTAGTCGGTTAATCTCCACACATAGATGCCACATTCTTCTAATTTCTGCTTACATGTAGAAAATGCATGCATACCGAGTTCTAATGCTCCTGTTTGTTTTTGTGCTGTGGCTTTGTCAGGCTGGTCCTGGTGCGAAGGGAGAAGTTGGTGTCTAACCACATGGCTCGTCTCAACGCCCGGCCGCGGCAGCTGGACGTCGACCCCGAGTGTCTCCGCTGGACTCCCGTCATTGTAACCAACACTGTGGTCTCTGATGCCGACGCAGATGACAACGACGACGATGAGGAGGACGAAGAACCAGAGGAAGACAACCGCAAGGAGGTAACTTCTTTGAATTTGCATTTGCTGTGGAAATAATAGATTGATGTCGGAAGTCGTTGTACATTCTTTTTGATTAGGCGTTGAGTTTATTTTTTTATTTTCTCTGTAAATAGATCAAACCAAGTCACAGGGTCCCACCGATGTCCTGGCACACGCGCCAAGGGAAGAAGAGGGAGGAGGATGAGGGCGAGGAGGTAGAAGAGGAAAGAAAGAGCTTCCTGGGGTTTCCCATTAGCCAAAGCTCTCCAGCTTCCCCTCCCATTCGCTGTCCACCCTCTGTCCCAGAGCCACCGCGTCCCCCTCCCCCAACAAATGGAGAACGCCGACCGCGAGGGCGCCCACCCAAAAACTGGCCTTGGGGAAAGGTGAAAGACAACACACGGGTGGGACGGCCGTCTAAGATCCGCCCCGTGGAGGACGAAGATGATGAGGACGAGGAGAGAACAGAGGGAGGAAAAACCACAGGCTCTGCCTGCGGCCCTCCCTCCCTTTTCTCCCTGGACAGACATGCAGAATCCACAGCTTTTCACTCCCTGGACATGGCCAGGCACCCCTCCATAACCCCTACACGAAGAGGGCGGCCCCCAAGGAAAAAGAGAGGCCCTAAACCCAGATTGATGGAAGGGCCCGGAGAGGGACTGGCACAGCTATCTGTGGTTTCCAGGTTGAATGAGTCTCTGTCTGTCAGGAAGAGCTGCTTCAGTGAAAGCAGTGAAGAAGAGGAGGATGACGATGACGAAGATAATGAAGAGAGGAGGGGATGCTCCCCACCCATCCTTACCAAGCCTGCCATGGGGCTTAAATGCAAGGTAAGAAACTAACAGTGTTAACCGTTGATGTAATGTAATGTAAATGTTAAAATCTCAGTATTAAGATTGATTCATTGCCTAATTTAAAAAGTAATTCATGAATGAATTAGCATTCAGTTGTATTTAGAACCGGATTGATGTCCATGCCATTTACTATAATCTTCTTGATCTCAGCCAGGCCGGTCTGTTGTATAATTCTAAGCTAAATTTCAAAAGGCACACTTAATAACCCATCCTGTTTCTACCTAGAAGCCACTGAGGAAGCGTCGCTTTCGCCAGCGGAGCCACCCTCACAGCAGCGTGGTGACAGAGACGATTTCTGAGACCACAGAAGTGTTGGATGAGCCCTTTGTAGACTCCGACTCAGAGAGGCCTATGCCCAGGCTGGAGGAGGAGACGCCCCTGGGCCACCCACTGCACCGCTACCCCCCAGCCCGCTCTGCTCTGAGGTTGTCTGACCCAGCGCCCAAAAGGGGCCGGCACTCCAACCTCACAGATTCAGAGGAAGACGGTGAGCAGACAGGGTTTTGATGCCAAACTTGGGCAGGATTAGTGATGATTGGTTTGTGTATATACAGAGGTACGTGTGCCACTTTATCTAACACTGGCTTATCTTCTTGCCTCCTTTAGAGCTAACACCCGTGCTGAAGCCCGTGGCTGCTCTGCCAGCAACTCCATCTGAGAGCCTAGCGGCCAACCCAGAGGTCCCAGTCAAGAAGAAGAAAGGCTGGCCAAAGGGAAAGAGCCGCAAACCCCTGCACTGGAAGCAACAAGGACCTGGAAAACCCCCTAGTGGTGGACCAGCCGCAGATAGCCAGGACCAAAGTGGGGATCCGCCCCCCCCTAAAATCAAGATGAAGCCTGGCCGCAAGCCCCGGAGCTGGTACCTGCAGCGGGCCCAGGAGGAGGCAGAGCAGCAGGAGCAGGAAAGACAAAGTCTGTTGGAGCAGCAGCTGGACAAGGATCCTCAGCTGCTCCAGGCCGATGACCGCAACAGCAAGCGAGTCTGCAGAACCAACATTGACCGAGACAGCAAACCGAAAGACTCTGATGAAGAAGATGACTATCTCCCTAAGCCTGTTGAGCAGAAGGTGCCCAGGAGGCGAGGGAGACCGCCCAAGAACCGCGCCCTCCTCCAGCCACCACAGCCTGCTCCCAAACCCCCTCCCACCTCTGAGCCCGAGGAGGAAGAGGACGAGGAGACTGGAAGGGCCTGGGAGGAAGACAAACCCAGCCGTCCACCGTCCCGTGCCCTGCTGTCCCCTTCGTCCTCCTCTTCCACCTCGGGGCCCCGGGCCCGACAGCCCCGGCCTCAGGACACAGATATGGGTGACAGGGAAGAGGAGGATGACAATGAGGAGAGGGAGGAAGAGGGATGTGGCAGTGCCGGCGGGAGCATCAACAGGCGACCGGCAGTTCCACCGGGTTCAGGAAGCAGGCGCAGCGAAGACCACGACGCCGACGACGAAGGGGACGGACACTTGGAGGACAAGAACAACGGCAGCAACAACGGCAAGAAGAGAAAAAGCCAGGACTCTGAAGACGAAGAGGATGATGATGAGGAGGAGGAGGAGCCCGCCTCCCGTGCAAGCTCTCCCCCTGTCAAAGAAGAACCCCAAGGTGGAGAGGCTTTTTTAGACATGGAGAACAGCGTGGCCCGGGACTATGTCAGCAAGCAGGAGGAGGACGAAGAGGAGGAGGAGGAGGCTGAGGAGGAGGCGCAGGAGAACAAGTGTCGGCCCTCCTCGACCGACCCGCAGCAGGAGGAGAGGCGGCGCAGAGAGCAGGAGGAGTCGGCTGCTGCAGCTGCGGCAGTGGAAACGGTTACGGCCATGTCTGTTCCCCCGGAGCCCATGGAGCTCCAGTCTCTGCACCCAGACGATAAGGACGTCACACTGTTGATGGAGCCCCAACACGCACATCCACACTCCCACCCTCACCAGCACTCTGACTTCAAAGAGGAGCTGGGCCACCATCACCCGCACCACCCCCATCACCACTCCAATGAGCTGGACCTTGAGACTATGCAGGCCGTCCAGTCCCTGACCCAGGGGGAAGCCCAGGACGAAGAGACGGAACCCCAGCCGCACCACGGGGCCTACCAGGACTGTGAGGAGACCCTAGCCGCCTGCCGCACCCTGCAGAGTTACAGCCACACAGGGGAGGCCGAGGAGGAGGCTCTGGCCCTGGTGGAGGATTGTGGGTCCTCCCAGCACAGCAGCCCCCTTCCCAATCCCCCAGTGCCACCTCTGCCCAGTCAATCTGTGCGCTCGGTGAACAGTCCAGGGTTGCCCTCGGGCATCATGGACACAACACCAGCAGGGCAGAGGGGAGGGACGCCTGGCCCCACAGGGGCAGTGGGCAGCGGTGGAGGTGCTGGAGGGGGATACAACCAGATCACGCCGGAGCATCCCAGTTCTCTGTCCGCCCCCTCCCAGCAGAGCATGGAGACGTCGCCAATGATGGATGTGCCGTCCGTGTCGGACCACTCGCAGCAGGTGGTCGACAGCGGCTTCAGTGACCTAGGCAGCATAGAGAGCACCACAGAGAACTACGACAACCCCAGCAGTTATGACTCTACCATGGGCGGAGGGGGTAATGGAACAGGGAATGGCGGGAACGGAGGGGGGATGTCGGCTGCTGTAGTTGCTGGTGCTTCCACAGCTTCCTCATCATCAGCCTCCTCTTCGTCAAGCTCAGCCCCTCCGTCCTCCTCCCAGTCTAACAGCTGCTCCTTTGTGCCAGCCCCCAGCCTCACATCTTCCACAGGAACGGGAGGATCCCAACTAGCGATGGGCAGCTGCAGCCTCATCCAGCAAACAGGATCAGGGCCCAACAACGGACCCGGTGCCAGTAACGTAAGCGGCGCTGTGCCCCAGCCCCCGCCACCGCCACAGCCGTCCAACACCCCCAGCTGTGGCATTAAGTCTCCTCAGAGCTGCGGTGTGATCGAGAGGCCTCCCAGCACCAACCAGCAGCAGCAGCAGTCCCAAAAAAAGGTTCCTCAGCAGCAACAAGCCCCAAACCCTCAGCCTCCACCGTCGGCACCCCCACCACAGCAGCAGCAGCAGCAGGCCCTGTCGCAGTGCAGTATGGGAAATGGCTTCGCCTCCACACCCATGATCATGGAGATCCCTGAGAGTGGAGGCGGAGGAGGGGGCCGCACCCTATATGAGCGCATGGGTCAGGACTTTGGCACAGGGGGCTACCCCCAGCCCTCAGCAACCTTCAGTCTGGCCAAACTCCAGCAGCTCACCAACACCATCATGGACCCCCATGCCATGCCCTACTCTCATTCAGCTTCCGTCACCTCCTACGCCACCAGTGTTTCTCTCTCCAACCCCGGGCTGGCCCCTTCACCCCACGCCCCCCTCTCTCAGGGCCAGCCCACTATGACCCCGCCTCCTAACCTGAGCTCTGGCTCCATGAACCTGGGCTCCCTGCAGCTGCAGTGCAACATGCCCACCACTAACATCGGCCTGGGACCCCCGCCGCACACGCAGCGGCTACAGGGCCAGATGGCTACGGTCAAAGGCCATATATCCATCCGGTCCAAAGCCACTCAGCAGCTGGCCCCGGCCCCGCACCAGCAGCAGCTCTACGGCCGCAGCTCGGGGGCCGTGGCCATGCAGGGCACGCCGCGCACCCTGGCCGTGCAGCGCGGCATGATGCCAAACCTCATGCCCACGCCAGCACCATACAACTCCATGAACATGACGCCCCTCAATGCCATGTCTGCCGGCTACCGAATGCCCCAACCCATGATGAACAGTGGTTACCACGGCAATCCCCCTTACATGAATCAGCCAGCTCAGTACCCCATGCAGATGCAGATGGGCATGATGGGAGGGCAGGGTTACCCGCAGCAGCCTATGCAGCCCAATCACCACGGCAACATGATGTACACTGGCCCCTCCCATCACAGCTATGCCGGTGTCCCCAAACAATCACCATACATGAGCAGATGAGCAGCCAAGAACTGAGAAAAGGAGACATGAGGCCAGAGCTGATACTCGCTGTACTCTAAATGTCCATTACTCCTGTGCACCCCCTCCAGTGCCACGGCAGGCACCAGCGAGTGTAGGTGGTTGGAGACAGAGGGGTCTTTGGGTTTCCTGTTTTTCTATGTTGTCGTTTCGTCCCTTTTTGTTTGGGCTCGTTTCTCCTCCCCTCCCAGCTGGCTGTGTGAGGGAGCAAGCCAGCAGGGGGTTCCGGGTTTGGGCGCGTATATGGACCTCTGCCGTGCCGTGCAGCTTCCGGCCAGGCCTGCACAGTCCTCCGTCATGTGATTTCACACGGGCTCGGGAGTCTCCTCCAGGGGAGCAGGGGAGGACAAGAAAGACGAGGAAGATACACAGAGAAAGACGATACAGGAGTACCTTGCTTTGTCATGACTGCGTATGAAAACCAGTGGTTACCTGAATATATTCAACCATGCACACAATCTTTTAATTGATATAGGAAGCCTTACCTTGAAAAAAGAGACAATGAAACATTGTAGGCGGACTCTCGTTTTTGTTTTGTTAAACATAATGTTGGGTCTTTGTTTTTTTTTTTTTTTTTTTTTTTTTTTTTTTTTTTTTTTTTAAATACTCGTGTGCAGCCCGACCTCTTATATGCTTTGGTCTTTATATGTGTGCCATTCTGAACTGGTGATACACCCTCTTGCTCTCTCAGAAATACCCAAACTTCCCTGCGGGCCAGTCTGTCGACAGCTTTTCACCTGGTTCCAGTAAAAGTATAGGAGCGGGGCCTCCGGTGTTCAAGGTGTTGAGCTGTTTCCAGAGTCTCCGTCTTCCCGAGTGGACCTTGTTGTACCAAAAACAACCAAGGCACAGAAGAGACGAGTTACTGACCACGTTACTGTCTATTAAATGTCCATAAATGAAACCAGTAGCATTATTTTCCAGTTTTCTGCCACTCTGAAACGTTTTAGATGTAAATATTCTGGTACTTCCCAATATCCAACACATACAGCCACAAACACACACACACACACACACACACACACACACACACACACACACACACACACACACACACACACACACACACACCGGCTAGCTGTCGCCAATTGGTGGCTAGCTCGGTACAACATTCAGCTGTTCTTGTCCACACACCACCGACAGACGGTGTACTATGTCAGCCTTTTTTTTTTTTTTTTTTTTTTTTTTTTAGCAGTTTAGGGAATGCAGAACAAACGGTGGGATTTCCATTTCACTGCTTTAAGGAAAGTCAGTTAACTAAAGCTGACCTCTCCTCCTTAAGTGTTAGTGACCCAAAGAGGTCCACAGGTGTCTGCTTTTGAATGGTGTATTCTGTTAAAACTGTATTTTTTTTTTTTGTTCTGCAAAATTCTGCACTCCCATTGGCTAGAGATATGGCAGTAGACAGTTAGCCTTTATAAAAGGTGTGCCTAAATGCCTGATCTAGTGCACGGTTTGGCCCTCACATAGAGGCGTGCTCATATTAAAGCAGGGTCGGAGGTGAGAAAGTGTTTGAGATTCTGTTGGTTGTGGCTGGCGCAACTGGCAGGGGTGGAACAGTAGACCTTGTTGCTCCATATACCAGTATTCAAAGTCAAAAAAGAGGAACTTTCATTTTTCTTACAGACCTGACACTGCATACTTTATTTGTGTGTATTGTTCTGTTCTGTACTTTATTTTCTGTGTTTTTTGTTTTGTTTCTTTCGGAAATTTTCTCAGACTGGGCAGCTTTCTTTTATGACACAAGCTGACTCTTTTTGACTTTAGAAAACCCTATTGTAGAGAAAATGTTTTTTCTATAATATAAAAGGAAACTCTGACATTGATATTGGTACTGTCATTTTTTTCACTTCTGTTTCAGGAAAAAAAAACAATACATATTTTTTAGCTCGCCTCTTGGGTAATAATTATTAAGAAATTCAAAACTTAAAAAAATTACCACTCACTTTTAGTGACTTTAAGATGCCTTTAACCTCTCCATTCCATCTCATCTCTAGAGTTTTTCTATCTTTGTGTAGTATATCAATGCTATTTTAAACAAAAGGACTACAAATATCTAAAGGTCACTTGGAATTTTTTTCTTTTTTTTAATTTTGTTTTTTTTACTTGTGTGTGTATAGGATTACTTCCTTACATTTAAGAGGCATGTAAAAAGGAGCTCAGTATATTTCTGTCTGTTTATATCGCTTCCCTTTTTGTATCCTTTGTAATTGTACATGTTGCGTTGTATGCTAAGAGAGCGCAAAATTAAAGAGAGCAGTGACAGCTGGGCACACAGTGAAGGTTGATTTGCGCTCAGCGGCCTCAACTCTACGCTGTCCCTCTATGTATTTCCATTAATTCTGTTTTTGTTTTTTTTTGTTCTTTATTTCTTAGCAAGTACTTTCAAAGAACTCTGTACATTTTAACATAAAATGAAAATAAATTATGTTGAGCCATTCATGTTTTCCTTGAGCTTTTTAAAGGTTTCTGAGTCCGTTCAACGATTACATCATCCTCTCAGTCCAGTCCTTTTAGGGACAAAGATGCTCTAATTATGCTTAAAACCATGTACATTTAATTTAAACCATCTTGTGTAAACAGACCATTTGGGGTTACACTTTACTTGAAGGTGGCTACAAAAGAGTGACATGACACTGTCATGAACATTATAAACAAGTCATAAACGTTAATGCCATAAAGCTTCTTTTATAAGTGTCATTCACTTTTTGTCATGACAAGTTTAGATTAGATTCAACTTTGTCATTGTGCAGTGTACAAGTACAAAGACAGTGAAATGCAGTTTGCGTCCAACCAGAAGTGCAAAAAAAAGCAGAAAAGTGTAATGTGATATACAAAGTATAGACAGGTGGAGCATAGTAGGGATCGACCGAAATGGATTTTTTAGTGCCGATACCGATTTCTTTTTTTTCATCAGTCTTAGCCGATGACCGATTTTCTTGAGCTGCTACTGCTTTTGCTCTCAGTTTACATCATAAAAATGTAAACCCTGCCACACTGGATTTGTTTTTGGAATCTGCTCTGCCATTTCTTTAAAAATAATAAAACGCAGATCAGTGTGACTTCTGCAATCATCTTACATTCGTATCACCCAAATGACGTGAGCAATGTGCATCATATGGATGGGTGCCCTGCATATGGTTAACTGTGCAAGGGTAAAAGGCTTTCATCAACATCTACAACACAGCCTTGATGATGCATTGCTTGCTGACTTTTAAAGACAGATATAATCAGGTCATCACAAAATGTCCTTTGTCAACACATTTAAATAATTTAAGAAAACAATAAACCTGAAAAGTAGCCATTGAAATAAAGTGCTTGATTTGGAATTTGAGACTGCCATGGTGCTGGTAGCCTGCCAGGCTTCCAGCACCAGCACTCTGCTAGTGGAGGAGGGGCAGTGCATGGTCTGCACGTGAACTGCAGCGTCTCCAGCAACACAGAGCTGCCTGTGGACGCTGGTCTGTAAATAATGCCGGGGAAAAAACTATCGGCGAACGCAGCAGTAAAAGCGCAAATATCTGCCGGCTGTTAAAATTGGTCTAGCACTAGAGCATGAAGAAATATATTGCAGTGTTATAGGAGCAGAATAAATATGGCTATGTAATATGAACAATGTATGAACAACATGTACAGATATGTGCAATGTAGTAGCAGTGACATTATACTAGTAGTAAGAATAATATAGATATAAATATATGCATTGTATTAACAGAATATATAATAAGAAATAGAATAAATATGGATATGCTGAATGAACCATATAGACAGATAGGGTTAGAGTTCATGTGTCAGGACAGTGTCATGTCACTCTTATGTAGATACCTTCAAGTAAAGTGTTACCTTATTTTGTATCTGGAATTTTTAATATTTAAGTAGTTAAGTAGAGTTTGCACATTAGGTACAGGACAATTTGTTTGTGGTGTCGAGCACTAGTATTGCAAAACAAAGCAACAAGGACTTTATTCTAAGTAGTGTACATTTATTTAAATGTCTCTGAGTGATGAAAATGTCATAATGTTGCTACTCGTGACTAAATAAGCAATAATTAAAGTGTGAAAATAAACATCTTTAGTTACTCTGCTTAGCGGTGGTCAAAGAAGTATTCAGATCATTTACTTAAGTAACAGTACTAAGGGGCGGCCTCTAGCTCACCCAATAAGAGCGTTTGCCCCATGTTGGCTGAGTCCGAATCCGCAGGGTTCAAATCTGACCTGCTGCCCTTTGCTGCGTGTCATCCTCCATCTCTCTCTTCTCTTCCTGGTCTATCCACTGTCAATAAAGGGAAAAGCCCCAAAAAAAATTATCTTTAAAAAAAATAATAAAATAAGTCACCTTAAGATGGACACCACTTGGCAAAAGAAAACCTGGGAGTCCCAAAACCACCTGGCGCAGAGCTGTGACACAAGAGCTGGAACAGAGGAACCTGTCATGGGGAGAGGCCCAACATGCTGCCAGGGACCCGAACACAATGGAGAGTGCTCATTGAAGCCTTATGTCCCATAGGGGATGAAGAGGAGTAAGTAAGACCCCATAGTTAGCAAGCATTTATAATGGACTTTTGGACATTTGTGGAATTGCTTTGAGCACTTGTGGCCACTAGATGTCCCTGTAGAATGTAAGCACGTCATGTCAAAAAGTATTGATGTGAAAATGAGAGCGTTATCTCCTCACCCACCTAATCTCAACAAAATCCAAATGCACAGTCTTTGCCTTGTTGCATTTCGCTGGGTTGTGAATCATACGGTCTCACGTTGTAATGTCATATTGTAATTGTAACAATATGTAATATTCCTGAACACACTGAGTCCCATTTGTCAGATCTGCGTAATGTAAAAGCTCAATGTGTTGTACGGTTGCCAAGCGTAACCAAATGTTTTCTTCTAAAAACATTTCTTGTAAAACAATGTGGAAACTAAAAAAAAAACATCATTATGATCACTCACTCAGTGAGTCACTGACTTACAGTAACATATTTCCATTTTGGATAATAATTACTTTCATTTGCTTCATCCTGCTAAATAAGGGAGATCTCCAAACTGTATGCATCTGATGACTGCCCACAATTATTCTATGAATAGATCAATTGTTACAATAAACGCATAATCATCAGAGTAATCATTATTTGACCCATGCCTGATGGATTGGTTTGGTAAAAGCAGCATCCCACAGTGCAGGATACACCAGGCAGCAGCTCAAAGTTTATGATCTTTATGGTCAAAATATATACTATATATATATATATATATATATATATATATAACAAATATTATGTTAGTTTAGTATTTTGTTTTGATGTCTGTGCTCAGTGGTGTAGTCTAATGTATTGTAGTGGGTAATTGTACCACATATTTATATCTATATTTATAGATATAAATTTAATTTTTTTTATTTATTCCTGGCTCAGAATGGGCCTTTGTGGGGGGCATATCAAAGTGTGGGGGTCTGGGTGTCCTCCCCCAGGGTTATTTTGAGCGTCAAAGACTTCCATTTCCTGCGTTCTGATACACTGTTATGCACCAATTTATGGTGGGAAAATCTTTATTTAGCCTATATGAGAAGGAAAACACAGATGACAATTCAAAATATATCAAATATATAATGGAATATAAAGCAGTAAGGGGGCTTTCACATGAGGGAAGTCTCTCTGCATGTTCTGCAGTGTCAGCTTAGTTTGCTGTCACATTACTCGACCGTGTATTTGTGAATACAAATATCTGAAGTAAAGGTTCTGTCACAAAACTATGTTGTTGTGTATCACAGCACATCTTTAAGTGGGTATATGGAAATCCTGGAGATTTCTTAGTGGGTATACTGCGTATACCTGCGTATCACATAGACTACACCACTGTCTGTGCTCTACTGTTCCACTGACATTTACTCTAAGGGTTGAACTTATTGACACAGAGAGGTAGGATTTCTCACAACCTTGTTGCATGTGTGTTCATACTTTATATCAAGGGTGTGAGCTGCACCTGGAGAGAAGGTGGAACTGCACACTGTGAATTCTTAGCCATCTTATTCACTGTTCACCTCGTTTTCTTCCTCCGTGTATTCTGATTGTGAAGCTCATGCAACATACATATAGGTTGTAGTAAAGATGCTGTCACTATTTGCAACGTGTTTTTATATATATTCAACATACTGTGAAGTTAAAGAAAACGGTGGTTTCTACGGAATGTTTTGAAATATAATACTTTTTTAACAGGGAAAAGCTGTATAAATTGAATAGAACACAAGGCCCGTGTTTCATTTACATACTGTGTCTTTATATGTTGTCCTAATAGCATGCAGTTATATTTAAATGAAAGTGGAGAACAAGAAAAATGCTCTATATATGTTATTGTATCGTGCAGAAATACCGGTAAGTATGACTCCAGCATCAGCACCCCATTGTGTTCTGTGTAATAATCATGTTTGCCTTTGTTAATTCACTTTGACATTGTTTGGGGGAAAAAATATAAAATTAGATTTGCTTTGTACATAACAAAGTACGTAACATATATTAAAAATAGCAGCATGCAGACAAACTTTTTACTTTTTGGCGCTAAGCATTGCAGAATTATCCTGAGTGAAGTTTTATATAAACTATGTCCCTGTGCTGTATCTGTTTGTATGAATGGAGAGGAAATCCACAAGATGAAATCTGATACTGGAAACAAAATGTCAGACTAGCTACATCTCAAGGCCAATCAGCGGGCTGTTTTACTGGTGTTTACTGTAGCGCTCCCTCCATGGTCCAATCAAAGCCAAGTCACGAGCCAACAGCTTCCGTATTGTTGACCAATGATTCTATTAAGTAGGCGGGATTTTACAGTCACCCCGGATTCTGATTGGTTTGCTGTACTCTCTATCCTTCCTCACACCAAGAGCTGCTCCACCTAACGGGAAGCAACGACGGCTGCTTAATCTTTCATTGGGGAAAAAGGGTGAAAGGCGAGACGAAACCGTAAAAAAAAATTGTCTTCGGTAAGTCACTTGCAATTTATGAATGGCTCAAGTTACAAGTGGTCATTTTTAGTCAGAACAGCATCGTTATTTTAAAGTATTGACATCCCCTGTACCGGGTGACAGGGCTTTTCCTGTCATGAGACTGTATGAGGCAGGAGGAGGGACTGATGTAGCATCTTGTGTGGAGACGGAGGCCTACAATTGCTATGCAATCACAACAGCTAGCTAGCTAGTTACTTTGATAAATGTTTTATCGCAGTAATAATTAGACCTAGCTATGTGTAGCCGCAATGTATTCAGGTTCTTATGGCGCTGAGTTATATCTGGTACGAACTCGATAGCGTCGCCACATTAAATAATGAATATTCCGGTGTCATATTTCCCAGCCAGTTAACGCTAGCTAACTAAACAAGACAACTTAATGGTACTGCGTCAAGTCAAATCCTGATAGGTAGTGGCCGTTTGTATGGCGACAGCGCTGCGCCAAACTTCTTTTAAAAAAAAAAAGAAGACATTTAATGTACATCACTTTTAAATGAAGCCATTCCACTTAGAGTCGCTTTATGAGTCCACAGGAGCCATTCATTCACGTGTTGCCGTGAAAAAGTGTGTTTCACCCCGTGAGTTTGACTCTTGGATCATGTTGAAATCAGCGGTGGAAGTAGTATTCACATCCTTTACTTAAGTAAAAGTACTAATACCACACTGTAACAAATACTCTGTTACAAGTAAAAGTCCTGCATTAAAAATGTTACTTAAGTAAAAGTATGTAAGTATCAGCAGGAAAATGTACTTAAAGTATTAAAAATAGAAGTACTCGATGCAGAAAAATCCTCACGTTTATAAACTGGAAATTATCAAAACAGTTGTGTCAATCAACGAAGGGTTTAATCTGCTAATCATTTCAGTTGGACTTATAGTCCTTTATATCGTTGGGTAGTTTAATTATAATAAAACATATTTTATAAACTACATGTGTTGTTGTGTGCAAAAATCTTAATTGTGTAAAGTAACTAGTAACTAAAGCTGTCAGATTAATGTAGTGGAGTAAAAAGTACAATATTTCTCTCTGAAATGTAGCGGCGTAGAAGTAGAAAGTGGCGTGAAAACAAAAGACAAGTAAAGCAAAAGTACCTCAAATTTGTACTTGAGTACAGTACTTGAGTAAATGTTCTCAGTTACATTCAACCACTGGTTGAAATTGTATTCTTTTGAGGGCTGTGGGTTTAACGTGTATAAAAATAAATCCCTTATAGACTCAAAAAGAAAAAAATGCCTTGCTCTTCAACAAATTAAACAGTGAGCACACAGACCCATTCTCTGCTACTGAAGAAAGCACATTGTATGCCCAGCGTTTGTGTACTTGTGTCATGTGAGAGGAGAATGGGCTGTCTTTTCAATAGTGGGCATGGACTTAACTGTTTTTCTCCTTTTTCTTGTTACCCTCTCAGCCTCCAGCCAAAATGATCCACAGCCTGTTCCTAATCAACGCCTCAGGGGACATTTTCCTGGAGAAGCACTGGAAGAGCGTGGTCAGCCGCTCTGTGTGTGACTACTTCTTTGAGGCACAGGAACGCGCCACCGAGCCGGAGAACGTCCCACCAGTTATACCCACACCCCATCACTACCTTATCAGTGTGCTCAGGCATCGCATCTACTTTGTTGCAGTCATCCAGAGTGAGGTGCCGCCGCTGTTTGTCATCGAGTTCCTGCACAGAGTCGTCGACACCTTCCAGGTTTCTGGCTCCCTTAGCATTTTTCAGTTCACTTTAAGTTCAGTTCAAATGACTCCTATCTGACTTGAAATACCCATATCCTGCCTGTGTTCTTTGTTCTCAGGACTATTTCGGAGTGTGTACAGAGGCTGCTATTAAGGACAATGTGGTAGTGGTCTATGAACTACTGGAGGAGATGCTGGACAACGGCTTTCCACTGGCCACAGAGTCCAACATCCTCAAAGAGCTCATTAAGCCTCCCACCATCCTCCGCACGATGGTCAACACCATCACAGGTACGACCCACGTACACGTTAGCCACAGGCCACAGGGTCTGCAAAAACTGACTGGGACACTTTCACTATTTGGCAGGTGGAATGTAACTACATTTACTCAAGTACTGTATTGAGTACACATTTAAGGTACTTGTACTTTACTTGAGTCTTTTCTTGTCATGACACTTTCTACTTCTACTCTGCTACATTTCAGAGAGAAATATTGTACTGTTTACGCCACTACATTAATCTGACACCTTTAGTTACTTTACACATTTAAGATTTTTGCACAGAAACACACGTCGTTTATAAAATACGATGTTCTATTTTAAATTAAACTACCCAGTACAGAAAAATACTTTGCACGTCGTCTACAGCGTGAGGCAGGTGCGTCGTAAGGGGAACAAGCAGGTCAAAAGTTGCAAAGAATCTCCTGCACACTGTCTGACTTGTAAAAAATATATAAAGTTTAATAGTAGGCAACGTTTCGGTACTAGACCATCTCCAGGTATATGTCAGACCCGTTTTTTTGCAAATGAAACTACCCAACAATATAACGGCCTACAAGTTAATCCTTTCTATAATGTTGTAAGACACGTAGAATATGAATCTGAGCCTGTCAGTGGCAAAACAAACCTTTTGTGAAGGTAAATACAAGCTGGACAATTGCACGATTAACTTACAATGTAGCTTGTTTCGCTGCTGCCGACTGCTGTGATCTCCGGCGCAGAATTAACCTAGGGATTAATAACACATGGGTACCGAGTGACCGTTCTCTGGGATATGTTTTCATGCTAATTAAATGTGTCTCTAGCTTGAAACAAGCTACTGCAAACCGGTGTTTAGCTGCTAACGCTAGCTTTCGGGGCAGAGGGTAAATCTCTATTTCTACACCAATATGTTTATTTTTCGCCGGAATTGTCCTTTAATACTGGACAATGTCAAAGGTTGTTGTTCCCATCAGTCATTTAGACACAAAAACATAGGAACATAGGGTTAAAAAAACAGAAGTTAACCTTTAAGATAAGGTGACAGATCTACCAAATGACTGTAACACTATAGAGTCAGTATCAGCCAGGAGTCTTGTGTATTATGGCAGGAGCTATTGCAACAACCGATTTGCGTGCACTGTGTAAATGGGCTCTGTGTCTTTTGGTTAATGTCGGTTTTCCAGGCAGCACCAACGTTGGTGAACAGCTCCCTACAGGCCAGCTGTCAGTGGTGCCATGGCGACGCACCGGAGTCAAATACACCAACAACGAGGCCTATTTTGACGTGGTGGAGGAGATCGATGCTATCATCGATAAATCAGGTATTTCTCTGAACAGCCTGCTGGTCAAACGTATCATTACTCCATTATTTAGCCATGACTACATTTCTGTTAAGGTTCCACAGATCACTTAATGGAGAAATGTAATCTTTCCAATAAAAAAAAGTTTATAACTAGAAATAGAGTCTGATAAATTATAAAGTATTGCAAGCTATGGGCATTTTTATCATGATGACATGTAATGCTTACTGTAATGTCATTTCATTATATTACTATACATTAGTTTGCATTCACATTTTTGTTTGGGAGAAGCCCTTCAGTTTGATTATTGTTGGAGTTTGTCGAGAAAATGGTCTGATTAAAAAATAATAGACAATAGCCTAAAATATCGTCTGTCAGCAATCTTACTACTTACTTTACTTCAAACTGATTTGGTTGTTAATTTACACTGCCGGTCAAAAGTTTGGGGTTACTTAGAAATGTCCATTCCACTCCATTCCAGACAGAATACCAGCTGAGATCAGTTACATTGTTTTTTAACCAGGTCAGCAGTTTTCAGATTCCATTAATTGCTTACATAATTGCAAAAGGGTTCTCCAATGTTTTCTCAGTTAGCCTTTTAAATGATATCAGATTAGTAAACAGAATGGGCCTTTGGAACGTTGGATGAATGGTTGCTGATAATGGGCAATGCAGATCGGCCACCCACTCGGATCAGCTGGTATTCTGTCTGGAATGGAATGGAGTGGAATGGAAATTTCTAAGTGACCCCAAACTTTTGACCGGTAGTGCATGTGTTTTTTTGCTTTCTGTCAATGTCTCGCATCAACCTCCAACCCTCCTCCTCAGGCTCCACTATTACAGCAGAAATCCAGGGAGTCATTGATGCCTGTGTAAAACTGACAGGCATGCCCGATCTCACTCTCTCTTTCATGGTGAGTCTCCTCTTTTCCAGAGTTCTACGCCTCTTGTGTGTAATCTCAACAAATGCGCTCTTTTTATGTACTCTGTGGATCCACACTATGATAGTAATAATAATGCATTTTATTTATATAGCGCTTTCTATCAAACTCACATACTTACATTTACATTTTGTAACTACATAATTGCAAGTCAAATCCAGAGAGTATTAAAGGACAAATCCGGCGCAAAATGAACCTAGGGGTTAATAACACATGGGTACAGAGTTGCCCGTTCTCTGGGATATGTTTTCATGCTAATCAAATGTGTCGCTAGCTTGAAACAAGCTAGCGCAAACCGGGGGTTAACTTCTAACGCTAGCCTTCGGGGGAGTGATAAAGTAAAAAGAAATGGCTATTTCTATACCACTAACAAGGCTCAAAATAGCACCACACTTCCACGGTCGCATAATGAGGGTCCCTACATGTAAACCGAAGCATTGAGAACTTTGTAGGTGTACAGACAGTTCATTAAAAGAATGCCGTGTAACCAGTAACCAGTAACGTAGCTCAAGCACGGCGTTCGTCGTTCGACTGGTCATGACTTGTTTTTCCAAGATGGCACCTGCCTGTATACGAGAACGGTACTGTCTTTATATCTTTAAATCTTTTTAATAAACTGTCTGTCTTACAAAGTTCTCAATGCTTCGGTTTACATGTAGGGACCCTCATTATGCGACCGTGGAAGTGTGGTGCTATTTTGAGCCTTGTTAGTGGTATAGAAATAGCCATTTCTTTTTACTTTACCCTCTACCCCGATGACTAGATCAGCTAATTAGCGGTTTGCGATAAAACTGGTCACATTCGATTAGCATGAAAACATATCCCAGAGAACGGTCAACTCGGTACACGTGTTATTAACACCTAGGTTCATTTTGTGCTGGATTTCTCCTTTTAAATGTAGAGCTGGGATGAGTACTATACATTCTCAGAGGTAAAGAGCCCCCACAGGACTCCACTGATATCTTTTTCTATCATGGTATTATAATCCTTTTTTTGCTTTTCTCCAAAATGCTTTGGAAAGAGTTTGACTTTGCACAAGAAGTCAACATTGTTCAAACAGTTGGAAAACAGCAAAAGCAATTAAATGATCTTTGCAGTATGAGTTTACACATTTAAAAAAAAAAAATGTACGTGCCCCCAAACCAACCTGGCCCACCGCCTCTCTTTACCAGAATCCTCGGCTGCTGGATGATGTCAGCTTCCACCCGTGTGTTCGGTTCAAGCGCTGGGAAGCTGAGCGGATCCTCTCCTTCATCCCCCCTGATGGGAACTTCCGGTTGCTCTCCTACCACGTCAGCTCTCAGAAGTCAGTGTTTTTCCATTCACTTCATCTGTTCGGGCCACTTTATGGCAAAGGCATGACGTTGAAACACCTCTCAGCATATTATCCATGTTTTTGTGTTTTTCAATAGTTGCTAATATACAGTATGTGTTCTGTCTAAAGGATATTATCCCAAGCAGTGTACTAATTCAACGACAAGGATACTTCAACAATAACTGCGTTCTTTGAAAACGTAAATCCCGCTACCATAAGTTGTGATCAGAAAAACAAACTGGATGAACCAGTGCAGCGCAGGGAGGTAACCAATTCCAAAGAGAAGATGCAGAGTGGAAAGGCCTCCGGTCCACATGGTATCCCAATCGAGTTTTATTGGTAATTCTCTTCCAAATTAGCACCCCTTCCACCCCTTCCCTCAAACCCTTACTGAAGCATCCATTAAGCTTTTACGTAAGCCTGTTAAAGACCCAGTGGAATTTAGTCCACACAGGCCTACCCTACGGTGTCCCTGAAGTGCAAATCACAACAGCAAATCATAAAACACAACGGCAAATCATAAAACACAACGGCAAATCATAAAACACAACGGCAAATAGGAAAACATTTCAACAAATATAAAACACAACGGAAAATAGGAAAACAAAACGGCAAATAGGAAAACACGACAGCAAATAGGAAAACACTTCAACCAATCATAAAACACAACGGCATTATCTTCTACCGGAAAAGGTACGGCCTATCTAGCAGAGGACGGACCCTCCTGATTGGACAGATGGACTGTCTGTCTGTTAAAAGTAGTGCTGTCGTGTTTTCCTATTTGCCGTTGTGATTTGCACTTCAGGGCCACCGTACCTATCTCACTCTTAGGCCGGCTTCACACTGGATGCGTGTCGTGAGCGTGGCATTTCTGTTGCGTGGCAGCTGCGTGGATTTTTTTGTCTTTTCACACCGGAAACGTGTCTGACGCGGCGCTGCTGCTGCTAGCCTTGTCTCTACACATGCATGTTTCCCATTAATGAAATGCACTCAAGCAGTAGTATACTTCATGTTCAACATAAATATATGCTGATTTGATTACAGCAAAGACAACGTCTGCAGTATTGATGGCAAAATAGGCTACAGGTGCAATATTTGAAAATCGATAATGATTATTATTTTTTTTAATTACATTTATGTCAAAACCTAGAGACTTTCAAACATCAAAATGTAATTTATTAATATGTATTTGTGTCAGAATGACATATAAACATCTTTTCGTATTCTTTTTTGCCTGAAAACGCTTCCAACACGCTTCCAACACGCTTGCGTTTTGCGTGAAAAATAGGCGTCGGTTCTATTTCTAGCATCCACGTGTTTTCGGCGCGGCTCACGAAGGCAGTGTGCACGCTCTAACCTGTTACCATGGGAGCCGAACTAAAAATGGACACGCCACGCAGCTGACACGCTCACGCCATGCAGGCAGTGTGAAGCCAGCCTTAAACTTAAAAGTTAAAATCTTAGTGAAGCTCATTGCTTCCAGATTGGACAACATCATGACAGACATCATTTCAACAGACCAGACAGGCTTCATTCTAGGTCACCAACACCTGCCGAGTACTTGGTGTCATCCACTCCTCTGCCTCCCTGGAGATCCTCAAGGGATTGTGTGTTTGGATGCGGAGAAGGCGTTTTACATTGAGTGGATATCCGTTTACAGTAGGGCTGGGCGATATAACAATATCGTGATATGAGACTAGATATCGTCTTAGATTTTGGATATCGTGATATGACATAAGTGGTGTCTTCTCCTGGTGTTAAAGGCTGCATTACAGTAAAGTGAAGTCTTTTTCTGAACTTACCAGACTGTTCTAGCTGTTCTATTATTTAACTTTACCCCACTTAGTAATTATGTCAACATTACTGATGATTATTTATGAAAAATGTTATTGTGTAAATAATTTGTGAAAGCACCAAAAGTCAACACTACAGTATCGTTGCGGTATCAATATCGAGATATTTGGTCAAACATATCGTGATATTTGATTTTCTCCATATCGCCCAGCCCTAATTATTATTATTATTATTATTATTATTATATATAACAATCATTCCTTCCTCTGTACTAAACTGGACTCCACCTTTCCACACTGGAAAATGCTGAGCCTTCAAAAGTTCAGTGACTTATTTATCGATGGAACCTTCGCGATTTTAGTGCCCTTTCTTATAAGTTTATAGCCTGGCTCCGCCCTCCTACGTACTTCTGCTCAATTTTTATTTTCCTTCAGTACTCCGTCTGGGTTTGCGGTATATTCTTGGGTTTTCTCCGGCCAAATCTTTACCGGTCCAATCAGCGAACAGAGGGAGTGGCTGAGAACGATGACAGTGAGGTTCGGTAACCTTCAGTGAGTTCCGTAATGGTGGCGGAGAAAGATGCGAGCGAAGCCATTCGGTCCGTTCTGGCAACGCTGCCGCATATCCAGAAGTTAAAGCCCGAGCAAGAACAAACGTTAGCGATTGGTTACGGCAGATCCAGAGTGGCTCTGGGCAGATCCAATAGTTTTAAACTTCAACAGAGTACCCGCCTTCAAGGAAGTTAACACTTGTCAATGGAGAGTGGCCAGACTCTCTGGACAAATGATGGTAGGACCAGGCTAATGAGTTTAAGCTACCGCGTCAAAACTATTTTGCCATTTCCAGATCCGGGAATGTGTTTGAAAACTGAGCCCAATGTTTTCACAATTGCAGCCAAAGACAGGGTTGGATACCATTTTGCAATTTCCACATATCCAAAAGGGTCTAATTTCCCTACCTGCTTGATATCATTATGTCCCCTAGAAATACATCACTGGATAAAATTCAGGCAAATTTGGCAGAAGAACTAGGGTTTGAGATACATGAGGAGAGCTGGGACAGTGCCCTGGATAGTTTTGCCATTTAAGGCAAGGCAGCTTTATTTATATAGCACCTTTCAGCAACAAGGCAATTCAAAGTAGGGCTGGGCGATATGGAGAAAATAAAATATCACAGTATTTTTGACCAAATACCTCGATGTTGATACAGCAACGATATTGTAGTGTTGACTATTGGTGCTTTCACAAAATATTTACATAATGAGATTTTTGATAAATCATCATCAGTAATGTGGATATAATGACTAAGTTATAAATGCAAGTAATAGAACAGTCTGGTAAGTTCAGAAAATTACATCACTTTACTGTAATGCAGCCTTTAAAACCAGGAAAAGTACCACTTATGTCATATGACGATATGACGATATCCAATATCTAAAACGATATCTAGTCTCATATCACGATATCGATATAATATTGATATATTGCCCAGCTCTAATTCAAAGTGCTTTACATAAAACAAAGAGCAGTTCAAAACAATTAAAAAATATAAAAAGAGATCAAATACAAGAATAAAAGTTACAGTGCAGTATAAGAAATGAACAATTATTTAAAGAAAGGCAGCATTAAAAAGAAAGGTCTTCAGCTTTGATTTAAAAGAACTGAGAGTTGCTGCGGACCTGCAGTTTTCTGGGAGTTTGTAGTGATGCATGTTGCTTTAACCTCACTTCTCCTTTATCCATTCAGCGTGGGTATGGATGGGAAACTTGATGTGAGGGAGGGGGTAAAAAAAGGAAAGACAAAACATCTGTCTATATTGTTCTGCTGCTTTCTACGGAGGCAAGGTGGGGGGAAAAAGTTGTTACGGGCATTGTTGCCTAAAACCTAAGTTTATAAACATAGGTTTTGGCCAATGTAGAATTATATAAAAAGAAGAATTTAGTAACAAAATGTACACAAAGAAAATGATTCCACTGGCTGATTCCTGTTGTTCGTTGGCCTGCTTCTTCTACAGCCTGGTGGCGATCCCAGTGTACATCAAGCACAACATCACCTTCCGAGAGGGAAGCTCCCAGGGACGTTTTGACTTGACTCTGGGACCCAAACAGACCATGGGCAAGTCCGTGGAGGCGGTCCTAGTCAGCAGCCAGCTGCCCCGCGGCGTCCTTAACGCCAACCTCAACCCCTCCCAGGGAACATACACCTTTGACCCAGTCACAAAGGTACTTAGAAACAGTGTATTTGCATCTTTATACACCTTAAAGTGCTCATATTCTGCTTTTTGGTGTTCCCCTTTCCTTCATTGTGTTATATATCTTTTTTGTGCATGTTATAGGTTTACAAAGTGAAAAAGTTTGTAACACACGTTATAATGCTCGCCTAGCTGCTAGCGTGGCACGCCCTCATACTCTGCTTCTGACTGGCTAGTAGTCCTTACCTAGGTACTGTCAGGGCACGCCCTCATACTCTGCTTCTGACTGGCTAGTAGTCCTTACCTAGGTACTGAGCATGTGCGACTCCCAACAAAGATGGAACAGAAGTGAGGTGCCTCACTCTGTAGCTAAAACAGAGAGCTCAACACACAGGGTGACATTTTTTTTTACATTTTCTTTTGTGAAAATTAAACCATGTAAACCTTTTCAGATATAACCTCTAAATACAATTATGAACCTAAAAATGAGCATAATATGAGCACTTTAAAGTACGAAGGAGGGAAGTGTGCAAGAAAAAGAATGGGAAGAGGTCTCAAAAAGCCTAAATTCTCTAGGATCAAAGAAGCCACCATTTGTTTTGGTGTGACCTTTTTTTTTTTTTTCCCCAAGATGCAGTGATCTCATATTGCCATCTTAATGTTGTGTTGTTGTTCTTTTTGGCTAGATGTTGAGCTGGGATGTTGGCAAGATCAACCCACAGAAGCTTCCCAGCCTGAAAGGCACCATGAGCCTGCAGGCCGGGGCCTCCAAACCTGACGAGAACCCCACCATCAACATCCAGTTAAAGATCCAACAGATGGCCATCTCAGGTACACACACACACACACACACACACACACACACACACACACACACACACACACACACACACACACACACACACACACACACACACACACACACACACACACACACACACACACACACACACACACACACACACACACACACACACACACGTACGTTTGTTTCACTATCTTTGTGGGCACCCGCCATTGAAAATCCCTACTTAACCATCCCAACTAAATGCCTAACCTTAACCCTTACCCTCACCCTAACCATAACCTAATTCTAACCCTAATCCTAAAACCAAGTCTTAACCCTCAAACAGACCTTTAACCTTGTGGGGTCCAGCATTGTGGGCACCACAAGGCTGTGCAGACCCCACAAGTATACTGTATTGGACCTCACGAATATAGTAAAACAAGCGCACACACACACACACACACACACACACACACACACACACACACACACACACATCCTCACGCAGTCATGCATCATTCCAGGAATTCCTTCATTTCTAGTTTTTCATTATTGAGATTCTCGGTAAAACAACACCTAGCTTACATTCCACACTAAACTCTCCCAGGCTGTTTCAGTAAATTAGATCCATATTTTAATCATTAACTAATGGATGTAATTTCCACTCTATATTTTGCATTGAGAATAATTTGCCCTCAACCCCCACACATTTGAGAGAAGCTTTTCATCACATAGCCTGCTCAGCTGATAACCACCTGACTGTCCCATTCTGTGAGCACAGTGGCCCACTGGCCACTAGATGGTGCCACATGTAATCAATACACCACCTCCCATGACTGTACTCTATAAGCACATTTTGATACACAGAAGTAGGGCTGCACAATTAATCACAATTTTAAAGAAATTGCAATATGGACTACTGCAATATCTAAATCGCGCGGGGAGAGGGGGGGGGTGCAATGTTTGTTAAAGGCATAACATGTGTCAAACACTTCTGAATTAAGTATTGTGGTGCTCCAGCCTACAAATTGTATCCTACAGACTAAACTAACTTTTTTTTTTTTTTTTTTTTTCAGATCCTTGAAAAAAATCACATTATAATCATTTAAATTTTTAAAATTGTAATATTTTCTAGGAAAATAAGAATAATGATACAAAAATAAAATTCCCTCCAATATCGTGGATCACATCGCAATCGTAATATCAGTCAAAATAATCGCAATTAGATATTTTCCTCACATCGTGCAGCGCTACACAGAAGTACTCATTTTATTCATTGTTGTTAACTGAATGTATTCACATGTATTATTATATGGTTTTTGCTTTAATGTTAATCTTCATAGAGTGATGCGACTTAGTTAGCATAGACATACTTTCTAGCATTTTATTATTCTATACAGGATTTCAGGTAATATTCAAAGCAATATTGCTTAAAATGCATTTCTAAGAATGAGTTAGTTCATTTCACAACACAGAAGGCAGTATGACTACTAGCATGCATTTAGTATATAGTTTTCTGTGTTTTCTTTTAAAAACAACAATTGAGGAATGTGCATGTGTGATTAGCCCGTTTGTACCTTTTCATGTATTGCCATTGAATTTGAGTCACATTGCTAATTGTCCTATTTTTCAACAAATGCAAAGACTCTTCGTCACTCTTCATTTAGATGGAAAAATATTCCGTCCACATTATAACAAAATCAGATTTTAAACTTGTTTCCCAATTTGAAATGTATTTTCCAGGTAGCATGAAATGACTTGTACTGTATGTCCGTGCACAAGCAAAATATTTCCGGCTTGTTCACGTTGTACAAATTGAGCATGGGCTACTTTCTTTGTTTTGGGATTTTGGAAAAGAGGCAGATATGGGAAACGCGTGGAAATCTTTTGTTATCGTGCAGCAGACGATTTTCATCAGAAGGTTAAAGGATTTTGGAAATAACTTTAGAACTGTCTTAAGTGTTAAACAACCCTCTTTTTTTTTTTTTTTTTTTTTTTTTCATAAATTTCACCAGGTATATAGCCCCTGCCACACCAACCCGACGGCCGACCGTCGGCAGAAAAGGCAGTCGGACCGATCATTCGGCTCCCCGATGTCCAAAAAGTGCCTCAGAACACACCGAAGCGACGCCGACTTGAGCATACGTTCTGCGCGTGCGCGAGACGTAATACAAAAAATTAAAACCGGAAATGTCGAACGCGTCACGTGGGTAATAATGGCGGCTCGTTCGAAATACGATCTCGTATTTTACGAAAATAGTTCACTGAAACGTGTTTCTGAAAACATTTTAAGAGAGAAATAGGCCGTGCAGTTGCTGAATCTGTCTTCATTTCAGATCGACAAAGGTCAGTTTAAGATTTAAGATTTTCGACAGATTTTGAGAGGCGTTCGTCACTCATCCCGCTCACCATTTCCGGGTTAGCACTCCACCAATCAGATTGGTCACGGAGTCCGACTGCCCGCCCTCCGACCCAGTAAGTCAGGTCGGCCAAAATGAAGGCCGACGGCTCCTCCAACGGACGACGGCACGGAACACACCGAACAGACTCGAGTCACCGACCAACCAGCCAGACTGTCCGACGGCCGATTATCGGGTTGGTGTGTCAGGGCCTTATCTTTTTAGGACAAATGGGATGCTTTGCGCTGTAATGGTAATACTGAGCTGAGAGTGGATATATAGTGAGGCGGTGTAGAAACCTAATGCTGATGTCTCTGTAGTTGTCGTAGCCTAATCACATCTGTATGGAAGGTCCATGAATCATCACACATCAGACTTGTTTGTATTGAGAAATTTAAATTGTATTTTTGTCCTGCAACAGGGCTGAAGGTGAATCGACTGGACATGTACGGTGAGAAGTATAAACCTTTCAAAGGCATCAAATACATGACGAAGGCTGGCAAGTTCCAGGTGCGGACATAAAGACTACTGCTCTGTGACGACTGGACCAAACCACCATGACACTGAGGGCTGCTGTGATGGGGGGAGAAGGAGGGGGAGTTGGTACATTCCCTGTGTACAGTATATGCATTTCAGGATTTAACAAATTGGAGGCTCCATGTAGCAGTTAAGAATGAACCATTGCACATACAATACCCTCTGTTGAAGTGAAAGCGTCAAATGTCCAGCAACCTGGTCGGAGCTTTGAGTCTAAAGAGTTTGAGCCAAGCGTAATAATGGCGCGTTCCATTTGAAGTCGGAATTTCCAAGATTCAAGTCGGAAATTTCAACCTTAGCGTCCCCCTGAAGTCGGATGTCCAAGTAGGAGAACCTCACAGTACCCCGACCTCACAATCCAAGATGGCTGCTCTGTGCATCAACAGTAGTGAAAGTTAGTAGTAGTAATACACAGTTAATTAGCTCTTCTGTCTTATTTTTAACTCACTAAATCAGTCGTCCACACAGTAGGCTACTGTCCATCTTCTATCTGTGGACATGATGTCACGCTGTCCGTATGCACAAAAAAAACGCATAATGCGTTGTTATCAACTGGTATTACAACGGCTAACCTGGCTAGAGCAAAACCCACTGTGAAAAAAAAACGGTTATTCCGACTCGTTTTACTGGAACACAGCTCTGACTTCCGAGGTAAATGGAACGCACCATAAAGCATTTCCATCTCTGTCCAAGCTGAACGGAGGCCCAACCCAACCCATCTCAATTGATATTTCTCTTTGGATGTACTGCTGACAGCATTTTTCACCGATCATTCAGTCATAATATTCAGCCCAAACCAAACCCAAGCAGTTACGTGAGAAGTTTGTGCTAGTCTGAAGTTTATGTTAATACAGGCTTCATCAAGTTCAAACATTTCAAACCAACAAGAGGCCCCATTCTGATGCTGCAGAGCTTCAGCTGTCTGTCCCCCACCTTTTTCACCCAGTAAGTGATTGTCCGTGGCATCTTTGTCATCCAAACAAGATATATTAGATATTGGAACAATGGGATATCAAAAAAGAGCTTCCCCTATGATAAACTGAGATTGCATGAGCTGTATAGTGTGGCAGAAGTTCCGTGTTTTCCCATGTCAAAGGACCTCTGTGAGATCAACAACAGAGTTGTCTTTCAGCACATTAGTACACCAAACTGAGTCAAGGAACTAGTGGCAGCTGATCAGGTGGATATGCTGTAACAGCCTATACAGTACTGTACGTTTTTTTTAATCAGTAGGACAGTTAAGCCTCTATTCTAGAAAACATAAATTAAAGCGAAAATTATCTTTTTTTACAAAACTTGCTCCTCAATTTTAACAAACACGATTCTACATTACTTTTCTTGAATCTTTATTATATATACTCTATTAAAGTGCTCATATTATGCTTTTTGGCTTTTCCCCTTTCCTTTTATTGTGTTATATATCTTTTTTGTGCACGTTATAGGTTTACAAAGTGAAAAATCCCAAGTCCACCCAAAGGGACTTACCATCTCCAACAGAAAACACTGTTCACAAACTGCTCCAAACAGCTTTATTGTAGTCCAGCCTTTACTTCAGAGACAAACGTGGTCACTCTGCTTCTGACTGGCTAGTTGTCCTTACCTAGGTACTATCAGGGCACGCCCTCATACTCTGCTTCTGACTGGCTAGTAGTCCTTACCTAGCTACTGTCAGGGCACGCCCTCATACTCTGCTTCTGACTGGCTAGTAGTCCTAACTAGCTACTGTCAGGGCACGCCCTCATACTCTGCTTCTGAATGGCTAGTAGTCCTTACCTAGGTACTGTCAGGGCACGCCCTCATACTCTGCTTCTGACTGGCTAGTAGTCCTTACCTAGCTACTGAGCATGTGCGACTCCCAACAAAGATGAACGGAAGTGAGATGTCTCACTCTGTAGCTAAAACAGAGAGCTCAACACACAGGGTGAAAAGAGGAGCCGCAGTACAACAAAAATATGGTGGTTTTTTTTAATTAAACCACGAAAAACCTATTCTGGTACAACCTCTAAATACAATTATGAACCTGAAAATGAGCATCATTTGAGCACTTTAAATTATTCATTGCAACCTACCAATGAAAATTGATATCACTGTATTTGTTATCATCCTTCTGCCTCTCCTTTCTAGTTTTTCTGGTTCCTTTTCAAGCATTCCTCTGTTTGCCTTCCTGTTTGTTCTGTTCTTGTGCTCCTCTTCTCCTCGTTGCAATAATTTGATGATTTTGCCTGCAGCACCGGAGTCAGCACGCTGACGTATAAGAATGTGACACTGGAGCCGTCCTCAATCATGCACTTTCACATCTGCTGGTACTAACATTTCCTTTTAATGCAAGTGAGATGGATGGAGAGTGTTAAAGCTATTTATTACCATGAAGGTTTCTGGGAGAATTTCAGGTACACGTTCACCTGTTTTATTCTACTTGAACTATTATTTATTAAACAAATCAAGAAGATCCATTTGCTTAAGTAATGGCTTACGCAGTGTGTCATTACATTCTTAAAAAGCTTTAACTCTGCAGGAGTTTGTCATTTAACCATATTATGACCCAACAGTATCACTTTTTGTTCTCAACATATAGAAACACGTGGCCATGAATAATATTTTTGATCGTATCAATTTGGTGCTCAACACTGTGTGGTCTAAATTATCCAAAAAGATGTCCAAGTGCATCACAACGTGCATCTTAATATCCATTTTAAAGGAACACACTGACTTATTGGGACTTTGTCTTATTCCCCGTATCCCCCAGAGTTAGATAAGTCCATACATACCCTTCTCATCTCTGAGTGTGTTGTAACTCTGTCTGACGCACCCACCGCTAGCCTAGCTTAGCACAGATCCTGGAGGTAACCGGCTCCAACTAGCCTACTGCTCCCAATAAGTGACAAAATAACGCCAACATTTTCCTATTTCCATGTTGTGATTTGTATAGTCACAGCGTGTACAAATAACAAGGTCACATGAGACACAGCCGTCTTCTAACTGTATACATACTGGGAACTATATTCTCAGAAGGCGAAGCACTGCTACTTCTGCTACTTGGGCGGAGTGATTTGCTTGCAGCACCTGAGAAGCAGAGAGTAGAAATGCTTCACCTTTCTGAGAATATAGTTCCCAGTATGTCTACGGTTAGAAGATGGCTGTGTCTCATGTGACCTTGTTATTTGTACACGCTGTGACTATACAAATCACAACATGGAAATAGGAAAATATTGGCAGTGGGTGCGTCAGACAGAGTTACAACACGCACGGAGATGAGAAGGGTATGTATGGACTTATCTAACTCTGGGGGATACGGGGAATAAGACAAAGTCGGCGTGTTCCTTTAACAACTAAAGATAAACAAAATATTAAACTATGTATTGTGGTATAATGGCCCGGTACCTCAGAAGACATTTAACGTCAGAAGACATGTTTAAGGTTTGCATTTTGTGTTTACAGCATTTTTTTGTTTGTGTGTTTGTTAAACAGCCTCCAATGGAGTGTTACAATGGTGTAAAAATAAAGATTTGATGTGTTATAACTGAGTCATAACCTAATTATTAAATGTGTATTATACTGTAAAGTTAGATATTGTGTTACCAGTCATAAAGGAAATTATTACTTTTCATTTCAGTTCTTAATGTTTAAATGGATTTTGATGCGACATTGTTTATGAATAGTCATAACAATATTTTAGGCATAGACTAATGTAATGTTGTGATCCTATTGCTATGGAATGTATTAATACTTTCTGTAAATGTACGTGGAGTCATAGTGAGATACTACAACGCAACGTTTTCATGACAAAGAACTACAAACAGAGTGGGCTGCAAAACTCAGATAACCTTGTGGTTTGGAAACCCCCATCTAAAAAATGTTATTTAATACAACATCATCAAACTGTATTGTGCTGCTATAACTGTGAGGGTGGAACTACAAAAGATGTTTCTTTTTCGTTCTGACTCCGTACGTCATATACAGTAATTTGCAACAGGTGCAGTTCTCCATTGAAGCAGCATCAAATGTTATTATGCACAGACTCCTTGGAGTTCCTGCATCTGATTAGATTTGCCACCATAACTTATAAAGCTGCTTATATGCAGGAGTGTGAGAACAAAATGGAGCTGTGGCTGATGACTGGCAAGCTACTTGGAGGGAAGACTACTATTAAATACTCTGTGATGGCATGATTTTGAGATTGTCACCCACTTCAGTCTTTCCCAGGTCCTCACTCTCAATTACATTCATAATATGAATTAAAAAAAGGAAATTGATTTTGTATTCAAGCGGAGGTATGATGGAGTGCCCATTCCCAACCATATACAAACTTTTGTTAGTAATGCTTGTAATATTTTTCATTTATATGTTTAATGATCATGACTGAAGGTTGGTCACAAATTAATATAACTGGTATATATCACTTGTTCTTCACTATGTAATGTACACAGGTACTGTCCATCCATTTGTCATCCTTTTCACTACCTCACTATCCTCCAGAACTTTCTGCAGCTGAGGATGGTGTGGAGCATAAGACTGACCCTCACTTGGGATAAAAGGCAGCGGAGCTACCTGAACTCTGTCAGCGGGGGCCACTGCTCCCTTCCATCTGAACAGACCAACCCAATTTAGTGCAGGATTGAGGCAGGGCTTCTTCAGACCTAAAAGGTCCTGATCCTCATTCCCCTCATGATGTCACAACAATATGGCTGAAAACCCCTGCATGACATCACAGGAATCTGATTATAAACCGCTCTTTGACATTCAAACTATCAGCTCAAATGTCACACCAACATCCTAAGGGCAGTTTCAAATCATCTTATGACCTAAAAAATTCCACTTAAACTCAGAATCACATGGGCCAGTTTCAAGCCCCACATCCCCATTGCATGACGTCCCCCCCTCCCACACCCCACACCCCCCACCCCTTGCTCCAGCTGGCAGGACTCCACTCCATAATTTACTGATGACTTTTATCCCTCCAAAAGACACAACCTCTCTCTCTCTCTCTCTCTCTCTCTCTCTCTTCACCTCCACCCTCGACCAGACATAGCGGCAGAGTTCTGTCATTAGGCTACAACTTTTTACCCCCTCTGCCCTTTTGTGCACGAGTATTTTCATATGTGGAAAAGTTTTTGTTGGCTCATTTTTAGCTCTCAATTATTATAATGATTACTATTATTATTTTATTAATCTATGTAAGTAGCCTACTTTTGTGAGTTGTTTTTTTATAATTTATTTTTCATTTTGCAAAGGCATTTTTGAACGCTGAAGTGAAAAGGAATATCGACGCATTTAAAGAACTCATCGCGGGTGGTAGGCTACGTTCTCTCTTTTCATTGTGAATATTAGCCTATATTTTAATATTGTGAATATTTTATCCCTGGCATGCGTGGATGTTAAGTCGATTAACCCACTTGTAGGTTGGATTTGTGTGCAGAACTGAGTAACACGAGTTTCTGCTGCATATAGCTACCGTTAAAGCTTATCAAACAGCTGGAATGCGTTAATATATGGTAGGCTATTTGAGGGTGATTTTACTAAAATAGAAATATTAAGACCTTTATGTGTCCATCTGACTTATGATAACATCTCTGCAAGTGTCTTTTCAGACTGTCGCGTGGATGTAATCAAAGTGTGTATTCACACCCGGTTAAGTGCTGTGTTTGTCACCTAATAACCAATTATCCCAGTGGCCTTACTCACAGCCCTAATGTGTGTTGTGTATCCTGCTGTAGATAATGAGCAGTATCTTAATGTAAATCTAAGGATGCCTGTTAGTTTTTATCTGATTGCTTTAATCGGTGTGGGGCTGTAGGCTACCTTGGTAACCACGTGAATTTACACTAACATCTGGGCAGAGGGGAGCTAGCGCTGACTGGGCGGCATGCACTCAAGAGCCCCACACAGTGTTGATTAAACCACGTGCGGAGCTGGCAGAGTGCCTGCTGTTGCCTCACAATGTTATTGCCTTAATTTGCGTTTATCAAGATAAATGTAGCTAATCCAACACGATTCAAATTACCCACCCCGAACCCCGCAACATTGTTATTGTTTAGGCCCATTTGTTCTGTTTAATGTTAGGTTACTATCATATTTTAGCAATTAGTCAAGTGGTGGAGGGAAAAACAGGAACATTAAAGTGTCACACATTTGTGTCATTACAAGGCAGTGCCCAGTCGTATTTAGTCTTCTATTTCCACGGAAGACATTAACTTTACCTTTACCTGTAAACTATCTCTGGATGCTGCTGTCTCAGTGGGCATGTATTAGCTAACGTTATAACAAATACTTCAAACTTTAGCTAATTAAGCTAACGTTACACCATGGACCCCCATTTGGTAAGTTTTTCCCCACGAACTTAGAAGTGTAATAGCATAAATTATACTTAAATGTACAAAAAGAATAAATTGTGAGACAAATTCTGCTCACATTAAATGTTAAAACGTAGGCTGAGCGCTAAATACCTAATGTTAGCTAACAAAGCTGCACAATAGCTCAAAGTGAAATGTTTAGGCTACTGTTATTTCAAAATTTGGGGTATACATTTAAATGGTGTAACTTTGTTTTAATTTCATTATTTGTTATTGAACAAGTCTCTTTTATTTAAATTTTTTACTAAGTGTCAGTTATGCTCATAGCCAGGAGGCAAAACTACCACAAAAGCTAGTCACAGTTAATTACACAGGTTTACATTTTTAAATCCATGTTCATTTTAAATGCACATTAATGCACAAGCCCACAGGGTTATGTTAAATTGAAGAAGCCTACATATTTTATAGTGGCTTTTACCCTCTGCTGCATTGCTGTTAACATAAAAACCCTGTTCATTTCAGGCTGTGAAACCACTAGCACAGAAACATTGGGTTTTCTCAGCACAGTTCACTTTATTTATGGTTGACTGGAGCGTGCGACCACAAGACAAAGACAACTGTCCCTGGCATCAACTTATCACCCCCTGACTTTCATTCAGGGAGACATAAGCCCCCGTCCATGTGGGGTCTGCCATTAAAACACATATCTTCGCAAACTGCTCACGTAGGCCTGGCTATAAGCCAACTGCATGCAGAGCACTGACAGCTGTGTTTGGAAACCAGACAACATCCAGACAGCTATCAGGGATGTCAGACTGAACTCTAATATAGGACAAATAGTATTATCAAATGCTACACAACCAGTTATACCAACTATTTAAGTACATGCACAGGCTTGTAAAGTGACATCTGCTTGAGTTGCAAAGGGAAAGAAATGTTCCGGTAAATTTCTGGAAACTTTCCATGGAAAGTTAAGCTGGGGAGTTTTGGAAACATTCCAATTTGGAAACATTCATGGGAATTAATGGGAATTTACAATAATTAACTGGACATGTTGGGTAATTCATACAAACTCCAGCTTATACAAACATAAATATAAACATTTTGTTTTGTAATAAGCAGACAGTTTCCAGCCTATCAAGAACAAGTGGGCTATACAATTAACACACATAGGTTAATAGCAATGGGTTATGTATTGCCCATGCCCGTATTTTAAATCTAAATGTTGGCAAGTATGTAGTAGCCTGTGCTGATTACTGCGCGCGTGCATGTCATTGGCGAATATAGGGAGGACATTCAACTGAAGTTGCATTATATCAGGAGGGGGAGACACGCAGGAAATCGTCACAGGTCGGATCCGAACCCTGGACCCCTGCGTCGAGGCGCAAACCTCCAAGTGTATGTGTGCCTGCTCTACCCACTGATCCAACCCGGCCACCTCTCAGTTCTTTTAAATCAAGCCTGAAGACTTTTCTTTTTGACGCTGCCTTCAATAAATCAAGTTATTATTCATTTCTTACACTGCACTGTAACTTTTATTCTTGTATTTTATATCTGTTTTATTTTCTTTTCTTTTTAACGATTGTTTTTAATTGCTCTATAATACTTTATGTAAAGCACTTTGAATTGCCTTGTTGCTCAATAAAAAAAGAAACGTACCTTGCCTTGCCTTACAAATATGATCACATATCTTGCCCCGTACCTTTAGCTTGTGCAACTTCACCGGTTAAAAGTGCACTGCTAAAATCAGTTCGCAGGCTTGATAGCAAAATAGCTGCTCAGCTGCAGCACATTAAACAGTATATACATGTACATGCATATGTCACTTTGGACTTTAGATGCTGTCTGCCCATGACATGTCGGCTGCAACGCAAGATGTGTATATTGTTTCTCTTTACAGTGTAACACAACACAATGTGTTTTAATAAAGGCATATGATCACAGTCGTAGACATACTACTTCTGTGTTAAAAAAAAAAAAAAAGGTGGCTACATACATTGTTAGATTTATGGCACATTTATGTTCAGATCTTTTATGTGGGGGATATCAAAATACATATTCCCTTAAATGGACACGGAAAAAGAGTTGATGGAGAGAGATACTGTACACACTGACCATAAGTAGGGTTGGTCATCGTTTGGATTTTAACGATTCTGAGTCCAATTGCAGTTCTTCCTTTCGATTCCGGTTCTTATCGATTCCGATTCTTTGAGGGGTGGAGTTGAAACGGGTCAGACGCTTATTTCACAAATAAGAGGAAAGTTTTATTTTAATTCAATGGTGGTTTGCAGTTTTACAGCTTTTTCAACGTAAAATAAAGCCACACTAGAGCGCTGCTTACTGTGCTCCACGGCTGCAACACAACAAGCGCCTGGCTGCTACGGAAACCAAAACTTGCGCATGTTAAATTTGGAACCCATGATCAGATTTGAAACCAAATCCTCCAAACGATTCCAATAAAGAAACGATTCCACTGGAATCGTAATTTTTGAAACGATTCCAAGTAGGAATCGGTTCTCGATGCCCAACCCTAACCATAAGACAAACATTCAAGGTCCCAACTGGAAACCTAGAAAAGAAATATGTATGCATACTTTTTTTTGGCATTCTAGCATGGATTAAAACATTTTTATTTTATCCCTTTGACTTTCCAGACTGTGGCCAGGCTGCGCAGACACCACCATGACTCCCCAGGCTCCAGCTACGCAGCCACGGTGGCGGTCCGCCAACCATCACAACGGGTAGCTGGGAAAGATCGACTCCATACTGCAAGTTACAACCAGGATTCTCCAGGGCCACCAACGGGTGACCAATACCACAGTAGAATAATTATTAAGCTATGCCTGGAGGACTCAGACTAGAAAACAAGATTACATTAAGCTAATGTTTTTTGGCCACAGCTCACAGAGTCAAGGGGATTTAGGCTTTCTCCAGATGGTTTAATATTGAGATAGACAAAGGCAACAGCACAGACTGATCCAAGACAAGTTATCTTCCTGCCAAACTTTGATTTTAAGACCAGACAAACTTGCAGCCAAATATTTATGGTTCGTTTGAATGGTGTTGATTTTAAACTCCACTGTGTTCATCCGTGTTTTTACAATCTCGTTATTTAAGAGACAACGTAGACATAAGTGAGGACGGCCACCATGCCCAGGCCAACAGCAGGGCCTGGCCTGCCATCTGAAGACATTTATGAATTCTCAATGGACGAAGAGGAGGCTCAGTCTCTCCACTTGCACAGAAGATCTTTAGAGAAGACGTCTCCTCTGAGCAAATATATTGAGACTGAACACCAGCAAGCGGGGCTCTTCTCTCTGTCTCCCTTCTATGCCTCCGTGGACCCCACTGTTGACCTCCAGAAGAAAAAAAGGAAGAAATGTGGCGACTGCACTCCCTGCCTCCGCAAAGAGAACTGCCGTTCCTGCGCAAACTGTCTGAACCGCAAGACGGGCAAGCAGATCTGCAAGCTGCGCAAATGTGAACAGCTGAAGAAGAGACGGAATGAGTGGGAGGTGAGCGAGGTACAGATATGTTTATTGTATAGTAATATAATATATGACAGTGATTGTTTATGGGAATACTATATTAGTGTCAACATATCAATAGTATTAATAATTTGTGTTTCAAGGTAGTTTTGGAACGCTGTCTCAGAGTCTCACACTGGGGGTTTTCTCAGTAGAAGCATGTTCTGCTTTTAGCCAGCTGGCTGTGGTTGTTGTGTCAAGTTAAAGGTACTGTTCATGAGCAGATAATTAGAGAAGAGCAGGGAGTGTATCCATTCACCCACCTGCTGCAGTACCTCCTGACAGACCATTACTAGGGGTGTCACGATTCTCCAAATCCTCGATTCGATTACATTTTCGATTCTACGGTCACGGTTCGAGTCGATTCTTGATTTGAATGCAATATAATATCTGACCTTTGGTCGCAATGTACCACACTACATTGTCAAATTTAAAACATTTATTAACAACATAATGTAACAATAACTTATATCTTCAGTCAATTGGAAACTTAAGCAAAAAAAAGCAACCATAAAACAGCCTCGTCCATAGTCTTCTCTGAACAATGAAGTGTCTTAACAAACTCAACATAGCTGAAACATGCCATGTCTAGTGTCCTCTGTATAGAGATAAAGGGCGCGCACGCGCACACACACACACACACACACACACACACACACACACACACACACACACACACACACACACACAAACGTTGTCACCGTAACTCACTTGAAATCCAAAATACTTCCACACCGGCGAGTTCAGTGAAAGAGGAGGGGGTTCGAGTTCTGTCTGTGCAGTTGCCATGCTATCTTTTGACTGGCTGTAGCTAAGTTTGAGGATGTTGACTCGCAGCACTTCAACACGTGCGTGTTTTTTTCCACTTGGCAAGCCGACAGGACGTGACATGGGGGCGTGGCAGCATCGACGATTCCATTTTTTTATTCAAAGTTCGAGATTGCGACTTAATTTGAAAATTAAGTCACAATCTTGTGACACCCTTAACCAGTACAGATGTCACAAACATCTTGTTTGGGATGTCCATTCAAAAAGATAGCATTAGGCTTTGTAGCTGCTGGTGCTACTAATTGCATTCCTTATCTGTCAAGCCTAGACCTGTTTGTCCTCAGGCTGGGTTTAGAGGGCTAGTCTGTTGCACGTGCCATATATGCAAAGTGTGTGTATATGTTAGAGCACTTACCCAAGTGACACATACTATAATGCTAGATGTGACACTAAATTCCAAAACTCAAATTCATAAATGAACATCTACAGTTTAGTATTGTTCTCTCCTCATGGCAACTCCACTTCTGTCTGACTTGTGTTTATCAGCGTCAGAACGGATGGAAGAGATTGTTCTGCCAACTCAAATATATTTATAGAGCACACTTCATACAGTGACACAACTCTGTGTGCTTTAAAAACATGATTAAACAATTACTGGTTATACTACAACTACTATAACAAGCATCGTTACTGTAAAACTGTACTTTGATGGTGGAAGTATTTCTATTTGTTGATGGGATTGCCAGACACCAAACAGAAATATTTGTGTTCTAGTACATTTAATGCTGTTTCTTTTGGAGCTGAAACAATAAGTCAAATGTCAGAAAATGAGTCACCAACTACTTTGACAATCCATTAATACATTTTCAAGCAAAAAATCTGTTCACATTCCAGCTTGTCCAGCTTGTCCAGTGATGATTTTCTACTTGTATCTGTTTTAAATACATAGTAAACTGAGTACATTTGGGTTTAAGATTGTTCTTAGGACAAAACGAGACATCACACAATTTAATAGTAAAAATAATGGCTATTTTTTTCTCTCTCTCTATTTATTAGATCACAATAAATAGACGAATCGAGTAAATAGTCAGTCAGTTACCTCACCTTTATCTAGGTTTATCTTGTCCATGTTTGAATGCTGCCACTGACCTATACGTACTTTCGGAAGATGTCGGCGTCTGCACATGCTCTAGCCTATGAGGATGTCCCAAGCAGAGCTGTAGCCTTAAATGTAGTGAATCTAGTTAATAAATATAGAGAGTATGAGTATTTACTTGTTGTGCTGAGTGCTGAGGATACAGATGGGTAACCTTTGTTGTTATAGATCCTACTTAAATATTGTCCTCAAGATTAAGCAGTGAAAAAGTTTTAGTCTATTTGAACAGACTGTGAGTGGACAGTGTGTGTGTGTGTGCGTGTGTGTGTGTGTGTGTGTGTGTGTGTGTGTGTGTGTGTGTGTGTGTGTGTGTGTGTGTGTGTGTGCGTGCTTGCATGGCTGAGAGACTGTGAGGGCTTCCAAACGGCAGCAGTGGAGAATTCCTGCAGTTGCCTGGGCTTTGTCCTTTGACCTCTGAGGATTTGAATGAGAGTGGGGGTTAACCTTAGGCCAGTTTCTGTTTGTGTGCGTGGGTGTGCGAAGAAAGAGAAAGACTGCATGTTTTTAAAGTGTGCACTTATATGTGTTAATGGAAGTGCACGTGCGTGTGTGTGTGTGTGTGGGGGGCTTTGTGTGTGGCTTTGTGTGTTTGTATGTGCCCCCGCGCTTAAACTGGGGGGATGGGCTGTAAAGTCAAGGAGGAGGACGGGAAGATGCAGTAAATGGTCAGCAGTATTGGAGGAGGAGAAGCAAGAAAAACCAGACTGGGCTTGAAAGCATGACCAAGCATGAAAGCATGGACACTTATTTACTGCTTTTCCGAGGGCTGGCAGTCAGCAAAACAAGCATGTGGCCACTGTTTCTGTTACCAACATTCCCATACTTATCAACTTTCATACACACCATGATGACTAAACAGTGTTAGGTGGGTTTTTGTAATGGCAAGAACTAAAAAGGGCAGGGACTGTTATATAATATTAATAAAGTTGTACCAGGTTTTTTGAGGGCAAATACTATTACCAGTATTTCTGAAATGATATATACAGTATATGTCAGAACATTTATAACCATTTCCAAAATATTTCCGTGCCAAAATATTCAGATTTCATTATTATGCACCGTCTCTCAAATAATTTGGACATTTTTAAAGCTTTGGAAATAGCTTATAGAGCTTCACAACAGCATACTTAAATGTTGCTGTTTGATGAAAAAGTTTGCATATTTGTGGGAATCCATTCATATTGTATTTTACGAGAATCAATTTAGATTAAGGGCTTCTCATATCAAAGTAGTATTGATTAAGTAAACGCAGGGGTCAGAATATAGTCATTAAACTGCATCTTGTCCATTAGTGTTCGGACTGTTGCATCTCCTGGGTGATATTCATGTTTATATTAAAAGGCTAGTGACTGCCTGACTTGCCAATGCTAATCTACTTTGGCTTTTAGTTTCTTCTTTCCAGTGTTCCAGATAGGTTTCTTGGCATTGTGTTTTAATTTTCCTTACTCTGGTTGCTGTTTGGAGAGCACTGTTGTGAGGCTGATCCCAACCCAACTTCTCAGCTCAGCTCTTGAGTTTGGAGGACTTTGGAATGTAAGGTGTCTCGGGGGCTGGATTTCAGGTTTATAACTACCTGACTGTTAATTATCAGTGGGTATCTGCCTAATTTGGCTCTACATGCATTTGTTAGTGTGTTTCTGTGTACGTGTAGAAAGTTTCTGCAGAATTCTTAGTGGGTATGGCTCTGATGACTGAGTAGACCCCATACATTAGCCTACAACGCAACGGGCTGATTGAGGGAGAGGCAGCAGGGGCAGCACATTGATCCAACTCAACAGCAAGCTCACTTATATACACATTAAAACAGGAAGACTTAAATTGTAACCCTGCCGAACACCTCTTCTCTGGGTGAAAAATTCAGTTAGTTTGTCTCCAATTTTAACAGCACACATATTTTTCAACTACATTGATTTAATCAGATGGTACATTTTGCCCCGTATACCACAGTGTAGAAGTCTGTAATAGAGCCTTCTTGAAATCAATAAAACATGAAAAAGTGAACATTTTACCATTTGTTGTTAGGTGTACATGTTTTTTAATTAAAGTGTGAAGAGTATACATGTTCGGTGGTGTGGTGGTTTGGGAGAAAGCCAATTTGACTTTAACTTAAGATGGAGTGTTCCTCAAGGGAATCTAGTATTCCTTCATTTTAGAATACTACAGAATAATGTACCCAGACAGCTGTTGACACAAATACCTTGGTAGTTATTAGGATCTGATTTGTTCCCACTCTTTTGATGGGGAAATGAGCCCTTTCCACCAGATTTTGGGAAAACATCCCGACTGTAATACAATATTGAACAACTTTAACACTGCATCCTGCATCTCTGGGGTGCTACATTTGAGCATTTTGTTTTTCATTTTGTCTTGACCACAAGCTTTACTCAGCTGGAGATTTTGTCTGTGTGGTCAATAATTCCCAAGTAATTGGGAATCAAGGGGGTTTTGGTTGTTAGGGCCCAAGCACCAACAAGGTTGGTTGGCGATAGGACTGTCAAAATTGGCCAATAATGCAGTTTGGGCGCTCGGGTAGCTCAGTTGGTAGTGTGGGCGCCCATATGTAGAGGTTTACTCCTCGATGCAGCGGGCCCCGGTTCGACTCCGACCTGCTGCCCTTTGCTGCAGGTCATCCCCCTTTCACTTCTTCAGCTGTCCTGTCAATAAAGGCCTAAACATGCCCCAAAAAATAATCTTCATATGCAAATTCTTTTTACAATTTCAATATATATTAGAATTTAGAATTTTCAGAATATTCATATATAATATAGACAGCCCTACTGCATCTGTCCAATGGTCGGGGGCCTGTTCATTGCTGCTTGCAGCTGTAATCTTGAATTGTTTCCTGTAATGTTTGGAGTTTTATACAATATATTGATCTGAATTGATTTATATTGGTATGTTTTTGTACAGATTTTCAAAAATCCAAAATGTGCTCACCATTTTGGATGGGTATTATTTAGTGATTTCTGAATGAATAAGGAGGAGAATCTACTGGGCTATATATAAATTGCATAGCGATATAGGTGATTTACCCTGTTTTACTAGTGAGATCTGGTGGCAAAGATCTACTTTATATATCACTACCCCCCGCCACCTCAATCCCTCCATCCCTGCTCTCTGACCTCTCAATGGATGTTAGCAGCTGAGTCCCTTATTGCCTGGCAACCACCGCCTCCATCTTTTACCATGACAGCTGCTCACTGTTGTACCTTGTGAATATGGGCAGCAGCTTCAATTTCATACAACCTGTACAGTTCAACAGACTAAATGTGACCATTCAAAATATGTTTTACTCACGGCTCTTTACATTCACATAACCTTTTCTTACTTAATAGCCTGGATAAGAATCCATACAGTCAAAAATGTTCTTAAAGTTTTCTTTCCAGGTACACCCATTGAAACAGGTGACTAATTGTTAATGTGAATAAAAGAGTGGAGTATAAAGAATAAGCAAACTAGCTTAATCAATACAATAAATTAGACAAGTGAGTCTGATTGATACAATAAATAATAAAATACAATACGCAGTCAGAACGGCTAAATGAGCCTCCCACCACTGTGTCCGTGTGTAGTGAGTGTGTTTGTGTGTGGGGTTAGTTAGTTTGCAGGTCTAAAATGTGAAACAGCAACCTACAGGGCATTTATGAGTGATATTAGTTTTAAATGAAGGCATGTGTATGTCAGGCTTATGGCGCTGTCTAGGAGTAGATAGGATTTGCGTCTGTGAGTGAGTGCTGTATGCTCTGTCAGTGATTGCAAGGTGTCCATTGAAGGCTGTGAAAGCCTGAAAGAGGAGGGACAGTTTGATCGAGGAGAGATGTGCTACATTATGTTTCTTCCTCTTGAGTCTGCATTCGTTATTCCTGCAAAGACAAACATTTCTAACAAGCCTCGCTTCACAGGTGGTGCTTAGATTCATTACATAAACTATTATTATTAATTCACAACTGCAGTTACTCTTCCTGTTACTGCTGCCTTTACTAAAACGCTTGCGCTGCGGCTACACTATTGTGTGCTACAACTACCCCGGCCACCTGTAACGAAGCAGCCGCTCTCGCTGTCCAGCTTTCCACAAACACGCCCTCTGCTAACACATAAACACACACACTTACACACATTCATACCCACACGTGGCCCGTCTGACGTCAGCAGAGGGGGTTTCCCATGCCATATGAGAGCGTCAGACAGAATGCTGTGTCACTGTGTGGCTGCCTTTGCATCACGACGCCACACTTCAGCTCCCTCTCTCTTTCCGATTCTCTCTCTGTTTCTGTGTCTCTGTCTGCCTCTCGCTTTCTGTCCTTTTTGCCTTGATCCGCCGTGTCTTCGCCAGCCTGCATGAACTTTCGCTGACTTTGTCTTGTCGTGCGGTGGTTACTAATCCAGCAGCCCTTTTCACTCTGGCACCACTTTGGCGCACAATTTGTTTTTTGTTAAACTTCCCGTTTCACAAAAGCTGATCATTTACAGTTTTTAAAAGGGCTTTGTTAAAAAAGAGAAATGCATCTAGGCAGCAATTACTGATTTGGACAAAACCATTTCCCCTTGGCTTTTGTGGTTGTGTTCAGCACGCTGGCAAGAACGTGCGCTGATGTCTGGTTTAAAAAGGTGCAAGCTGAAGATGATCTTTCACACTCAGAATGTAAACATTATGAACACAAGCTTTCAAAATATGCTTGGTATGTCATTCTTGCACAGACTGTGTGTAAAGGAAATGCGAGCCCCTGGCAGCTTACATCGTGTTTGCACGTGTATCCTTGGAGATCACTGATTTGTAAATGTGAACGTGATCACAGCGGATGATTTGTGATATTTTGTGACACCATGGCTTTTTGCTTATGGCACTTATGTAGCTTTAATGTGTACTTCTCTTATAATATCGCAGAATAACAGTGGCAATGTGCTCATTTTCTGTGTCTTCACTTTCTTTGAGTCAGCATGTTGGGCTTTGCTGTGTAATTGTGCATTTTGCCTGTCAGAGGGGGGTTGTGAGGCTGTTTGAGAGGGTCTTTGTGAAAATAAATGTGTGTGTGTGTGTGTGTGTGTGTGTGTGTGTGTGTGTGTGTGTGTGTGTGAGCGTGTGTGAGCGTGTGTGAGCGTGTGTGAGCGTGTGTGTGCTGTGCAGTCCAGTCCAGTTATTGCAGGCAGCCCTGACACCCAGATGGTGCTCAGCGATACCACATACCAGAGGCATTGTTTAGGGAAGGCGAGTTTGAGAAGATAATTGACAGGCATAGAGAGGACCCATCCCCCCCCCCCCCCCCCCCCCCCCACCGCCCCAACACACACACACACACACACACACACACACACACACACACATACACACACACCTCCCGTCCACCTTTACTCTGTCTCTTTATGTCAGCCTCTCTTTTATGGTGCTGCACACACACACACACACACACACACACACACACACACACCTCCCGTCCACCTTTACTCTGTCTCTTTATGTCAGCCTCTCTTTTATGGCGCTGCACACACACACACACATACACACACACACTCTCTCTCTCTCTCTCTCTCTCTCTCTCTCTCTCTCTCTCTCTCTCTCTCTCTCTCTCACACTCTCTCTTACTCTCTCTCGCTCTCTCTCGCCGCCCTCACTTGCTCTCCTTCTATTTCACCCTAGCAGCAGAGCCCAGCCCGGCCTCTGATTGGTGGACAGACTGCCTTTGTGTGCTATCTCTAGCGTGACGTCTCTCCGGCGAGCTCTGTGTGTGTGTGTGTGTACATTTGTTCATGAGTGTATATGTTTGAAGAGAGATAGAGGGGGAGGGGGTGGTAGAAGGGGCATTTACATCATGTATGCAGAAGGAAAAGAGAAAAAGAACTGAACAAGTAGGAGGAAGGAGTGATAGTGATCACAGAAAAAAAAAATCCCTTGTGTGTGTGTGTGTGTGTGTGTGTATGAGCTTGTGTGCGGTAGACCTATTGGCATACTAGCAGGAGAGAGGGAGAGGGAGAGGGAGGGGGTAGAGCAAGAGCAAGCGACACACAGAGAGAGAGAGAGAGAGAGAGAGAGAGAGAGAACGTGCGTACGAGGGCTCATGTAAAGCCAGATTAAAAACACAAGATGGCTTCCTGAATGGGCTGCTGGAACACAGGCGAGAGAGAGAGACCGAGAAAGAAGAGTGGAGTGGTAGAGAGAGAGAAAGAGAGAGCAAGAAGAAAGGGATAGAGGTGAAGACAAGAGGGAGCCCGAGTCTTCTGATGGGGATTCGTCCAGCGGACGGAGGAGTACAAACCAAGGCAGCTCAGAGGCTTGGAGGGTAAATATTCATTGCTCCAGACTATTTTAGGATTGAGTGGAAGGGGGGAGATGAGGTTGGCGGGACAGCTCAAGACAAAACACATCATTTAACATTGAGACAGTCAGGGCCATGTAGACAAGGGGGACATGCTGTGCCAAATAAGAAGATGCTATTGTTTTACAATAATTAGCCCTGCTTTGATGAACCATTTCCATCTATTGCATCTGACTATCAGCTAACCTATTTACTGACACTTGTGCACGTTTTGCCAATTTACCCTTTTAAAAGCTGGGTTATGCAGACTCGTCTTAATGCATAAATTAGGAAGGCTGCGCCAGGTCAGGATACAGACATTACATAATTCTATAATTGAAATTGAGTCTTGCTTTGCTGTCTCTTATAGTATATCCCAGCAGTAGAGGGAAGTGCCGGCTCACTGTTTGAACACAAATCAAAGAAAAGACATTTGTGTGCATGGCTGCTTTTTGATGGTTGCTGAGGATGACAGGAATGATAAGGACAGTGTGTGTGTGAAAAGGCATACATGCTGTACCTGGTGGTCCTACTGTCCATAATGACGAGTCTTTTTGAACAGGCCCTTGTCGCATTATTCTATTGATTGTTATTCTCACCCCCTCCCATCTCTCTCTGTCTCCTTCTCACTCCCCCCTCTCTTGTTTTGTTGAATGGCTGTGCAGGTGGAATATTTTGAAGACAACCGACGAGGCTGCTTGGGAAACCCTGACCTGGCAGCTGAGGTAGGAGAGGGCATTGGTTTTGTGTCTCTGTGCGGTTCTGTGTGTCATCTCTGTCATCCGTGGGTAATCTCTGTCCATGTTGCTTTGATTCTCAGCTGTTGGTTCATCAGCGCCGTGAGGCTCTCGTGAGGTGTAAATGTGGTGGTTAGTCAATGCAGCGACCAGTTCCTCTACTCTTTCTGTGTGTATTTGCACGTGCATTTCCACAAATATGACTACGCTCTGTTAGTTTTATGTCTGTATATGTATATGTATCTGTGTGAATGGGTTTAAGCATCAATGCCTATTACGCAGAAAAAGCAGCGATTGTGTCGCTATGTTGTCATTCGTCTATTTGCTGCTCTCTCCGGCGAACACATGTGCTCATTATTTTAGCCCTGATACATCACGGGGTGGAATAAATGTGAATGTGCAGCGTACATCTTTAGGCAGCTGCCTTCCCATCCAAATTGCCCTGCTCGGAAGCTGCCTATATTAAACTTTAGCTTTATCTCCAAGCCGCGGTGAGCTGAGCGCCTCAGTGATGAAGTGGCGCGTTCTCAGTTTAAAGCATCCCACGCTGCCCGCTGATTGGTGCCAGAGCCAGGCATGTGTAGATACAAGAGACCAAGGAGAGGAGGAGGGAGGAGGAGGAGGAACCCTACGCGCTGGCTCAGGAGCCAGGGGGGCCGTCCTTCTTCTCCTAGGTTCTGGAGTCAAATGAGGTAAAGGGAGTAAAAGTTAGTGGGTCACGCATGCGTACGTGTTTGATTGTCGGGCGTAGTAACCTGTGGCGTGTGGCCGCTGAGAGCTGCTGTTCTGCAGCTTGCCGAGTTGGGGCACGCTTGTGTGTTTATGTGGAAAGGAAGTTTGAGTGGCGAGGCTTCATAGAGAAAGGATTTATTAAGCACCAAACAAGCTGTTTGAATTTTGTGCTGTCGTCTCCATTAGAAGAAAGAAAGCTTTGATTTGACTTGCCATCACATGCATAGTGAAACATTTCAGTGTTGTAAACTTAGACACGTGTACGTGACAACATATGACTCAGGGACATTTATGCTGGCAGATACATTCAGCTTCACTACAGTGATGGTATATAGGTTAGTCAATCCGTTTCAAATATCATGAATGGGTTTAGCTCAGTGACGTGATCTAATTTACCTCTAAGGCTGCTCTAATCACTGTCTATGTGTAGATAGTCTCTTCATCTACAAGGTATATACGGCCATCTGGTTTTCAGGGGGGGAAAGGAAGGGAAGAAGTTTGTGTTCTCTGCCTCTGTATGGCTTTCCTGAGCTCCTGTTTGTAGAGGGATTGTGTCCTTAGTGGAGTGTCTCGTGAGGATCTGTATCCGTGTCACACATTTCCCTGGTTCCACAAAAACAAACCCGGTCTACACCCAACAAGCTGTATATTTTTGACTATTTGAATCATGTAGTTATACAGTATAACTTTTCAGTATTTTCAGGACCCACACAACAGCTCCGACGTGTTGGAACATAAAAACAGTGTGACAGTAGACATGGTTAAAGCAAGTCAGACAGCACTTTCAATGATTTATTTTCAGTTTTGCTGTTCCGGAAGAGTTTACCACAACAGGTTACAAGTCAGACAGACTGCACTCGCTTGATTTTTTATTTTTCTTCCACGCCCATACACAGGATTTCCTCTTTCTGCATGAGATGAATGTCACACAGTCGCCTTGTGGGAAAGAGTCGAAAGCAGAGTATAAACACTCAAACCTCTAAGTGCGTGACAGCAGATGGAACGTTTGTTAATCATATGTTTAGCCTCGCGTGGAATCCCCAGCCTCGTTCGCAAAGGGTTAACACTGACCTAGTTTCCGTGGCAACACTGAATGTCTGATGACATCATTGTTTTAATTTTAGCTCAAGTCCGGCATCCAAGGTTGGTCACATGACCAACTAGCCAGCACCACATGTGTGTATTTGTGTAGAAAGTGGTTTGGTATATAGTACAGACTCAGGAAGTGACATCACCGCTTCCATTCAGTGCTGGCTTTCGATGTATTTACTGCTCTACAAGGTTTCCACTCAGTCAGTAAAGAACTGCAGCTCTTTTTCCAGTGTGCCTTGATGCCCAACTAGTGATCTAATGGCTGATTAAAATGTGAAAGTCAAGAATTATACCAGTAGTCAGGGTTTTGGTTCTCAAGATCTCGCACAGATCTTCCTTTCCATCTAAAAGTCATGTTGTTGTGTTGTCAAATTTGCATGCAAACCCAGGAAGAGTAGGCTGCTACCAGTCACTGAACAACTCTTGTATCTACAGTGAAATGTGTAGGAGTGCAAGTGATTGTCACTTAATGCTTATAAAGTAACTATTTCATCAAAGACCCTCCAAGGATTTGAAAACATCACATCCTGTAAACCCTCATGGGATTTCATTTTAATGTATGTAGTCACCAACAATTGCCTCACTTGCATGGAATCATTGATTTATAGAGGCTCGCTAAGCTCTGCACTGTTGTCAGGTTTCATCTCCAATCAATGATAATTAGCAGATGTTTGTCTCAGCACTGTCTGTCCTGCTACACTTCTTATACCTGCTTGAGTCCTGGGCTGGATCACTCACCCTGCATGGCACGACGAGTTGTGGTTGGTGGCTTGTTGGCATCGTTGGTAGTATCGGTGTTTAATATCGGAGGGAGGTTGTCGGCTGCCTGGTGCCGCAGTTAATAAAAAATGAATGGAAAGAGAAGGGGGAGGAGCCCTCAGCTGTTGCTCGAGCTCTTTAACTCTCACCTCTCTGGTGGCTGCTCTGCTGTTCCCACTGGGCACACTCTATACAATCCTGAATCCCACTGCTGCCTGACGCTGCCAGGTTTTATGTAACGCAGCGCCACAGCTGTTGGAGTTTTCATCACACACTATTGAAACACGCACATAAAAATATTGATTTCTGAAACAACGGAAGTATATTCATGTGAATTCCCTGGAGGTATCCAAAAGAGGTGGATTAGACTGATTATTATGAAAGACAGGGCAATACAACTGGTAGTAGCTCAGAAATGCATGGCATGTAATAAGTTCTCAAAAACGTCACATTGAAGGGCAAAAGATCATCTAGCCCTTCATTAGAGTGGTCAAAAATCCATTTTGAACTTGGTTGTAAATCAGGATGATTTGTATGTAAAGGACGCCATGGCTTCATAGTGCACAGTTGAGTACTGGCCCTTTAAGCCCAGCTACGCCTGACTTGAACATATGGGAAGCTAATCTTAGCCCAAGTCCTGAGAGAGACAAGGCTGGCAACCAGCCACTGTGCAGCGCTGAGGAAGGTTTCTCTCTGTTTTTCTCTCTCAAGTCTGAGCAATTTCTGATTTAAACCCCTAATATTGTGTCCAAAAGTCATCACATAATCATTTGGGCTGCAATGTGTATCACCTGAAGAAAACTGCTCTAGTATTTGAAACAACTGTGTTCTGTTAATGATTACATCATTGTCCATTTAGATTTGACTGCTCAGCAGTTTTTCATGACTTGGCACACATTAGCCTGGCAGGTAGTAGAACACAGTGTTCTTATATTGTTTTTGAACCCTTTTTTACTCACTTGTTTTCCATTAATTTCCCTTATGTCAGTTGTCTTTGTCTCAGACTCGGACCATATTCTATATATTGATTACATTCTTCTCCTTCTTTCCATGCCCCAAAAATCAGGCACAAAGAGCTGCCTCTTAAAAACAGCGCCCCCTCCTCTTCCTCCTTCGCCTCGTTATTTTTTAGCGACTCCACCCTGTCCAACAGCCCCCCACTCATCACCACCTTTCCATTTTTTCTCTCCTCCCTCTAAAAACCACTCCTCCCTTTCTCTTTGTGCGGAGTGCTGAAGAGGAGTATGCGTGTGTGTGTGTGTGTGTGTGTGGGGGGGGTGCCTTCCCCAGCTGGGCTATTCGTGCCAACTTGCACGTGCCGAAAGTCAGGAGGTATGACTCAGACTGGATACCCTACGCTCAGCACTACGATCTATACCCAAACACACCCTGAACCTAACACCATCCTGCTTGGGAGCGTGTTGGGGGTAGAGGATGGAGGATGGAGTGTGGAAGCAAAGACAAAGAGAAAGAAACAGCCAAACAGACAGATGCAAGGTTGAAAGAACAAGGTGATGCCTAAAATATGAGCAATGTGTTAACAGTCTGTTAATCATTATAGACAGACAGATGGAAAGATTAAGTACATTAATAGATACATATACACCCTACATATAGTTACACACTCTTATAGAGGATGTGCAACCATTTTCTTTTATCATATTGAATATAAAAAAGGCACTGTCAATTATTTTATTATATATATATATATATATATATATATATATATATATATATATATATATATTCTTTTCATGAAATTAGTGATATCCAAAACAATTGTGTGCCTGGTTTGTTGATAAACCTCCTACTAGGCAAAATAATAATAAACTAACCATAATAGGAGATTCCAGTAATACATGAGTCGTTTTTGTTTAACCAGGCTGAAACACTTTGTGTTGCTTCTGCTCTGTTTAATGGGAGTTGCTCAGTGCAGCTTTGCAGCCTCTTGTCCTGCCCACCAATAAACCCAGTGACCCTCAGTGAACAACCCAATACTGTATGCATACTAGCATGTATGTGTGCAGAGAGAAAATCAATGAAAGTGTGCCTCTGCATTTGTTGCCAGTGTGTGCATTTGTTTAGTGTCTTTGCCTCTGTGTTGCCTCTTCTGGGCAGGAAGAGGAAAAAAAAGAAAGTGAAAAATAAAGCGGCAGAGAGCAAAAAGAGGGAGAAGGAGAAAGATTGAGAGTAATGGAGTGTTTCAGATCAGATGACCTTGATGCCATTGGACTGCAGGGCAGTATGGGTTGGGGGTGGGGGTGTGTGGAGGTAGATGGGAGCAGGGGGTGGAGTCAGCTGACAGGATGAGATAGGAGGAGGGGAAAGGACCCTCATGTTAAGACATTGATGCTCATGTGAGTTGCTTAATGGCTCTTAGATAAAGCTTCTTTCTTTTACCCGTCCTCCCACTGTAGAGAGGTGATGAAGGTGCAGAAATAGTGGTATCAGTTCTCGTAAAGATTATTCACCCATGGTACCCTTCAAACAGTTCTTTACTGGCTTCTGTGTGTTTCATACACACAGACCTCCCACTACCGATGCACTGGTAATATTTAAATATTGAATTGTTTCGGTTTGTGAGGGTTTTATGTCAGGACTTTGTTGAGCAGAAAAGAAAAAGATGACTCAGGCTTAGTCATATGCAAGCCAACCCAACACACACTGCTGCGGATGGACTTTTGTTGTCAGTCATCCCTCCTACAGCCAAGACCTTTCCTCTGTGCTGCTGAGAAACAGTGAGCGTAAGGCAGAAGTGGGAGAGAAAGAGAGCGAGAGAGAGAGAGAGAGAGAGAGAGAGAGAGAGAGAAAGGCGTGAAACAACTCCTTTGGACGATAATTTGACTAGATTGTGAGATGAAGTGATCGATGTGAGAATTGGAGTGTCTGTTTTATCTTCTCTCAATGCCAGGTTACAGCAGGTTTACCGTGAGTAACATACTTGTTCATGTTTTCCATTTCATTTTCACCAAAAAAAGTTGAGATACTTCAACTGTTGTTCCAATTTCTCTTGAGCTCTTGTTGTATATATATATATATATTTATGTGTGTGTGTGTGTGTGTGTGTGTGTGTGTGAAGTGAACACAGTTACATTAAAAGTTAACTAGGACATGGCTACAGACTGTATGCCTTCTAGTTATAATGTAATCTGTCACATTGTTCTGTTCAGAAGTAATCCATTGGGCTCTGGAGGTGATTTCAGGACAGCTCTCTTGGGCAGACCTGAATGGCAGCATGTTGGTGTTGTTTCTGTATATGGCTTTAATCCCACAATAACATCTTAAAGCCAATAGCATATTGGATGGCCTTCTCTATCATTGTTACATATCTTAATTATCTAGCACAGCCAAACATGGTTGAGGTAAACACCAGAATTGTTGAGCAATGTTTTACCTGAAATGACACCTGCTTTGTGCAGCTGGTGTTGAGCCAAGAGTAGTCTTCCTTTAGTTTAGTTTTACCTAGCATCTGCATCACATTTTTGGAACAGCCAAATTTGCGTTTGAGGATGTTCCTTCTATGTGGATGTTTAGGTCAAATCGTACTTCTTTGTTTTACTCATCTGTGTTTGTGGACAGTGACAAACTCACTCAGAGCTCGCGTTTTTACAGCGTGAGGTATTGTGTTCGAAGAACGGCCTTCTTCTCTCGGTCACAAGTTCAGCTTGCGTTTCTGTTCTGTTTTTTTCATTTATGTTCATTTAAAAATGGTGTCATAACCACGTGGTATCATTCATTTATAGAACAGTTTGTATTAGATCTAGTTGTGATGACTGCTGGTCTGTCAAAGTGTCTTTTAGCCTAACGACTGTTAGCTTTGAAAAATGATTTATTGTAATCGAATAGCCGGTATCATTTTTTGATAAGAGTGCAGCGTTAAAGGACAGAAAAAGTCTGTGGTGTTTAGTGGTTCTTTAAAATGAGGAACTGTGTGCGGAGAGCATGTGATTCAGGGGTTGAGTCTAATCTTGAGCTCGAAATGCTGTGTCATTGCAGCCGGGGGGGAGTGAGTGTATAGCACAAGTGAGTCGGGTGAATGAAAGAGCATGTTTTCGAGTGTCCGCCCGTTGGTGTGTGTTGGTGGTGATAGAAGAGGGTGGGCACATGTGTCATCTGACACATGTGCCCACCCAGTGGTGGAGGCAAGCGTTGTGGTGGGAGACACTGATGAGGAAGATGACGATGCAGCTACATCATCGCCACGTGTTTTCTACCTCTCTTGCTCATTGCTCTCCCTCTCCCTCATTGGCACTCCCTGGTCACGTGACCTAATGCTCTACTTCTCCTCTCCTTCCCTTAGACAGCTTAGGCAGCGCTGCGTTTCTCTTTGGGATTGACGCTCATCTGTGTGTGTGTGTGTGTGTGTGTATATATATATATATATATATATATATATATATATATATATATAGAATATAGAATATGTGTGGCAACAGAGAGACAGACACATTTACAGGGCCAGAGAGCGGGTGCGTCAGAAAGTGTTGGAGCGGTAATGCAATAAGCTATGCTAGATAGAGAAAAGGCTCAGGAAACAAAACAGAGAGGCAAATCGAGAGAGGGAGGCAGAGGCACTTTGAGAAAACCAGAGAAAATGAGGGATCAGGAGAAGCAGGGAAAGGCAAAGTAAGAGAAACAGGGAAAAGGCTACTGAAGTTGATCCAGCCATAGCACAGGGTAGCCGGCACATACTCAGCAATATCAGAGAAAGTGACTACGCAGGAGCTGACAGCGATCTGCATGGGGAAGACGGCCAGGTTCTCTACCCTCCCCCCTCTCGTCCTCCTGGTTAAATCTGCTCCAAAACTCCAGCAATGTTCGAGAGAAGAGAAGAGATGCCACAAGGCCGGTCAGCCAGCAACAGGGCGAGAGGAAACATCCAGCGATCATGACCACGCTGATAATGATAATGGCAATGACGCCAAGGCAGAACAATGGTGAGGAGAAAATAACAAGAGGACGTTATCTGTTGGACAGGAGAGGACTGAAGTATTGCGTCCTCAGCAAACTGTGATAGGTTGCTTACTTGTGGTTGCTGTCTTCGTTTTGGCAGCATCCTGCTGATCCTGTTTGTGCCCTTTTCTTCCTCATCATCGTCTTCGCTCTCTTTACAGAATCAGTCGCATAATAACTGAGCGACTCGAGTTTCCTTCTCTTTTCGTCCTCTCTGTCTCCTCTCCTCAGTGTCTTCATCCGTTTCGTTCTCTTCATCCTGCTACTCTTTCTTGCTGATGTCGAAGTGTCATCCGCTGTTCCCTCTCCATCGCCCAGTGCAGTTGTCTCGCTCTTTTACCTCTGTTGTAATCATATCGCCGTCGTTCTTCCATTTTTTCCCACCTTGTAGGTGAGTGAATGATGAATAATTGTATATCAGGTGAACTTGAGCTTCCTTCAGTCAGAAACCTTCCTCCTCGTCTTCATCCTTTGGATCTTGGAGGAAGTTCCAGCAACACCGCCAGCAAGCCATCTCCCTCTTCATCTACCAACCTTTCTCTTTCCTGTGCATTTGTCCTTGCTAGAGGATCTATTATCAGCCACAGGTGTAAGATTGAAGCTTTTTGTTTGTTTTTCACCATTGTGGATGTGGATGGGGAAGAAAATGGAGATCGAAGAACCATTATCGGTAGCTTCTCCTTTGGCCCAGGGCTGAGCCGAATCTAGACGCTCAAACATGGAACGAAATCTCCGTAAGGAAAACCAGATACCGTTTGCAGAAGGCATAAACAAGCATAAACATAACGTTGCTTTCCTTTGCTTCCCTTTTCCTGATGATGCCGTTGTGAGTTGAGATTGTGTATTCGCTTGGCAGCCGCTGGTTCGCCTCTGCACTCGAGAGCATAGCCGAAATTGCCAACACTGGGCTTTTGTGGATAAACAAAACACAACATAGCCTTATATGTAGCATCATCTAATGCAGTAGAGCAAGTAGTGCTAAAGGGCGTGGATAGAGACAGAGAGGTTTTCTCATTGGTAAGAGCTCTGCTGCACTGTGCTGTTTCCTAGGCTGCCGCTACTAGCGACTCTCCCCCACAGCTCTCTCCGTTTCTGCTCACTGCACACTCCTCCATTCCATCGTACGTGCCCGCTGTGGCTCAGATAATGGCCTCTCGCTCTGCACACACTGAAGAGAGAGAGGAGTGGAGATGGAGGGAGAGGCTGCGTGAGAGGGAGGGGAATGGAGGGAGGGAGGCAGAGAGAGAGGGGAAGGTGGGGGCTGCGAAGAGAAGCCGACTGCATGTGTAGCCGAGAGAAAGAAAGAGGATATTGAAAAAGGGAAGGGAGGAGCAGACAGAGATAATGAGAAAGGAAAAAGAAGAGAACAGAAAGCGTCGACCATAAGAAGAAGCAAGAGAGAAATGAGAAACGTGTGTGCTGTGCTGGGGGGAGGTGTGTTGTGTGTGTGTGGTTGGCTGTGTGTCTGAATACATGCATGTGTATTTCGCCGCTCGCTCTGTCTGTGCCCTGCACAGACTTGAAGGAATAAAAAGGAATACGACCCAACAAGAACGAATCGCTTGTGGGAAGCTCTGCCGGCAAGCAAGTCTCATGCTCCTCTCTGTCTTCTCTTCGGCTTTCTGCTCTCCGACCCGCAGCTCCGTCTGGACGTCTAGGATCACGTAAGTATGCGTCGCTGGTCCTCGGGCTCTCAGCCGGCTTCATATTGTCAGGGTCTCTGCTTCATGTTCCTGCTCTGCACGGCAGCAAAGGAAGGGGTGGGGGAAGAAGGAGGAGGACAAGAGCGAGGACAGGGGGGGGGGGGTGGGATGTTGTGTATCTGGGACTTAGGTTCAGCTGTCTACTCACAAGCTGATTTTAACCCCCTCACCACCACTAGTATCTTTACAGGCTTTGTTTCCTCCCTCTAGTTACTGCCGTGTCAGTGTTAAACAGCCGTTGCTTTGCTCTCGCACGGAGATGTAAACGCTTATCTTGTTTAAAGGGCTCTTAGACCCAAGTGGTCCGGTCTACCAGGTTTTGCAAGATCTGAGCCGGTTAGGTGTGTTTTCGTATGCACTTCTTGGTGTGTACAAATGTGTGTGTGTGTTTGTGTGTGAAATAGAGTGACACAGTTATAAAACTCCTGGCAAGCAAGTAGGTTCTGTCACGTTGTAAATATTTGTCAAAGCACGTGGTCTGTACAGTACAAGGCACCCGCATAGGTGGAAAGCGCTGTAGGTGTTAGCGTAGCATTTCCATCCTGGACCGGCATGTGGACTCCCAAAAAAAAAAGTGAATCAAGGTTAATCAAACCTCTGATCGTACAAGGATTCAAAGAGCTGTTATTTGTGTGCAGTGCAGTATTTGTTATCAGAACTGGCAAAGCAAAGAGTAAAGTCCGTGTGTTATAAGTATGCAACTTGAGGTGCTTTAAACCCATGTGACGTGCGTGTGGCAGTGTATGTAACTGTGAGAAAAAGAGGAAAAGTGAGTGTCAATGTGAGTGATGTGCGTGATTGTAATATGTTATGTTGTGCAGTGTTGCAGTCACTGTTGTGTTTCAACACACTGCAGTTCTCCTAACTGCCGTGCACAGCCACCTCCCCCCCCCCCCCTTCCGCTTTCCCGTCTGATTCACTGATAGTGCAGACATGGGGCCTCTCACGTATTACATGCCGGCTGTTCACTGCCACCCCCACCTCCCCCTCCAACCCCACATCATCTCTCACCAATACCACCGCCACCCTCTGGGACCCCCAACAGACACGCGGCGCAGAAGGTGGATTCAAAAGACCAGAGTATACTGCCTGTCCAGTAATTAGCCACTTCAAAGGCTCATTTTAATAATATTCAAATGATGGGGAAGCTGGACGTCAGGCTCACTTCTCCTGTCATACAATGATGGATCTACAAACAGAAGCCATTTTTTTCTTCTTTTTTGAGTCTCCTCTGAATCAAGAACTAGTTCACATTTATGTTGGGGTGTGAGACCGTCAGCTAGCCTGAGGTTAGTTTGTGTGTATGTGTAAGGAATTATTAATATCTCACTTCATCTTTGTTTAGTTTTTGTTATGTCTTATGTCAGGGAAGGATTGTACTTGCAAACAGGATTTTGATGCATGGAAGTATCGGTTACAGTTAAGGCTACTGTACGATGTGAAGCATGTAGTCTGTTTAAAGTATACACACATAGGTTGAAGACTTTGACACAAAAAAGTTGTTAATACAGTATTGTTGGCTTCTATCTATGGGCCAAACACAACACAATTATTTACATAGTAAGTCTGCCTTCGTTTTCTTCTCACGTGCTCTTAGATATGTTGGAATACACTGTTCAGCCACAACATGAACTCTGTCAGTGATTTCTGAGCCTGCCCTTGGATTATCTTTGTTTGCTGTTCCTCTCTTGACTCATTTGATACTAATCAATCTATGAGGGGCTAACCTGGGCTGAATACTGTTTGCAAGTACTATTTTAGGATTCAAGTGAATTTGAGCACCAAAGTTGGCTTCAACATATACTGTAATAAAATAAATAATTCAGATTAGTAGTCATTTAGACTAAAATTAGATTAGACTGTGGCAATTACTTTTTAATTGTCTACACCTTTTCTTTTTTTTCCCACTACTGTAGTGAAACTCACCCCCTGGTGCTTCAAGCTGACTAAAATGAACTGAATGCTTTAAAAATGTAATTTGACACAAGTCCAGGCAATGGGTTTGCAGTTTTCAGTGTAGTGGTAACTGTCCCAATTCTGACTCTGAGAGGAAGTGAGATATGTGGCTGCACTGATCAGCTCCTGATAAGTGTCACCAACTGTCTGAGAAGGTCTTTAAACTTCCTATTTGTAACTCTTAGCCAGCATGTTTATTAAATACGTCTACATTTCACAGTTTCTTACGCTGTATACTGGGATGCAGTGATTACAAGGAGTAGCAATAATAGCATTGCAAAAGAATATTAGCATTTGTGCCATCTAAAATACAGATACATTTACCTTCTTGCTTTTCCAGCTATATGTTGATTCAGTTATAGGACAGGTGGTAATATCAGGAGCAGTCAGTTGTTGCTTATGTTATGCTATATACAGTAAATCACTTATAGGACAAACAGATTTATAAGTGTTTGTCAGGCCAAAACACTTGTACTGAAATAAGCCTTTATACAGTGCAGTAAAGCAGTGGTTCCCAAAGTGGGGACCGGGGACCCACAGGGGTCTTGAGGGGTTTCCAGGGGGTCCCCAGCAAAAGTGGAATAGTTTGTTTTCACTATAATTCAATCCAAAACCATGGTCTAATGTTTGTCAGTTTAGTGGTCTTGACGTGAAACCACTGCAGTAAATTACATCAGCCAAACTCCAAAGAACTCCTGTTTGACTACCAAAAATACATGTATGTACATACATACATATGTTTCACAAATTGTATTTCTCAAGATTACACATCTTTCTTTCTTTTTTATAGTAAATTAAAATAAGGATTATAGTCAAGCCTACAATGCAGCTCTTTAGTCTCTTTACATCCCACCTGTGCAAGGTGGTTTGAACCAAATGATTACCTGATAGACATAAATAGACACATTGCCATTAATGGAGCCCTGTGCTGTCATTAATGGGCTAAAATTCTTGTTAGTAGTTTATCTGTACTTCTGTCTAGCTTGCATGGTCTGGAATCAGTTGTACAAAATAGTGCAGAAGTTTAGTCTACATTATTCCCAGGAACATTCCAAAGGATGTCTTGGGAGTTTCCTTTCTCAAATATTCCCAAAAATGTTTGGGTCTTTTGACTAGTGAGGAAAGTCGTGCAAGTCAAGTCACTGAATATTTTCTCCACTTTCCTCACTGCATCAATTTTTCATGTGGCGATCTCTCAACAGAAACTTTACAGTAGTTAAGCCAGAGGCGGAAGTTTATAGTCACATGTTCCACTAAAGCTGGAGTGTGAAACTTATATAAATAAATGTCCGTTACATTCAAGCCGTTGCCAAATAAGTTCACACACTGCTGATTAAGCCTATCACCACCAGGGGTGGCTCTCTATATTTCTCAGTAGCGTTGTGGTGTTTGGTGTCTGTTTTGGTGTCTGTTTGGTGTCTGTGGTGACATTCTGGAGTATCGGATGGATGCCAATACATCTTATTTGTACTCAGAACAAGCAGTTTAACTCCATAACAACTTGTTTCATGAGCAGTACAGAAAGTGCTGTCAACCAACCTTGCACACTCACTTATAGTTCTTATTCTTATTCTGGCTCTCTGATTGGTTACATGGTATGTCAGTCTACCTGTATTACCCAATACCTTGACAGGCAGGTAGGGGGTAAAGACCACAGCGATGCAGCGTTATTAAAGTAGGTATACTTTATTAATATCACAAGGGGAAATTCAATTCAATTTTTAGGAATCCCACTGCTTTTCATAAGCACGTTGGCAGTGTTTGTGTAATTACTCTCACTGTCAGAGGGGGAGACAGAAGTTCCACACTTCTGCTTTAACCATTCAAACATATAGGTCCATGACTTGTCTAACACTAGACAGCCCATTCTGTCCGCATACACTGCTACATAGAAGTTGTCTTTTAAAGTTAAAATAGTAGCAATTGAAACAATTCTCCACAAAGACCAAAATAACCTAATTGTATCAGATTAACAGATTAACAGTTCTTGATTTGTTTCACTTACTAATCGTGTTCTTGAAAGAAAATATGAACTGTACAATTGTGCATTTTACTACCTTGATTCTTCTTCTCTACTTTGTTGTTTTTAATAAATTGTATTTTTGATTACCTCACAGTAGTTTTGTGTGTTGTATTTAGTTTTCTTCACTCCACAGTTTGAATTTGATGCCCCACCCCTACCACCCACAAAAGGGTGATATGTTTAAACTCTAACTGCCTGCTTTGCATAGCCCAACTGATCTGGAGCACAGTGTCCATTTCTAAACAACAGTGAAAACTATGTCACACATGACCTGTGACTTTCCTGACAAAACTCTTGCCTGTTATGAAACACTCCACTGAAGCAATAGGTAATGCAGTTTTCCATAGCCCTACTGACCTGACCCTGCAGCACTGTATGTTCTGTATGTGTGAAAGGTGGGAGGGAAACCCTTGATAAAAGCTGGGGAGAAGGGAATGGAGACTGATATTACTTTGATGATTGTTATTTATCATTCCGTCAAGTTATTCTTGGAATACAGATGGACAATTTCAATTTATTTTATTAATTTAAGCGATTATTCAACATACATAAGGTGATTATTCAAAATCATGCCTAATGTACAGTGTATAATGTTTTTTTATATATTGGTCCTGGATTTATTGTATTCCTATAATGTTACTGACCTCGCTCCATGTCCATCTCTATGTCTTTTAGACTGTCCACGAAGTCACTTTAGTGGATGGCCCCAGAAGTGGAGGCCAGATGGAAATTGGGTCACATGACCGCCTCCAGGAAGGCGCGCTGAGCCTGGAACTGGCCAATGGGGTGAATCGCTACCCTAATGATGATACAACATCTATGGAAAAAGAGCAGCAGAGGGCAGGAAGCGTGCCACCAAGGCAGTGCTGGGTGTCAGGACATGGCAAGGTCAGTGACACCCAACAACAGCAACCATGTTGGAACAGCAGCAGCGGTAATCCTGGTGAACCTGTCCACCACGCAGATATGGAGGATGCCCACAATCTGGTGGCTTTTTCTGCTATTGCTGGCTCCTTGCCTCGTTCTTCCTCCTCTTCCTGCCTCATGCAGCCTAACACAGCCCAGCTGTATGAGAAGTTCACCAAGGAGATGGGCGCTGAGGGGGCTCAGGCCAAACTCTCTGCAGGAGCTCCTGAGGGAAGCTGTCAAACTCCAGAAGACCTGAACACTCTACAGACAGCACTGAGCCAAGCCAAACATGGACACAAGCCCCCTAACTGCAACTGTGATGGGCCTGACTGTCCAGACTATCTTGAATGGCTGGAGAAGAAGATTAAGTTGGCAACCAATGAGGATCAAGGTGCCTGCAAGATGACTGATGTTCCCCCACACTTACAGCCTCACCTACAGCAACCCCATTTGCAGCATCACCCTCAGCCCTACCCCCAGATGAATGGTGGCCAACATCTGTCTGCTTCATACCCCCAGCAGCAACAGGGAACTCAGGGCCCGCGCCTAGACCAAGTGCCCTGCTCCAAACCCCCAATTCCCTGCTCTCCCCAGGTGCTCTTCATAGCCAAGGAAAAGAACGTCAGTCTTCAGACAGCCATTGCCATAGAAGCCCTTACACAGTTATCTGGTACTGGTCCACTAGCTGCCGGTTCTCCAGGTCAAACTCCCTACAACAGTAACCTCCATCACCACCAACATACCCAGAATTTCCCATCTCAGCCCCCCAATGGCACTAGCTTGATCCCTTCCTCTCCCAGCAATCACTCATCTTCCTCACGCTCTCAATCCGTCCCTCCGGGACTGCACACCATTCAGCAGGCCCAAGTGTCCTGTGAGCACCATAGGCCCCAATCCCAGGGCCAGCCACCCCATGCTTCCCCCCTCCAATCCTCTACCTCTCCCTTCCCAGGTCAGGGAAAACATCCAGGCTTCAGCCCTAATCCCCAGCAGTGGCAGCAGGGCTTAGGCAGAGGCTCCGAACAGAGGAACCCATGGATGTGTATAAAGTCTGAGCCCCAGTCTCACTACGCTGCTGCACCTCACAGTAGCTCAGACCCCATGTCAGAGCTCAAACAGTTGCTTGGTGACACCAGTGGTAAGTTCAGCAATGCCCATTTCAAGCTTCCGGTCACACAGCAGATAAGCTTGAACCAGAACGGAGGTATCCAGGGCCAGGACAACCCTGCATTGGTCAGAATAAAGCAAGAACCAGACGCTAGTGAGCACCTCCATCACACTGCCTCCATGGGACATTACGGCATGGCTAATGGTCAGCAGCATGGTCAGCACTACACGGGCACTCCCCTGTCTCCTGGCCAAGCCGCTATTAGCCACTCCACTCAGGCAGCTCTGCAACAGCACCTTCACTACAAGAGGAACCTTTTCTCTAACCACTCCCCTGGCTTTGGAGCACCAGGCCCTCATGCACCTCTAAAAAAATGGTGGCCACAGATGGAGGCAGAAGGTTTTCCACATCTGGCCATCAAACAGGAACCCAAGGAACCCAAAAAGAGAAAAAGCAGCCAAGGATCTCCTGTCATAAAAGCTATGAGTGGGATGCTTGGAGTCCCTCCCCTGCCCAAACCCAAACAGATAATCATCAAGAAGACCAAGCAGAAAGCCTCCATGCCAACCTTCCTGCCTCAGAATCAGATCACCGTACAAAAACCATCAGTCCTCATGATGGACAGAGCCCTGGCCCTGACCAGCCTGCAACCAGGTTCTCTCCCCTCTCTGCCCCTCCACAGTAACTCCACTCAGGCTGCTGCTGCAGGCCTCCCTGCCCCAGTCCAATCTCAGGTATCCATTTCCAACTACTCAATTACTCCCTCTTCCACTGTTTCTGCTTTGTCAGAAAACACTCCAGCCCTCATGGGCCCTCTGCACTCACCAGTGGCCCCTGTAGCCAATGCTAAGTCAGAGGGAGTTGGCAGCCTTGCCTCCAGTAACACCAGCACCACCACACCTATGACCTCCACATCTTCATCCAGCACCTCACAATTACAGAGTGTCATCAACATAGACCCGAAGTATGAAGAACTTATCCGTCAGTTTGAGGCTGAATTTGGGGACTCAGCCCCAGATGCAGCTGCCAGTCAGCCCATGGAGGAGACTGCTACAGCCCCTCAGCCGAGGAATCAGTCCCAGACCGGTCCTCAGGACCTCAGTCCTACATCATCTTCCACCTCCCAGTCGGCTCCCTTAATTGTCTCCACTCAAGCCAGCTCCATACCTCATCCAGATGATCAGGAGATGGTAGTCAGCAAGGATAAGTTAGGGCCCCAAAGTGAAGCATCCTTGAACCAGGCATCCACAGAAATCCCTATGGGGGATGTCGCTCTGCATCATCAGGCCATTCTGGACAAGCAGCAGCAGCCCAGTGTGTTAGAGGATACGTTCAGCGTGCCATGTTCTCCGCTGCCCAAACGCATGAAGATCGAAGCCTCGGGTGATATAGCAGTACTTTCCACTACATGCTATTCTGAAGAGGACACGCCCACTAAGGACAGTCTGCCTTCTTCGCCATCTCTCAGAGGCTTCCTAGAGTCTCCTCTGCGCTACCTGGACACCCCTACCAAGACCATACTGAGTACTCCTTCCAAGGATCTACAGTCAGAGTTCCCCACCTGCACCTGTGTCGGTAAGTCAGTGTGTTGGTGTCTGTCTATGGTTGTGTGTATCCAGGGGGTGAGGCTGCTGCCCATCAACATACTCTATTTGCATACTGTATAGCACTTTACACAAGTATAAATAATAGTATTAATAATCAAACAAATATCACACCACTTATCTCTTAGTGGAGATAAATGAATTGAAGTCTGTAAGTAAAGTCAATCTGACCAATGTTAGATAGTAAAGGCTTTTCTCTGAAGTGCCTTAAAGCAACAAGGGAGCATGCGTATTCTGCAAGGAGGACTCTTTTGGGAAACATTTTCTACATCTAAAAATTATCAAGTTTTGTTTTACCAATTGAGCTAAACATTAATGAACCTATAATTCTGTTAATGCTTTACTCTACTTATTTAACTACCCAGGCTCACTGCTATGCTTTTCAGTCCCCCTCTGCTTCAGCTTCTCTGTCTGGATGCTTGTTGAGGGTATCTAAGAATGTGTGTGTTGCCAGGGTGTGCGGCTGCAACCATCCAGACTGCAACATTGTGGGGCACTATAGGCAGCGGGCAGGAACAATAGCAGTGGTGGCAGAAGGAGCCTTCTGTGTGGGTTTGGGTCTGGTAGGCAAGCAGAACAGAGCCTTTGTTAGACAGAAAGAGGTTTAGTCCCATAGTTTGGGTATTACCCTGCTCAGGTTATTTGGTTACAACAGAGTAGGTGGTCCTACATTAGAAATCTATGGAATTGTATAGATCATACTATATACATAAATAAAAATAAATAAGATAATAACAGGTAGACAAATTTAGCTGATGCGCTCCTCAATACACCCACATTATTATAGTGTAAAAGGTTGAGACTATTAGTTAAAAAGACACGGTCCATTAAATCATGAATTAATGACTCAGTAAATCATAATATTATTACGATAGCTAATGGGGTAATAACTGAATAATAAAAAAGATTGTTCTCAGAGAATCTATAAATAAATCACCACCATTTTCTTTCAGTTACTGAGTTGTAACTGTAGGGCTATGAAGGGTTAAGGCCTTGTAAATAGACCACTGCTGTCCCTAAACATTGAAGAGGGTGCACAGCATGGGGAGAGCAGCTGCAGTGAAACACTTGCTAGCTGTGTTGTTACTAAGCAGACAATAAGTCTTTATAGTAAAGCCTGGTTACACACTGCCCTTTCAACTCCCTGTAGCATAACACTGCGCTGGAATGAGACTGCCTCCAACGCACACAGATACAATATACAGCCATGATGTGCACAGTAAACACACAACCAATTTCCATGCAAGAATTTAGTGTGACTCCTCCACTTCCTGCCCTGAGCCACACCCTGGTGCCTCCCTGCACCAACAGGGAATGTGACCTCATATGCCTCTGAACCAGAGACACACACAACACTGACTGTATGTCCACACTTTCCATATTCAGCTGATATTGTAAAGCATTTGCATTCAGAGCATTTAGCTAATGTTGTTATGCAGAGTGTGTGCTACTCTATGATAAAAAGTGTTGTGTACAGAAGCAAGAGCAACACTGTATTAGTTGCCATACAAGTGAGCTGTTACAGAGCTCTGTAATGCAAAGTCCATTAGAGGCATTTAACGTAGGATACATTCAGCTGCACAGTATCACACAGATTAGCATTGAAGTCATAGGATGTGCTTTACAACTACAGAAGGACAATAGTCAAATGCAGTCACACACACACACACACACACACACACACACACACACACACGCACATGCACACACACACCCTCACTCATACGCAACATAAACACAGATGTGCACAGTGCTCATATAGACACACCCTTACTCCCTCATAACACTCACACAAACTGAGTCATTCATCACTACCTCAAAAAGCTTCTGCTTTCCAAAGTGTCTCCACACACACACCACACCCTGGAGTCACAGTCCACTGTCTGTGTGTTCATGTGTGTTTGTGTGAAGTGGATGTTGCAATCAGTTGCCCATTCTCATGCTTCTCATACATGATTTAACCTCAGCTACAAAGAGGATGTCTTTGAGTTTTTCCAAAAATACATCACAATTTATTTATATAATTTTTTTAACAAGTACAGTATATTACCAGAAAAACACTTTTGTACAAGTTAAAGTCACCTATTACTTGATTAAAAGTCTTAAAGTATCTGATAAGTCATTTTCTGATATTAAATATACTTAATTATTAGAAGTAAAAGATATTGTAAATGCTTTATTGTTGTTATCTTATAGTAGTTTCGCTTTTGCCAGACCTTCCTCCACAGTGCGAGTCCACACAGTATTCTGGGATGGGAGAAAAACATGCTCTGGTTTATTGGCATTTCTTTCGACCAATCACAATTGTCATAACTGCTGCACGGAGCCCCAGTATGGCTCCAAAATAGCCTCTGGAAGGAACTTGTTTTGGTGGAACATGTGTACGTTCAAAAATTGTTTTAGTCGTGCAACAGAAAAACTCAAATTGGACAGAAAGCCTAGCTCGCTGTCTGGATTTACCCTGCAGAGATCTGAGGAGCAGTTAACCATAGTCTTAGTTTAGAATTCCAACACCAAGGAAGCTTTAGGTAACGGAAATCCGTTAGGTAAGTGGAATTTCGGGTGTGAACGGCGCAATCCCGTAAGAGGAAGGTTGAGTATATACTAATCTTATAGTAAAGCATAATATTCAGGGATTCCACACCTTTTTAAACATCAAATTCAAAGTCTGACAACAAAGAGAAAAACAGAAACAGAATTTTCATTTCTTTTGTGAATCCACTTCAACGTATGAAAAAAATTATTGCCAATAACACACACAGGTGTGTAACGTTATCTTTATCACCACCCCATTCACCACTGTTGCCGGGTGGTCATCGACTGTTACGTTGGCGGCAGCGCCTGCAGTGGGTGCTTCCATGATGCCATCAGTTATTATGCTTCCTCCTCTTCTTTTGTTTTGGTCAATGATTTTGGTGCTTGGCGCTTGGCAACAAACAGGCATTACGTCACCAACTGGAATGGAGCGTGCACCAAAACTATCAGTGTATGAATGTGTGTGTGAATGGATGAATGAGAGGCAAACTGTAAAGTGCTTTGTCCAGTAAGGTAAAAAGGCACTATATAAATGCATTTACCATTAAAGGTCCTATGACATGCTGCTTTTTGGATGCTTTTATATAGGCCTTAGTGGTCCCCTAATACTGTATCTGAAGTCTCTTTTATATAGGCCTTAGTGGTCCCCTAATACTGTATCTGAAGTCTCTTTTATATAGGCCTTAGTGGTCCCCTAATACTGTATCTGAAGTCTCTTTTATATAGGCCTTAGTGGTCCCCTAATACTGTATCTGAAGTCTCTTTCCCGAAATTCAGCCTTACAGAATTACAGCCACTAGAGCCAGTCCCACAATGAGCTTTCCTTAGGATATGCCATTTCTGTGTCTGTAGCTTTAAATGTTATTGAGGAGGAGAGAGGGGGGCAAGGTGGAGGGTGGGGGTGTGGCCTTGACCAACTGACACTTTGCTTGTTTGCAAGCCATGATGTCTCTCTCTTTCTCATGGGTGGGCCAAATTCTCTGGGCAGGCAAAGCAGAGAAAGCTAACTAGTAACCTTTCCCCTTATGACATCATAAGGAGCAAGATTCCAGATTGGCCCATCATTTTCTCAAAGGCAGAGCAGGATACCCAGGGCTCGGTTTACACCTATCACCATTTCTAGCCACTGGGGGACCATAGGCAGGCTGGGGGAACTCACATTAATGTTAAAAAAAACTCATAAAGTGAACTTTTCATGCCATGGGACCTTTAACTTGCAATCTAGGAGCAATGATTTGCCAAACCTGCTCTTTGAAGTCTAACTAATTTCTTCTGATTTTATTTTGTAGTAATGAGTAAGGAAGATGCTTAGGGGGAGTATACTTTTTTTTTTTTAGGAAATTCAGTGGAGTAAAATTTAAAGTTTCCAGAAATATAAATAACAAATTTTTACAACTGTAAAAGTAAAGTACAGATACGGGGAAATTCTACTTAAGTGCAGTAACAAAGTATTTGTACTGAAAGTGAGTCAGATTTTGCTTTACTTTCTCTCTGAGTGTATGATAAGGAAATTGAAAATTAATCATAAAGTAGTATAAATGTAGTTCTAATACTTATATTATCTCATTATAGAACAACCAGACTAATTTCTATATTTAGATATAATTGTGCATAACAGATGGTGCTAATACACAATACAACTCAAGTAAGAGAATGATGCATTTTCATCACCAATAGCGACCCATTGTATATTGTGAATAATTGTGAACATTTGTGGGGTGTGGAACTTGCCATAGTGCTTTTTCAGGTCCAGTTATGTGCTGTTTCCTCACCTGCTGTCTCTTTTTCTAGAGCAAATCGTGGAGAAAGATGAAGGGCCCTACTACAATCACCTGGGATCTGGACCTACTGTAGCCTCTATACGAACCCTGATGGAGACGAGGTGAGTCTTTATCTCCTCTCCTCTCCTCCCCTCTCCTCTCCTCTCCTCTCCTCTCCTCTCCTCTCCTCTCCTCTCCTCTCCTCTCTTTGCCCTCTCTGCCTCTCCCTCCTCATCCTCTCTCTCTCCCCCTTCCCTCCTCCTCACATTTTGTCCTTAGGGAAACCGTGACCCAGAATCCAGTAGGAGAAACAGGACATGTCAGCACCGTCAGCATATCAGAGGCAAAAGCACAAGGGTAGCAGCAGATGATAACTTAGAATGAGAGGAATAAGGGAGGATAAATCAAATCACAGAGAGAGAGACAGATAAAAAATACTGTAAGAGAGAGGAAGACAGACGGAAGGGCGGAAAGAGGAGAGATATTAGGTTTAGTGGAATGTATGATAGAAATAGTACCCTTTTTGTGCACTAATATCAAGTTCAGATATTGTTACTAGTAACAGTCCTCCGTATTAATTAAAGTGAAATTACAGTAAACAAATAATCTCACAGTCAAATTGAAGGTAAAAATCTATGTGCTATGTTTTTATAAATGAGGCAACAGATGCCATTTAGCATTAACCATCGGCACTCTAATGTAACCCATGTCACATACATAGTACTATCTAGACTGCCTCACCAAACCAATCCAGTAAGCTGCTCTTTCTTTGTCTGTTATGCTTCAGCAAACTTGATAATAAAAAGACAGATTGAGTTTGGTCTTTTGATCTTCATAGGATTCATATTTATTCAATTTAGCAAGGAACAGCTCCTCAGATGGTAATTTAATTTGAATACCAAAGTGCAGCTACAGCCTCTTTAAATCATCTTAATCAATCAACTGTTTTTAAGGAATGAAGAGTTGCTATATTTTTCATAGCTCGGTTAGCACATTCTGACAATGGCTTGTGGTGTCTGTTATTTGTAACCTCAGAATGCAGAAAAAAAAACGTGTACTCGGTGTAACCTTCTATAACCGGATGACACATTGTGTTATGCTTTAAGGTATTGTTATTCACAGAGGCTGGATTTCAATAGGACCTATGAGTCATTAGTCCCTGGATGGAGGGGGGTTGTTTGACCAGAGACCACTTTTTTCTTTTTGAGAGATGACATAAGTAGTTAAGGCCCCAATGTCCCTATAGCTGACCTTTGACCCACCCCTGACTCCAGCAGGCCACCCCTGTGGTGACAGAGCCCACTCCCCTCCCACTCTCTGAGCCACCTCGGGCTGGTTCCTTTTCAGGAGGAGCCCCTTGTATTCACTGCCACACCAAATCTGCTCCGGCCTGAAGTTTTCACAATGGCAGGTATCAAGCAGGCAGGAGACCTGATCTGAGCTGACAAGTTCCATCCATGACCAATCCCCACCCCAATGCAACCTCTGACATCCTTTACCCCCCGTCCCGTCCCCCCGTCCCGTTCCCCCCGTCCCGATCCCCCCGTCCCGTTCCCCCAGAACCCCCCCCCCCCCCCCCCCCCCACACACACACACACACACAGACCTGCGGAAACACAAAAATGCATGATTAGGACTACTATTAGGTAATCGCTCAACACTATTATTTGCCCAAGCAGGTGTTCACAAACAAACACACAGAACAAAAAAATGTTTTTTGTACACAAAATAAGCTCATTCATGCACATGTGGTCACAAACACCTGTACAGAAAATCTCCAAGAGAAGACCCTCTGACTGGCATTGTGTGGAGGCTAGTGGGTTCTGGTTTGCTCTGCCATGTTTGTGTGAATCTCAGCAGAGCCTTGTGAACACTCCTCACCAGCTAGTGCTGCTGAGGTTGGCCCGTTTATGTCAGTTTTGACATAAACTACTACTCCCACAGTCTACAAAATAACAGATTTAGAGCTACATTTGCAAAAGCAATAAGTGGCATAAAACGTAACAAACACACTCGATGAGGTCAATGTTTAACTCATTGATTAACCTCTAAAAAAACTGCATTGTGTCTCCTATTACAGCTATTGCTGTTATTGAGTGGCACCAGTTGACCTTTATCAGCAACCATTTGGCCAACTGAGCAAATCTTATCTGAGCTGTCAGATTGTTCAACTCAGTTTCACACCTTACAGTGTTTTTTCATGTTAAGCATTAGACAGATTTGTTACACACAAATGTAGGCTGTATTTTAATGTTTTTTGGATTGTGAATACAGGCACAAAGCACACATCCATATTACTGGTCAACTGGCTGTCAGGCGTAGTGTTTGTTGTGTTTTAGAGTGCAACTTTCAACACAAGGAAGGATGCAAAGCATTGGATCAGTCAGTCAGCAAATTCTTGGAGGTCGGCTTGGTGGCCCTTGGGGCCCTACGCAGGAAAGACTACAGTGTGTTTTTAGGTTTAGGTCACTTGATTGTCAGCTTGGTGTGTCGGGGCATCAGGGCTATCTGATCTGAAGAGAAGCCTTTCTGGCTCCAAACACCAAGTGTTCAAGTGGAAGAACTTTAAAAGAACTAAATTGTTTTTCCTCCTGTGTAGGTATGGAGAGAAGGGGGATGCCATACGGGTTGAGAAGGTGGTGTACACAGGCAGAGAGGGAAAAAGCTCTCAAGGATGTCCTATTGCTAAGTGGGTAAGTAGCATTGCATCACGTCTGCCATGTGTTTGAAGTTTTGAAAGAGGCTTACATTACACAACTTGTAGCATAGGTGACTGCTGTGGGATAAGAAGCATTCATCTTTTGAGACTTGGTATTGTCACAGTCTCTTCTTTTTTTTCTTTGATTGAGTTTACATTTTAAAATAACAGCCCATGACTCTTAAAAAATAACATTTGGACAGGCTTTCAATAACTCAGTCAAAGTCTGATTGTGTTTAAGTGAGAGGCAGAAAAAAAACATGTTTTTAGACTTGCGTCCCACCTGACAACGACAGCCGATCAACAACAGATTTATGCCTGTGTGTGTGTGTGTGTGTGTGTGTGTGTGTGTGTGTGTGTGTGTGTGTGTGTGTGTATATAATGAGAGGTCCTGGAGAGACACCTAGCCAAGTTTGTCACCCACAATGAGTAAATAAATATAAGGTCTCACTCTGTGACAACTGCCCAGTCTCCCTTCCAGTGTCGACCCTGACACATCCTGCTAATGACTTTATGGATTCAAAACAGCCATCCTACTGAGGGAGGGGGAGTGTGGGTGTGTTGGAGACAGAGAGAGGCAGAGTTTAGAGATAATAAAAGTGAAAGAGAGCAGGCTTGCACATATCAATAGCCATTTATCTTTACTGATAGAAAAAACTGTTGCAAAGAATGAATTATTAAGGTTACGAGAAGCAAAATGTTGACTATTTAAAGTCTTTGTCCACTAGTATATTTTATAGTATGATATTCTCCAGCTATAGGTATTTAACCTTTAGCATCATAAGCAGATTTAGGATTGGTATCCAGTCACCACAGCAGGTCAGATTTCAGTACAGGTATCAAATATCCTTCCAAAATGCCGAAACATCAACTGTTTCTCATTGTGTCTTGTTCAGTAAAAAAAAGCATTGGACATCTAAAGGTGCCTGCTTGAAGGCACACATGTTTATTACTAACACATTCAGTAACTCCAGAATTAGACAATAGAAGATTTGGCAGCATGTCATTTTAGTTGTAAGTATTGTGAATAAAAATTACAGTAGTGGAACTTGGTGAGCATAAATTAAGGCGTTGCTGGTAAAGAGCCAGGGTGTTCACCTCCACTGGATAAAATAATGATCAGCTCTGTTTCCTGTCAGGTGATCCGTCGTAGCGGCGAGACAGAGAAGCTGCTGTGTCTGGTGCGTCAGCGTGCAGGCCACCACTGTGCCAACGCTGTCATCATTATCCTCATTATGGCCTGGGAAGGTGTCCCAAGGGCCCTGGCTGACAAGCTGTACAGCGATCTCAGTGTCACTCTCACCAAATATGGCAACCCCACCAGCCGACGCTGTGGCCTCAATGATGAGTGAGTAGCTGATGGGCTCTTTCACACTGGTTTTCTAACATACAAGTTCGTGGATGTGCAGAGAGCAGACAGTTTGTATGATTTCAGCATTATATTGCATTCCTATGCCTTCACTGCACCTGTTTGAGTTATCTTTTTAGGCACGTGCTAAACTGTTTTACAGTATCTCAAGTCATCTTTATCAGAATTTTCAGGCAGACCCATGACACCAATAATCTATGATCATGTGGGCATCTGTGACATGGAAAAGTACTCCAGAGACATAGAGCTAAATTTAAGGCAAATATTGTTTTATGCAGAAAAACAAACATTGTGTACACATTGTCCATGTCATACATCCCACTCCCACAATTAGCTATGAATGGATGTTGACACACCCTTGTTTAACCTGGTTTAGACATAGCCAGCATTCACTATCTTTGAATAGTCTTCCCCTCTAGCAGCCTCTGAGTTATTGCACTAGTTAGATACTTTAACCTATATTAGCCTATTAACTAATTGCATGTGAGTAGATCAAATTGTATCTGTCTGTGCTACACATATATCAATGTAAGATAAAGTAAAAAGATATTTGATTTATGACACTTCTAAGAAGACCAAGCTTCAAATGAAATATTGCGCAAATGAGATTTCTCTCTGCCACATTGTTATATCCCACTCAACCCAGTTAAAATATAGTGTACAACATGATGCACATCATTTACACATCATTTACACATGAAGCTGAGAACGTGCTCAATGTCTCCCCCTACAGTCGTACCTGTGCATGTCAAGGCAAGGACAGTGAAACTTGTGGTGCTTCCTTCTCCTTTGGCTGCTCCTGGAGTATGTACTTTAATGGCTGCAAGTACGCCCGAAGCAAAATACCGCGCAAGTTCAGGCTACAAGGAGATCGCCCTGAAGAGGTACTCATCACCTAAAAACCACTTGTTGTTTAGAACTATACGAAGAGAATAATAAGAATATAAGAATATGCTAATATTGAATTAGTGAGGTTTTAAAAATAAAAAAAATTGTAATTTTAAGCTACTGTTTTATAGCTCTGTGGCTTTGTGTGTTGTTTTGTTTTACCTGTGATCTATGTGTGTGCTCATCAGGAGGACAAACTCAGGGATAACTTCCAGCATCTGGCAACTGAGGTGGCTCCTTTGTACAAGCAGCTGGCCCCACAGGCCTTCAGTAACCAGGTTTGTTGTAAAGGCAAATTCCCATCACAGTCTTTACACAATAACAACCTCATGCTGCCAGCAACTGTATTTGTCATCTTCCTCACACACAATGAGTAGTACTGTACACCAGACCATTCAGACATTGGCTGTCAAATAATAACACTCCTTGCTTCTTTGCACAAAGACTGAGAAACAGAAAAAAATCTACTGACTTATAAAAGTAATTTTTTTTCAAAATGACAAATAACACCTGTGAAGTGCTGCCTACGTACAGACGTATGTGTGTCTATCTTGAATGTTGAATGTCCTCTTCCTCAGTGCCAGACAGAGTCGAAGGCTCCAGACTGCAGGCTGGGCTTGAAGGAAGGCCGCCCGTTCTCTGGAGTCACTGCTTGCATGGACTTCTGTGCCCACGCTCACAAGGACCAGCACAACCTCTACAATGGTTGCACAGTGGTAAGATCACTCACCATACTCTTCAATTTGTGTTTTGGGTGTTTTGTAGGGGTGAATAAATTATATACTGTTCTTTTTGTGAATAAGTAAAATAAAAAGTGTTGATGTTTTGTAGCTTGACACAGTTTACATTTAATCTTGCTTTCCCACTCTTTCTCTGTTAGGTGTGTACTTTAACTAAGGAGGACAACCGTTCGTTGAAGGAGATCCCTGAGGATGAGCAGCTCCATGTGTTGCCTCTTTACAGGATCTCCCAGACTGATGAGTTTGGCAGTGAAGAGGGCCAGCGTCTCAAGATGCAGACGGGAGCCATCCATGTGCTTCAGGCTTTCCGCCGTGAGGTACGCAAGTTGCCCGAACCTGCCAAGTCCTGCCGACAGCGCCGACTGGAGGCCAAAAAGGCCAACTCGGAGAAGAAGAAAAACAAACTCATGCAGCAGGCAGGGGAGACACCAGAGAAAACAGTGGTCAAGGCTGAGGTCTGCATCACCGGTTCCCCTCAACCCCAAGGCAATAAAGGTTAGTTGTTTGTGTTTGTGTCACTCATAATCTACTTTGATTGAGTTCAACAGAGGTCCAGACTGTAACATTATTTTAAATTACTTGACTTGGGGCCTTGTTAAGTATCGTAAAATGCGTTTACTCAAACCCTAATCTGCAAGCAGAGTGTAACAGAACTCAAATAAAACAGAAGACATAAACAATTAAAAACTAAAATGCATTTAAAGTTCAGTATGTAATTTACCTTTCCTTTGTTTTAAACATTCAGCAATTATAAAACAGGAAGTGAAGCCTAACATCAAGAAGGAGCCCTTCAACGGATCAATAGATAGATACCCTGTGCAGGCAACAGACCCGTTCAACAACATCTATCCACACCCTGCCTACTATGCAAGGGGAGGCCTCCCCACAACTGGCCAGCCCTCTGCACCAGACGCAGTAAACGGTTACCACCACAATCTGCCCGCAATGCACTATGGCTACTACAACTATCCACCCAATGCACTTTTCCCCCCTAAGCTGAGGACCTACGAGGGTCGAAATGGCTCTTTGCCCAAAGCAGGCAGCAAGGCTGTCCAGGTTGACACCAAGCCTGATATTCAGAGCCTTCAGGCCAGACTGGCCCAGTCCTACCCCATCCACCCAGAGCAAGCCAACCAAGCCCACCACAGCGCTTACACCCAGCCTGCAGACTACAACCAGTCCCGTCCTTCCTCTGTCTGCTCTGAATCCTCCAACAGAGGCACTCCAGTCATCAAACAGGAGCCTATGGATATGCCAGTCTATGAAGGCACAATGCAGAGCCAGGCTGGTGTCAACACACCTAGCACCACCCCCAAGCCTGCAGCCTGGCCTGGGCACAAGCTTAATGGAAGTATCATAACTAAACTAAGTCCTGAAGCCTCATTGTTGAACCCGGACAAGCAGCAGTTTCACCAGCATCCCCAGCAGCGACAGCCCTCTCCTTACCCCCAGCAGTGGACATACCCTGGCTCAAATGCCCTGATGGTTTCCCCTGCCCCATCGCCGTCACTCAATGTACCTCACTCTCCATCTCCGTCCCCTCACCTAGTCACAGCGTTCCCAGGTAACATACACCAAGTGTCCACACGCCCTGCCACCCCACACCCAAGCACCCCTCGCCCAGGTACACCACAGCCTGGCAGCTCTCACTCAGGCTTAGTTACACCACAGCCAGGCACCCCAGGCCCAGGAACCCCCAGGCACTGGGCCAGCCCTGGTCCTAGTCCTCAGCCGAATGCCTGGGCCATGGGGCCTATGGCACATAGCCCTGGTTTGAAGCACAGCAATCCTGCAGGAGCCTACCCTGACAAGATCTGGTCCAAGACTGGGGAAAGTCGGTGTTCCACTCCCCTTGGGCTCCAAGAGAAGGCCTGGAAGTCTTGTGGAGGTTCATTGGCAGGCAGTACCCCGTCCCCTGCCCCTGAGGGTCGCCTCTTCCCTGATTCCCTGCAGCAGTCAGATCAGGCCTGCTGGAATCCTGGCCGGGCTGAGAGTGATGTTGAGAGCACCCAGGGTCGTGAGGAGGATGACGATGAGGTGTGGTCTGACAGCGAGCACAACTTCTTGGATCCCAACATCGGTGGCGTAGCGGTAGCACCCGCTCATGGCTCGATCCTGATTGAATGTGCCCGTCGGGAACTGCATGCTACCACTCCTCTCAAAAAGCCTGATCGCTCTCACCCTACCCGCATCTCCCTGGTCTTCTACCAGCACAAGAACCTCAACCAGCCCATGCACGGCCTGGCTATATGGGAGGCCAAAATGAAGCTGCTGGCAGAGCGAGCGCTGCAGAGGCAGCAGGAAGCAGCTCTCCTTGGCCTCTCCCAGGATGACATCAAGGCTCTTGGGAAGAAACGCAAGTGGGGGTCTACGGTGGCAGGTGCCAGTCCTGGACCTGGACAATGTATAGACAAGAGGGAGGGGCCAGTGACACGGTTAGCCCCCACGTTCCACACTTCCTCTATGGTTACTGTGTCTCCCTATGCCTTCACCCGCCTCACTGGGCCCTACAGCCACTTTGTCTGAGGACAGACAGACACAAACAGACTGATAGCTACAGAGTGGTGCAGTGGAGGGCTGGAGAGAGCGATGAGCAGGATGAATGTCTCTCAGCCGTCCCGCAGTCTGGCATCTCTCCATCCTGCCCCCTCCGCAGTCCACTTGGAGGAGGAGGGGACATTTTTATTGTTTTTTACCTCATGTCAGGCAGTGGTTTGGGCTTCAGACACACTGCCTGTGGTGCTCTTCCTCTCTCTTCCCTGGAGAGGAACTCCATTGCTTTTTCTTGTTCATAGAATTTTAATGATTCTAATTATTGCTATTATTATCAATATTATTATGATTGCTATTGTTACTGTCAATGTTGTTATTACAGGTATTATGATAATGAAGACTTGTTTGTTTTTTATTATTGCTGTTTTCATTAATGTTATTATTAATGATGTGATTGTTTTTGGTTATATATTTTTTTAAATCAATCAGTCTGAGTCAGTCAGACTCAGACAATTGCTTTTTCCATGTTTGGAAAACGTGTACCCCTTTTTCTGTTTTTGATTTTCTTTGTTCTTGTCAATCTTCCAGCTGTACTTGGAGGAGGAGCCATTATCTGCCTGGCAAGACAGCAAATCAATGTTACAGTACTCATATGTACATAAAACGAAAAGCCTTTCCGGTAGGCTTGCCTTAGATATCTATCTCTATTTTGACATATACAGATATGTATCTTTGATTTTAAGGCAGTTTAGCCCTCCATCAAAGATCATTATAATTATTATTAACCTGGGCTCTATTTCCTAGTTTTGTGTTCAAATGTACGTTGCTTAGGCAGCAGCACTGCTGTCTAATGCCTCATTTCCACTGCATGGTTCGGCTTGACTTGAGTCAACTAAAAAATTTTCGCTTTTCACTGCAGATAGTACCCCGTTAGTGTAGGCCGGATTCTCAGCTGGACGCTCTAACGACATTGCGTGAAACTGCTGTGACATCATCTTCAAGCAATACTCGCTGAATCTTTTCATCTGCAACATTCCTGCACTTTGTCAACTGTACGGTGTAGTGTACAGCGTAGTGTACGTCATAGTTTTTGTGGGCTGCCATCTTTTAAAATCTGGGGCGAGTGAATAACAAAATTGCAGTCACGGTAACTTGGCTATTTTAAAATGGCAGGTTTGTGCAGGATGTCCCCTGTCACACTAGTGACGATTCTCTCTGACCAAGCAGTGGTCTGCAGTGTTTAAACTCGCTTTGAACCTCGGCCAAGGTGATACCAGGTACTATCCACAACTTTTGTTAATGGAAAACCCATAAAAGAGTAGAGCCGTGCCGTACCATGCAGTGGAAATGTGGCACAAAACACAAAGGACAGTAACACTGTACTGGAACCTGCCAAAATCCTTTTTTTATTTTCTATTGCCTTTATCTTAGTATTTGCATCATTTCGGTTTTAGTTGGGAAACTCTGTGCAATCCAGTCGCCCAGCATTATGTACCAATACAATATATTCTATTATTATCTACACAACTGGTGAGAACAGAAGAAAGAAGGAAGAAAAGACAAGGCTCCACTAAAGTCAGCTGTCAAAGCACTAAGCAGTGTATATCAGAATATCATCAGTTGTATTTGCACTGATACAATTATACTGTACCTTTTTGATGTGACCACTGTAAGAAGCAGAACACATAAAAGGACTCTTTCAATTGGAGGCTGTTTCTTTGATATTACATGAAAACAGCTGAAGAGCAGTGCTTGGTTTTAACAGTTTGTTTTATGACTGTGCAGAGCCCCTAGAAGGCTAACACTGAATTTTAAAGTTATAAACAAAACCGAGCATCATGATGCAAAACGTAGGAAAATAATGCCCAGATTAAAAATAGTTGCAATTGCTGTTTAAATCACATTTGGAGAAAACATTGCTGCTTCTCTTGTCGTTAGATGGCGTGCTCCTCCTCTTCTGCACCCCTCCAGCTTTCGACTGGTGCTCAATTTCCAGCTCTGATAGATTTTCATTCCACTACTCTTCATGGCACTTGATGCTGTACTTAGGTGCTCTAACTCTAATCTGGCTCAACTAGTATTCGCAAGTGAATTTGTTTTGCCCGAGGTGGAGTAGCAGAAAGATGATTTATTGCTTCAAGACATCAGTGGAGGAAATGCTTACAAACGCTTTCCTTTGCTTGTCATGTGTTCCTGTAACTGTCCATATCTGGTACTTCACAGCGGCTAAAATAAGTGATACTATTTGTAAATGCCATTTGACCCAGATCTGCCACAGGTGGCATACTTTATCTTACTATAACATTCAAGTAGGGGTGAGCACCTCTGAGTTTAAACTCTAGAGGGCAGCAGTGACTGCCGTTTCAAAGTGGGTAGTACAAACAAACCTGCAAGCACTTGAGATCCATTCAGAAGCCAGTAGAGCCTTGCCTTGCTACTTTAACCATCCATGGCCAGTAGAGGAGGATCTCACAGCCTGTTTGCTGACCATGGATGGGACTCACCAAAGCAGCTCAAGGGAAAGTTGATCTTTGTCTCCTTGTGGCACAAATGTGAATGAAGTCTGGAGAAGCTTTTGGGAAGCTCAAACCTGGGTTTAAGCAGAAGGAAACAGTGTTGGGACAGCAGTGCTTTTGGTGCTCCTACACACACACACTCTGGTGCTCTCCTATTATTACACTTGATTTACTGTGAAAGGCCCACTCCTTCCTCTGCATGGTGCTGTCATCTTCGAGCAGAGGGAGGCGCTTCCTTCTGCAGGCACCTTGTCACCACCCTGTAGTTGCAGCTCTGTCATTGGGCTCGACAACTGTTTCATTTTGAGGTGCTTTTTGCAGTTTATTGGTGCAAAGTGGTTTGGTCTCAAACTAAGTACACTGTACAGGGCAGAGAAAGCACAGTCATTCAGTGCATTGTTCGTAACCCATTCACAGAGCAAACAATAGTACTAAGAGCTAAAGGGAGACCTTGGAAAATGACTGTAGCTTCTGGGAGTTGGCGCCAAATTCAAGTGCATTGAATCAATGAATCTCTCACTTTGCATGCGTTGTGTCTTAAAATGACTCAGACGCCAAAGAGAGAGACTATTTGAGAGCCTGGATAGCCTTTTTTGTTTTCAGGCATCAACCATGTTACTATTTGATTAATTGAATTCAAGCAGTGACATGGTTTACTTGCAACAAAATGAGCGGCTAATAGAATTGGATACAGGCTGACTCCTGGCTGCTGGGGGGTTGTTTGAGTCAAGGCCCTGGTCATCTGTGAAAGACCCTGTTACCTCTCCCGAGGGTCTCCAGCTCTCTACCTCACGCTGTAGAGACACTGGTCACAATCACAACTTGCTACTGAGGGCAGAGAATCATGCATATGTCCCTTTGTGTGTTCTAGATCTCCACACTCATTTTAACCTCCTTTTTTACTCTTATTTATTACTACATGGTGATGATGATGATGATAATGATTGTCTTTGATGTTATTGTTTTTTTTTTCATCTTTTTTTATATAGCTAATACAAATTGTACATAGAGAAGAAAAGATTTATAAAAGCACTTTTAATCTTGATTTTAATGACAAAAAGAAAGAGCCGATTATTGACAACTTGAAGCTTAGTTTTGTTTTTTTTGTTTTTCTCAAGAGAGAGATAAAAATGTAAATATTAAAATATTTAGGTAAGATTATTTAACTGGTGAGGATAGTACCTGAACCATGAATGACAAGGGGGTATTTTGAGGTCTCTGACAGCCCTCCACAACAGTAAACAACACTTGGTCCCAATGTGTACAAGTGTGTAAATGTGTGCTTAGTAACACTGTGGTTTTGCTTTCGTAAGTACTGTACCCCCGTCAGCATGTAACTGACAGAGACTTGTCACAAATTCATCAGCCCAATAATGTAACATGAAACCCCACTTGACTTACTCACTGACGACAGTCAGTATAACTGGAGGATCCCCAATCAAATTTCATTTTAAGCTTAAAAAACTCAACGACAGCGATCTACTGGCCGTAAGCTGAGGACAAATCTAGAAAGGTAGCCGTAAACCTGATATGTGTTGTTTGTTGTTTAAAGAAATAGTTTGACATTTTTGGGAAATATGCTTATTCACTTCTTTGCCGAGAGTTGGGTGAAGACGATTGATACTACAAGTATTTGGAGCCAGCAGCTGGTTAGCTTAGCACCAAGATGGAAAACAGGGGAAACAGCTAGCCTGGCTCGGTGAACAGGTAACAGAATCCACCTACCAGCACACATGATATCTTGTTTGTTTAATCCGTTGAAAAAAACCAAGTCTAAACAAGTTTACGTTGTGGTTTATGGTGGTTATGTGCCAGACTTGTTTCCAGGTAACTAGGCAACCAGCAGAGACTTCAGGAAGTCACTGCTCCCAGCCAAGACATTGTCTGGCACATAAACACCTGTAAGATTGACAGTTTTTGTATGGCTGAAGCGATAGAGCTTTAGAAGTACTGGTAGGCAGATTTAGTTACCTAAGCTAGGTGTTTGCCCCTGTTTCCAGTCTTTATGCTAAGTTAACTGATGGCTGCTGGCTGTAGCTTTTATATTTAGCATACAGAAATGAGAGTGGTCTTGATCTTCTCATCAAAGTGTAATATTTCCCAAAATGTTGAACTTCTTCCCTTAATATCAGTAGAGTTGCCCTATAAATGTACCACCCATCATGTGCAGGGACGCATCCAAAGGTGTTGGGGGGGGGGGGGGGGTAGGGTCAGAGAGAGATGTTTTAGCGAGTAATAGCCCAGCAATCTTTGTCAGTTGTGTTAGACTATCAGGTAAGAGACCGCCTCCCTGCTTGTTTAGATGTATCTATCATTATCTATTCTAGTTCTCATTATATTAAGTATGAAATTGGCATACAAATCATGATGCCCCTGTAGAAGATTAGATACCATGCTAGTTTGTAATAATTCATCATATGATACACACATCATGGCCGACAGTAGTTTGACTGGTGCAGGGGCTGGGACTGGAATGACAGCCCATTTTACTCTTTAACCATAACATTACACACACACACATTTTCCTAACAATGGGTGCTGAGGATACAGTGTATATGATATCTTAATGACTGTAAATTTCTAAATGTCTCGCAAGTTTGGTGGATGGTTGTCATGAGACGCCTCCTCCCAAACACGAACCGAGATGAGGGGGTCAGTCAGCTGGTGCTATGATGCTGCACCTTAAAATTCACTGTGTAAAAAAGTGCGAGGGATAAATGATTACCACAAATATTTTTCTGAGCTCTTCGAATGTCAAGAGAAGTATACTTTTGATTCAAGCAGTTTCACAGGATGGGAAGCTGCCCAGGTGCTGACTTTATGAAAAGTCTTTTGTTACGATGCTACAAATTTACATCTCTTTTTGAGGGCAGGGGTGGCACTCAAACAGTTGATCACATTCTCTATTAATATTCATTCCATATTGTACTTGAACTCATTAAAACTAGGATGAGATATAGAATCATATATGAGGACTGTTTTTTGGGGTTTCACATTTGGTACAGCAAGTACCAAAGGCTATTGAAATGATTTTTGGAGTATGTTGTACATGTTAACTGAATGCTAAGATATTTGAACAATACAAGAAGAGTAATTGTGTACTGCCTCCCTTCCTCTCCCTGGTCATGCACTTCTTTTACTCCACCCTTCTCTTATTCTTAACACCTTGTATATTCTGTCTTTCTCACACACACACACACACACACACACACACACACACACACATACACATACAGATATAGATATGCATCTCACTGTGTGTGGCCCACTTTTAGAAGTCGATTGAACACCTACTTTAATGAAAACTCTCCAAATTTGAGATAGAGACTTGGACCCTGGCCCATACAAAAAAAGAAAAAATGAACCTACACAACTGGCAGCTACATTTGAGTTTTAGGATTGCTCTTGGTTCTTTATTTTCATGTCAAGGATGCAGTATGTAAAAAAAAAAAGTGTTTTTGTTCAGTCTCTCTCTCTTTGTAGCTGTATGGTGTATCATGTGAATACATAGTGTATGTGGTAAAAACCCCACAATATTGTTTTATGTTGCGCGATAAATAAAAACATTGAAGTGAAAACAAAGTGTTTGGTTAAGTGACTTTATTTTCTGCTCAAGCTGTAACCAATTATGGTCATGATTATTGTGGTGCAGTGATGGTCAACCTACAGCTTTGGAGTGAAAATGTGTTCCAACAGGAAAGTCGGTGTCATAATTTCACTGATTTGTGCCTCCAGTTTGATGAGTAACCTCAGAGTGTTCTCACAACAAGGAATAGAAAGCTTCAGCTAGGGTGGCCGGGCTAGCTCAGTTAGTAGAGCAGGTGCACGTGTATAGAGGTTTACTCCTCGACGCAGCGGCTGTGGGTGCGACTCCGACTTGCGGCCCTTTGCTGCATGTCATTCCCCCTCTCTTTCCCCTTTCATGTCTTCATCTATCCTGTAGAATTAAAGGCCTAAAGATGCCCCAAAAAATTATCTTAAATAGAAAGCTTCCGCTAGGGCTCTATCTTATTTGGCGTCCTCTGTTCTTTTGTTACACCACTCACCTGCTAGTAAAAAAATAAAAAGTGCACCATGCTTTTTAGCATGTATGGTAGCCTGTCAGTTTTTCTCAAAGAGTGGTCATTTGGTAAAATATGTTTTTAATGTAAAATACAAAACAGTGTTTCCCAAACTGTCTGCAAGCGACTCTATAAGACAGTGAGGAACATAGATTTGTCATTTTCAATATTAAATAAACTTGTGTGTACATTTAAACATTATTATTTGAATTGGCTGTTTTTCTGTGTTGTCAGACTTCAGCAATGAAGCCGACTGCTTTTGTGACAATGCCTTCAATTTACGACTCAAATGATCAGCGTGACGTGAAGGATATACGGAGGAATGAAGTTTACGGTTACTGTCAACTGACAAGATGGATCGATGGCTTCAGACAGACATTGCTTCCCTGATGTCTCAGCATAAGCAGCACCATTCTTCCTCATTAAGACGGCAACAGAGACAATGAGTGAGGAAGCTGTCATTTCATTTGGCTGTCATTTGTAATATACTGTTAAAGTAGGAGCCCTATTGTTTTGGGGGATATTTTGTCACTTAGGTGGTCCGTTTTTTTCTTTTATTGGGTCCTTGGTCTGAAAATGTTTGAGAAACACTGGCCTATGTGGCACTGCATCTCATTTTCTTTACTGGAAGGGCACCAGTATGGTGGCCCTGAGAGCTCAAATCACTGCAAATGAAGAAACATCTTCACCAACGTGACGACACATGCAGCCTTTAGAAAACATTTTAACCAACTTCACGACACACAAAAACATCAAGTCAGACCCTGGATTCAAATTCATCTTCGCAAACCAACCGTGTCAGCAAATATGTCGCTCTATTTTGACGGGCATAGGGGAGGCCTCGTGAAAGAGATAGCATACAAAATACAAAATAGGCGCTAACCAGGACACTAACGTCACCTACAGGAGCCCGTGAGAAAGCCTCGGAATCGGAATTGACGTTTACAAGCAAACACATTTACAAAAAATAATAACAGGTTTGAATATTAAGGGCTGCCTAATATTCATTCGAATATCATTATATTTTTAAATATTCAAATTATATTCGAATAACTAAGTTCGGAGTCAAAGCCCTACCCTGAAGGTACAAACTCCAGACAACAAGTAGTAAGTGCAAGTACATTAGCTTTAAATAAGCAAAACTACAAAGAGCCAAATGAAAGTGCAGCTGTAAAAATATATTTAAATGTTTTTTGTGTTTTTTATTTTTTTTTAACCAAGGTGCAGTCGAAAGAGATGTGTTTTTAGCCTGCGGCGGAAGATGCATAGGCTTTCGGCTGTTCTGATGTCAATAGGGAGCGCATTCCACCATTTAGGAGCCAGGACAGTGTGGTGACTTTTAATAGTAATGCTGTGATGCTTTATGAAAAGGAATCCGCCGACACTGTTCTTGATTATAAAAGGATTTATTACAATTCAATATTTTCAGCATCATTTTTAACAAACTCCTGCAGAGAGCTTGGAGAACAACCAACCCAATTCTTCCAATAAGTCGTTCTGAAGTTCTGCAGTTAACACATGGTATATATACTGTGCATTTAGTGGGAGGGTGTATATATGAGTTGAGATAAAGGTCAACCACGAGTGTCCTATACATGGACTAGAAGATACAGAGTCTCTTTTGTTTTAGGGCCCTTTTCCTGTTATTCTCTTAGACTCCACATCTGTATCCTCCTCGAACTCTTTCCTGTATAGGGCCTCTCCTTCCCACCATGACTTCAGTAACACATTATGGTATGGAATACATTTGAATTAAAATATGCAGGCGTAATTAAACTTAAGTCAAAGTTGTAAATCATTAGATACTTCAACAGCAAACAGTCGGGATTTCGTTGAGTGATTATAGTTGTCCCTCGCTGTGAGGGGGCAGCAAGCAGGTTGGCTGATGCAGTGCGGAGAGGGCGGGCTGGGGTGTAGGGTTTGACCATGTCCTGGATGGAAGCTGTGTGCAAGTACTAGAGTCTTGAACCGGATGCGTGCAGCAACTGGTAACCAGTGAAGAGAGCGGAGGAGTGGTGTAGTGTGAGAGAACTTGGCCCTTCCCTGGAAGGAAAAGGAGCTCAGTCTTGTCAAGGTTGAGTTTCAGATGGTGTGTGGACGTCCAAGAAGAAATGTCAGTCAGAGAGGCCGAGATACGTTGTGATTTGGGCTTTTTGCAGTGTGTTTATATATTTCCAGTGTATTTTTTTTAATTCTCTGTGTGTCGTCCAGTTGGTGAAGATGCTTTGTGTGTCGTCCTACGTTTTCTTGTGTTGTGTCTATTTGCATGTTTTCTTAATTTGCAGTGTGTTGAGCTCTCAGGGCCACCATACGCTAGAGGTCATTTTTATAATTTTTTTTATTCACAGTAGGGACATCTTGCTCTCACATGTATTGACAGCGATCATTGTCTTGTGAGCACATTTTCTGGTTCGGATCCTAGCAGGAGTGTTCTGAACGATGGGGTCGATAAAGTCCCGAAGAAATAAGTGCATGGATTACTGTAAAATTTCAATATCTGATAGAGAGAAATAATCAGATTCTGGCAATATTTCATAGGTGTTGAAAACCTGTCACGACATTTAGACTTAAAGGAATAGTTTGAGGCTTTGGTAAATACTCTTTTTGCTTCTTGCCTGCACGTCAGATGAGAAGATAAATACCCAACTCTAATATCTATGGATAATGGAACCTCTTAGTAGGGGTGGGTGGGTCATTATCTGTATTACCCATACTGTCTTGTTTGTGTTTTTATGTCAGTAAGACCACTATCAAAAAATGGAACTGTCTCAGCTTGGATCACGTTGTCAGCACATAAACAATTGCAGAGTGCATGCACCTTTTGTGTCTCTGCTCGCCCCTACATGTAGCCTAGTTATTTATTTACTTTTAATTATAATTGCAGCCCTGGAATCACTGTGGATCACCAGGAATTACTGTATGCTTGAAGATATATAGGACTATTGAATTCAATACACTGAATTGGGAAGTATAATTGTGTCTTAGCAGCAAAACCATGATAACAAACGCCATTATGGCAAAACTGATCTTTGGACGCCAACCTGCTTCTGGAGGTAGTGTAAGAATAAGCCAATGATCAACAGTGATTCATTGAGTGAGCAGAAGGAGTACAGAGCCAATAGCAACTACATTGGCGGACTCAAGCTTAACTCTCTCCATATAACAAGCGGTAGTTATCTGTCCGTGAATCTGGAGGGCGGAGCTTCTGAAGGGTGGGTTATATTTGTTTAGCAGTTGAGTTCAAATATCAACATTCTTTGCGCAGCATCTCTTACTGCACCTTTAATTGGCTCCGTTCTGTCGGCGTCCTTGCCTGGCCAGCCCCGCTCCTCCTTTGTTGTCGCAGTTCAGATTTTTAAAAAGGTGAATATATATAAAAGTTTGTAGTGTGGGAAACAAGAAAGTCTTTCGGTCCTTTGTCTTCCGTAGTGTTCTTCAGCTTGTGACCTCTGCTCTCCAGCTGGAAGCAAGTCTCCAAAATCCCAATCCTCGCACACACCTGTGACTAGAGATGTTTTATCAGAACACAACCACTCCCCCCTCATGTCACGTCAGTCTCACCCTGCCCACTACCTGAAAAACCTAGACTGATATCATAACAGAACATAAGCAACACCAGGGTTGTAGAAATGAGTAAGAACATCTCAGATGAACTATGAGAGTCCACCATTTCACTAATCCATACACCATCTTTCTGTGTGAGACACAATCTGATACAATTTAAAAAATGTCATCGACGACATTATTCTAATCAGTGAAACGAGTGGAGAGAATTCATTCAATATCTATGCTACGTAAGAGCATTACCTTCTGCAGAGTTTGGTTGATCCCTCTCAGCCATGACCTGAAGCAGCCGCACCACGGCAGAAAGGACTTCCTTCAGCATTGTCAGGGCATGAGACAGCCTTCCCAGCCCATGGACTCTCTGGCCAGGGTACATATGCTGTGTTTCCACTACATGGTATGCCTCTGCTCAACTCCACTCACTTCTTTGGTACCAGTACTTTTCACTTTTCGTTTTCCAATGCGGATAGTAGCCCCTCAGTGTAGGCAGGATTCTCAGCTGATCGCCATAGTGACGCCGGATGAAACTGCCGTGACATCTTAAACGCGTCACTCACTAAAATCCTTTCACTGGCAACCAAACAGAGGAACATCTGGACTTCGTCATACTGTACAGCTTAGTTTTGCAGGCTGCCATTTTTAGTCAAATCTGGAATGAGTGAATAAAAAAATTGCCATCACTATTGATGGTACCCTTCAGTTTCAGCTCAGCTGACCTGGAAAAAAAGTACCAGGTACCAGGTACTATCAACAACCTTTGTCGAAGTAATACCAAAATAAAGCGAGTAGAGTTAAGTGGAGCCGTACCATTCAGTGGAAAAGCAGCAACATATTGTTGCATTCTCACAAATAACCACAGATGACGTGAATTATTCTCCCAATGAAAAATTGAGACTGAAGACAGAAGAGAAGTTTAGGTGTGTGTGTGCGTGTGTGTGTGTGTGTGTGTGTGTGTGTGTGTGTGTGAGAGTGTGCATGTGATGTTAAGCAGCAGTCATGGAAAAGTGCTCTACACGTTTATGTTTTATTTATTAAGTTATGGGGGCTTTGAGGAGTTATGTGAGTGGGGGGCTTTGGCCAGATGCAGCATGAATGACAGGGGGGTATCAACTGTGGCGTGTGCGTCCTGTAGTTTCCTGGAGGGCAGGATTGTTTATTGCTATACATGTACTGTATTTCAGAGCTATGGCTTAGTGTCTCTGTCTGACAGTCTGGATGCCGGTTATGGTGTGTATGTAATGGTTGCTGATGTAGGATGGGAGTCTGTGAGCCAGTTTTAGACATTGTAGCTGGTTGTCAGAGATGGTAATCCAGGCGGGGATTGAGTGTTCAAAGAGTGGTCTGATGTATGCCATGTGTTGTGGCCAATTTGGATGTGTGTGTGTGTGTGTGTGTGTGTGTGTGTGTGTGTGTGGTAGGTTTGTGTGAATGGTTTGATCATTACATCACCTGCACACCTGTGTATGTGCTAATCAGCCAGGGTAGTAAGGGAATCACAGGTGAGCCAGTAAGGGAATCTAGTCTATGAAGCCACACAGTTTTTCAACCTCAGCTGTGTTATAATGATGGTTTTTAGATCTCGTCTGTTCGATTTTTAATCTTTCAAGTCAGTCTTTTGTATGTGTTTTTAAAATACATTTATACAATAAAGAATTAATCGTACGACGATGGAGGACCTCATTTATTTGAAACAGCAAGAGTTGGAAATGGCTTCACAATCCCTGTAGTGGCATTTTTTTTTGTGGACCGATTGCCACTACATTTGTTGAAAAACTTAGCTCCAAAGGACGGAACGATTGGATTTGCCACGGGAGGGACAGCGCCGCGCTTCATTCATTAAGTGCCAGCTGAATCCATTCAATTGGACGCAGATGCATCCTGCGCAAGAGCTTCGCAGAAGAATCACGGTAGGACAAAAGAAGAATTGTTACAAGCTGTGTGGAAGAGATTGGCCTTCTCACAAAAGGGATACAGGAACACCCTGCTACAATTCTTAATAAAGCCTTCAGCAGTTCTGCTAAATCAATATCAAAATGAGTGATGTGTCTGCAGCTGTCAATCAAAGTGAAATGGAAAATGAACTTGGTAAAAGATCGGTCAAACTAACGGCCAAAGCATTGGAATTCAAAATAATATCAAGTCAAAAGGAAAGGAATTCCAGGATAAAGAAACTATACAAATTAACAAAAGAAGTTAAGCAACTGATGATTTCAAAGGGAAATGAGCCAGAGGTACAAACAAAGTATGAAATGTGTTTGAAACTTTGTGTGGAAATTGAACAGTTTCATGAATCATTGAAACAAAAACTACCTGAGGATGAAATGTCAAAACAAAATGAATGGTTTGAAATCCAAATGCACAACAATAACGCAATAATACAAAACATGGAAAATTGGTTGTTTGACCAAAGGGACAATGATGATGTACTGAGCAAAACTGCACCAGCTACAACTGTGGTCACTGATGACATTGGTCCAGGGGACAGCGTTTCTAATGTTGGTGGTAAAACAGGCTCATCAACTGGACGTTACAGTAATAGGTCTTCAAGGTCTTCAATTTCCTCTGCATGCCTAAAAGCAGAGGCAGAAAGGGCTGCTCTCATTGCTAAGGCAGCTGCCCTTAAAGAAAGACATGAGCTGGACGCTCAGGAGGAGCAAATCCGACAGAAAAAGGAATTGCTGGAATTGCAAAGTCAAATTGCTGTTCAAACTGCAAAGGTTAATGTGTACAGAGGATCTGATGTGCAGAGCTCAAGAGCTCATTCAGATGGAATGAATTCATATCTGCGAAATTCTAAACGCAAATCTCTCAGACGCTCTGCTATGGAACTTGTTCCACAAAGTTTAAAGCCTCAATTCAATCATCCACCAACAGGAGGCAGCAATGCGGCAGTGCTAATGGAGGCACAGCCTAAATATTCCAATCATCAATTTAATCTTCCACCAATAGGAGGCGACTGCCTCATCAAACTGCCATATCAATGGGAGCACGATGCAAGGAAACATATCATGCAACACATCACACAAAGGAACCTATTCAACGTGTTGACCTGATGCAAACTAATATGGACCAAAGCAATCTTCTTTCCATCATGCAACAACAAAATGAAATAACTGCTCTATTAGTGCAACAACATTCTTCATTATCATTACCTCCAAGGGATATACCATGCTTTGATGGAGATCCTCTTGAGTATAGCACATTTATCAGAGCATTTGAGCATGGAGTGGAAGGAAAGGCTAGCAGCATAGACTGTTTATATTTTTTGGAGCAGTATACCAAAGGACAACCAAGGGAGCTGGTTAAGAGCTGTCAACACATGCCACCAGACAGAGGATATCAAAGAGCAAAGAACCTCTTAAAAGAACGTTTTGGAAATGAACAAAAAATAGCCATTGCATACATGGAGAAAGCTCTTGGATGGCCATCAGTAAAATCAGAAGACACTGAAGCTTTGCAAGTTTTTGCTTTGTTTTTACGTGTCTGCTGTAATGCTATGGAGGACATCAGCTATATGTCAGAGATGAATATGCCATCCAACATGCGTGCTATCATCTTGAAGTTACCATATAAATTGAGGGAAAAATGGCGAAACACTGCTTATGAGCTGCAGGAGAAGCACAGTCGCCAAGCAGGTTTCACTGATATTGTCAACTTAATTGAAAGGCAAGTGTCCGTTGCTTCCAGTCCACTCTTTGGAAACATTCAGGACACATCTACCTCAACACCTAAGTATAAAGAGAGAAACAAAGTCTCACAAGTATGCTTTAAAGGAAAAGGAAGCAGTTTCGCTACTTCTGTGGCAGCTGTCAATTCTCAACCTGTGACACAAACGCAAAATGAGAGAAACTTACCTGATAAACCAACAAGGGTGTCTTGTCTGCTGTGTGAAGAGGGTCACAAATTGGAGTTGTGTCCCAAAATGGAGAAGAAGTTACACAGTGAAAAAATTAACTTCTTGAAGGAGAAAGGTGTTTGTTTTGGGTGTTTATCTGTTGGACACATAAGCAAGGACTGTCATAGGCGTCTGTCTTGCAAATTGTGTAATCTGAAACATCCTACCATCCTTCACATCCATTCAAAAGAGAAGAAAAACAATTCAGAGGACACGCAGCAGGAAATATCAGGAAACAGTCATGCAGTTTCTCCCAAGACATGTGGCCATATAGGGGCCGGAGCACAGGACAGTATCTTGGCAATTGTGCCTGTACAGATTAAAGCTAAGAAAGGCAGCAAAATGCTAACCACATATGCATTTTTAGATCCTGGTAGCACAGCCACTTTCTGCTCTGAGCGACTCATGAGGGAGCTGAAGGTTAGAGGAAGGAGCGCCAAAATCCTGTTGAGGACTATGAATCAAGAAAAGTTTGTTGACAGTCATGTTATCTCAGGACTTGAGATAGCTGCACTCAATGGTAACACCTACTTTGAGTTGCCAGAAGTCTACACCCAGTGTAAGATGCCTGTGACTCGTGATAACATCCCACGGCAGGAAGAGTTAAGTGCTTGGCCACACTTAAGTTCTGTGGAAATTCCTGTAATTGATGCTGATGTGGAGCTGTTAATTGGGACCAATGTTCCAAAGGTAATGGAACCATGGCAAGTGGTACACAGCAACAACGAAGGACCTTATGCTGTCAGAACCATACTTGGCTGGGTTGTCAATGGACCAATGAGAGGAGGCAATGAGACTGAGATTAGCTGCCCCACTATCACAGCCAACAGAATAACCATTGCTCACATAGAGGAACTACTGGTGAAACAATATAACCATGACTTCAATGAGAAATCATCAGATGACAAGCCAGAAATGTCCAGAGAAGATCTCAATTTTATGGCAATCATGAACAGTTCCGCTGAACTCAACAGTGGACATTACTGCTTGAGATTACCTTTCAGAGAGGATAATGTTGTCATGCCCAATAACCGCCATGTTGTTGAGCATAGAGCCCTCTGCCTAAAAAGGAAACTTGAGAAAAATGCAACATTTAAGGAGGAATATGTTCATTTCCTTGGTGACGTCATAGACAAGGGCTATGCAGAGAGAGTGCCAGAACACCAATTGGAAGGAACAGAAGGAAAAGTCTGGTACATCCCGCACCACGGTGTGCACCATCCTAAAAAAGGAACCTTGAGAGTAGTGTTTGATTGCGGTGCAAGTTTCAAAGGGATCTCCCTCAACAATCAACTACTCCAGGGACCTGACTTGACAAATTCTTTGCTTGGAGTTCTCATAAGGTTTCGTCAAGAACCTATAGCAGTGATGGCTGATATACAGGCAATGTATCACCAAGTCAAAGTGGCAAAACAGGATGCAGATTTTCTTCGTTTCCTTTGGTGGCCAAATGGTGAACTGACACAACATTACACTGAATACAGAATGACTGTTCATTTGTTTGGTGCAATATCATCGCCCAGCTGTGCCAGTTTTGCCCTAAGAAAAACTGCTGACGACAACAGAGAAGAATTCCCAGCACATGTGATCAACACCATCAAGCAGAACTTTTATGTAGATGACTGCTTGAAGTCGATGCCTTCAGAGGCAGAAGCCATGGCCTTGGTGGGAGACCTGACAGCTGTATGCCAGTTGGGAGGGTTTCAGTTGTTGAAATGGGTCAGCAACAGTAGATCAGTGTTGGAGTCCATTGATGTAGAGAAAAGAGCCAAAGAAATGAAAGGACTGGATTTCGACAGAGACAATCTCCCTGTGGAGAGAACATTGGGACTGCAATGGTGTGCAGAAACCGACACCTTCAGATTCAAGATAGCAGTCCAGGAAATACCATTTACAAGAACAGGCATCTTATCTGTTGTGAGTTCAGTATATGACCCCATTGGATTTCTGGCACCTTTTACCTTACCTGCTAAGTTGATGCTGCAACACCTCTGTAGGTTGAGTTACAGTTGGGACGACCTTATTCCTCAACACTACCAGCTGCAGTGGGTCAGGTGGCTAGAAGACTTAAAAGGGCTTAGCGTATTCAGCGTGCCAAGATGCATCAAACCAAAAGATTTTGGAAAACTCATAAGTGTCCAACTACATCACTTCTCTGATGCTAGCGACGATGGTTACGGCACAGTTTCATACCTGAGGCTGAAAAATGACTGGGACAAGATTCACCTAGCCTTCATTTTAGGAAAGGCACGAGTTGCTCCAGTAAAGAAAGTGACAATCCCAAGGATGGAACTAACAGCTGCTGTGCTTGCTGTTAGAGTTGACAGAATGTTGAAAGCAGAGTTGCAACTAGAGCTGGAAAGTCAATCTTCTGGATGGACAGCACAACTGTGCTAAAGTACATTAGGAACGAAACAAAGCACTTTCACACCTTTGTGTCAAATAGGATCTCCAGTATCAGAGAAGCCACTGTTGTCTCCCAATGGAGGTATGTTGACACAAAACAGAATCCAGCGGACGAGGCCTCTCGGGGTTTGAAAGCTGAGGAACTACTTACATGTTGTAGATGGATCTACGGCCCGGACTTCCTTTTCAAGAATGAAAGTGAATGGCCTAGTAATATTGTGGAGCCTGCTTCTTTCAGCTGTGATGACCCTGAGGTTAAAAGTCAGGCTATTGTGAATACTGTGATCATCAAAGAGTCACAGAATGCAACAACCCAGCTGATTACCAACTTCTCATCATGGAAAAGGTTGAAGACCTCAGTTGCTTGGTTTCATCAGTTGAGAAAGGTGTTGCAGTTGTTGTGCCAGAAAAGACAGGAAATACAAGCTTGTGTGTCTAATAATGGACTTGACATAACTGAACAGAAGAACAAAGTGGAAAAGGAGATGCAAAGCTTCAAAGCCACATTGGGTGGTCAGACTTTGGCATTGGAAGATATTGACACTGCTGAAAGTGCCATTATTCAGTATTGCCAAATGGAAAAGTTCAGCGATGAAATAACTGCGTTGAAAAGTGGAACATCTGGAGTTAAGAAAAGTAGTCAGATTTACAAACTTGACCCAGTGCTGGAAAATGGGATTTTGAGAGTGGGAGGCCGACTCAGTAAAGCGGCAATGCCTGATGGCATGAAACACCCAGTCATTCTTGCTAAAAATCAGCACATCTCAACTCTCATTTTGCGCCACATTCATGAGCAGTTGGGACATTGTGGAAGAAATCATCTGCTTTCCAGACTTCGCCAACAGTATTGGATCACCAGTGCTAATTCTGCGGCCAGAAACATCCTCTCTTACTGTGTTATTTGCAGACGCTATAGGGGAAAGTTGGGTGAACAAAAGATGGCAGATTTACCAAAGGAAAGACTCCAACCAGATCTCCCACCATTTACAAATGTGGGCGTTGATTATTTTGGTCCTTTTGAGGTGAAGGCAGGTCGTAGCCGCATCAAAAGATATGGAGTTATCTTCACTTGTATGGCCAGCAGGGCAGTGCACTTGGAAGTGGCATACTCATTGGACACCAGTTCTTGCATCCACGCATTGCGCCGATTCATTTCAAGACGAGGCCAAGTGACACACATCAGATCTGATAACGGAACCAACTTTGTCGGAGCAGAACGCGAACTGAGACAAGCTCTATCTGCTCTGAATCATAAGCAAATTCAAAACACATTACTTCAATCTGGATTAAAATGGACCTTCAACACCCCTAGTGCTTCACATCATGGAGGCGTATGGGAGAGAATCATTCGTATGGTCAGGAAGGTGCTGAATTCCGTACTTCATCAGCAAACCACAGATGACGAAGGATTGCAAACTCTTCTGTGTGAGGTGGAAGCTATCCTTAATGACCGTCCACTCACAAAAACTTCAGATGATCCCAATGATTTGGAACCCCTGACTCCCAATCACATTATCTTGTTAAAAGGCAAACCTGCTCTACCACCAGGACTTTTTGACACAAGTGATCTGTACACCAGACGGCGATGGAGGCAAGTCCAGTTTCTTGCTGATCTTTTCTGGCACAGATGGGTTCGGGAGTACATACCACTGCTACAGGAACGGCAACGGTGGTTAAAGGACAAGAGGAGCTTTGTTGCAGGGGACATTGTTCTTGTGGCAGACTCTACTGCCCCTCGTGGATCCTGGCTGTTAGGAAAGGTGTTGCAGACCTTTCCAGACACACAGGGACTGGTACGGTCTGTCAAAGTCCTGACTAAATGTTACATCCTTGAGAGACCGATCACAAAGATCTGTCTTCTGCTGGAGGCTGATTAAGACTTTTGTAATGCTGAAATCTCAACCTTGAGATTACCTACTCCATGGATATTTATTCGACATGAACACTATTGATTGAAAATGCACACTTGCACTATGAACAGTATTGAATGATTTGTCATTGGCCCCATTATTAATTTGGTGAATTGTGTTTATTATACAGTAACAATTAGGGGCCGGTGTGTTGTGGCCAATTTGGATGTGTGTGTGTGTGTGTGTGTGTGTGTGTGTGTGTGTGTGTGGTAGGTAGGTTTGTGTGAATGGTTTGATCATTACATCACCTGCGCACCTGTGTATGTGCTAATCAGCCAGGGTAGTAAGGGAATCACAGGTGAGCCAGTAAGGGAATCTAGTCTATGAAGCCACACAGTTTTTCAACCTCAGCTGTGTTATAATGATGGTTTTTAGATCTCGTCTGTTCGTTTTTTAATCTTTCAAGTCAGTCTTTTGTATGTGTTTTTAAATACATTTATACAATAAAGAATTAATCGTACGACGATGGAGGACCTCATTTATTTGCAACAGCAAGAGTTGGAAATGGCTTCACAATCCCTGTAGTGGCATTTTTTTTTGTGGACCGATTGCCACTACACCATGTATAATGACTGTAAAGGGAGATGCACCATGTTTTCCACAGAGGGCTTTGAGGTGGTTCAATCTGTTGTTTACTATTAGTTCCAGGTTATTATTGTCTTTTGTCCAGGTGATGTTGTTTTGAAATGTTACACCGAGACATGTTGCTTCTTTGCTAATATTCATTTTCTGATTTTTTCGTGATAGGTTGATGTTGTTGGGCTGCAGGTGTTTGTTCTTGTTGAAGAGGACCCATTGTGTCTTGGCAGGGTTCAGTTTGATTCTCCACATATTTGTCCAGGTTTCTATTTCCTTTAATGCATGTACGAAGATTCTTTGCTGCTAGGTTTGAATGTTTGGAGCTGGACCAGTAGCAGAGTTTGTCTGCAAACTGTGAAACTTTGGCTATGGTGGCTGGGGTGTAGTAGATGTCAGAGATGTATATAAGGAAGAGAAGTGGGCTCAGAACTGCACCCTGTGGAACTCCTGTTTAGGGGGGGAAGGTGTTGAGATGTTGGAAGCAACTTTGACTTTGATTTGTTATCCAGAAAGCTTGAAATGATGGATTGGGTGAGTTTTGAGAGTTTGAGGTTGGTGTCCAGTAGTCTGTAGTTGAGTCCATTGTGCCATACTTTGTCGAATGCTTTTTCAATGTCGAAGGAAGTTGCCAGTTTTTTTTGTTTTTTTTTTTTCTTAAAGTTTCTGTAGATATCTTCTGATAGTTGGAGAAGTACACTCATACACACAGAGATTTATTTATTTATATTTAGATAAAAAGCTTAATACTGAAGAATTGAACAGTGCTGACTGATAGATAACTGAGGCAAGCAGATTACAAAAGAGATAATGTTCCTAATGGGCTGAATTTAAACATATTCTAACTTCAATTTCCGCCACGTGAATAATAATTCATTTATCAATTTGGATTCTATCCAACAATGGAAACAACCTTGAAGAGAACATATGACTGCTGGTCTCGGGGTAAATTGGTTTGTATTTGTGAAGAAATATTTGATCATACTTGATTGCATGTAAAACAAACCTGAGGCAGATAATTACCTCTGCCTAGGAGGTTATGATTTCATGATGATCATGAAACTTGGGGGAAGGGTGTAGCATGGGCAAGGAAGAACCCTTGGATCTGAATCACAGGGCGGATACACAAATTATGATTTCACTTCCATGTCCTATCTCCAACATTGGGAGATAGGACATGCTTTGTTGGAGGTCTGCAGTGTCTTTCTAGTCAGAAATGTCATTACATTTCTTTCAGCTGACCTTTACATTTACACTGTGGGAGTTCCATATTTCAGGAAAGAGGCAGAAAGGCTGACAAAGAGACAGAAACCCAATGGCATTGTTTACTCAGCTCTCCTCACATACCTTACAGACTAAATTACAGCAGCTGACAAGGTAGACAAATAACTCAAACCAGATGCACCCAGAGAAACATTTGTACGAAAAATTGTGACTGAACACAGAATAAAATCACGAATAGGACAGTACAAACTAGCACGACAAATCACATGTTGTTACCTTTAACTTTACATTGATAATTTTTTTTTTTTACATACTGCATCCTTGACATGAAAAAAAGCTTTTCTAATTTTGCAGCTTTATTGAAAACACCTTTAGCTATTTACTAACTGAATAGCACATTATGTAGCATGCTAAAATGCCAAATGTTGCAAAGCCTGTGGGCCAGTTCAGACAGTCAAGTTGAGCTGCACTGCTACAATCACGCAGGACATTTCCTCTGTCTTTTTAAATCTGTGAGAAATTATCAGTCTTCCACTGCTGCGGCTGCTTACGCTTTTACCAGATTGTGCGGTTTGGGCAACTTTTTATTTGATTGGGTAGGTCAAATTTGTTGTGAGGCAGGTTGTGATAATTTGGGCTACTGTATGTACCATTTCCGTTTCCACCCAAAAACTACCCAACTAAGCTCAGCTTGACAAACAAACACTCATAACTAATGTCATTTCTGTTTTTTTACAGCTGCATTGAAACTTTTTTCTCATTGCTCTGTGATAAAAGACTAAAAAAAGACAGTTGACATTTGTTCATATGAGTGAACACTTTGACATTTAATGTAATGTTTATATTATTATACATTTTTCATTAGAGGTGGAAAAAGGGACTTTTAAGTTTGCCTTGAATTGTGCAAACAAATGTTTAAACACTACTGTGACTGTAACAGATAAAGACACAAGCAAATTAATGAAGTCAACCTAGAACAGGTGTACAACTGTCATTGGATAACCGGCTTCATATTTATTGGACTGAATCGTTGTGCTCCAATCCCTTTTGTCCCTTGAAAGCTCACTGTCCTCTAACTGAGAAACACCTGATTCAGATGCATACTGCTGGAAGATGTGCAGAAAACCCTGTTTCAACTATACTTTTTGGTTTATTTTAACAGTAGTTTTGAGTTGCCTAGCCTGGGAAAACCCTGACGAACTTCTGGCAAATTTGAGATTTGCTCTGCAAGTCCGTCTGGCCAAGAGCCCATTCAAGCCCATTTCCAATTTTTCCAAATCGAGGCACCAATCACAACCGTTGAGGCGGGCTTTACACGATGACGATAGCGCAGCGACAGCAAGCAGCTTTTTGTATACCGTGCAACTGGGAACCGAGTTTCCCAGTTGGTGACGCGTTGTTGACAACTGACGTTTGATGTAGGCGAATTTGGTTCACTGAACATATTTCACTGACAATAAACTGTTTATTGTGGACAAACACCTCTGCTGAGAAACATACACAGACATAACATGTTTCAAATTATTCATAAATAGGCCTATGTATAAAAAAACACCACGAAATGTACCTGAATGTGTCATCAACAAATTTAAAGATGATAAGATTAACCGATTTCATGCTGTGAATGTGAAATTTTAACTTTAGCCACATAACCTTATCAGTACTTCGCTAGCATCATTTTGCTAGCATTAAATTGGTTTCTCGTTGGCACAAGATACTTTAGCGTGCTCACGAGAAAGTTTCTCGTGCACACCAGAAAGTATCTTGTGTGCACAAGATACAAAAAATCCTCATGTCCCTTAAGGGGCTCCGTCCAAAAACATTGCTGTGCTATTCCCGTATATACTGTGCATGTGAACAAGCGTGTGTGTGTGTGTGTGTGTGTGTGTGTGTGTGTGTGTGTGTGTGTGTGTGTGTGTGTGTGTGTGTGTGTGTGTTGTGTCCCTGTGGTTTACTGGGAGCAGTGCTGATTGTATAGTCTGACAGCAGTAGGAAAGAAAGACCTCCGGTATCTCTCCTTGACGCAGCGCCGGTGCAGCAGCCTGTCACTCAGGGAGCTGTTCAGTGCTGACAGAGTGTCCTCCATGGGGTGGGATGAGTTGTCTATCATGGAGAATAATTTAGCCACTACCCTCCTGATTTCCACCACCTCCACAGCGTCAAGGGGGGAAACGAGAAAAAAGCTGGCCTTCTTAATCAGCCGGTCCAGGCTTTTCCTGTCTGCCACTGCAATTCCACCGCCCCAGCAGAGCCTGGATGCCAGCCGAACTTAGCCCCACCCACAACATTTGAGGTCGGGAAGTTCGGTCTGGACTTGATCCGTCGAGGAGCAATTATGCTCGAACAAGATCTGTTCAATCAAATTGTGAGGGCGGGCTTTATACAATGATGGACAGATGCAGTAACGAACAGTAAAGTCTCTCTCACACACACACACACACACACACACACACACACACACACACACACACACACACACACACACACACATAGTGCGTCTCACTATCTTTGTGGGGACCCGTCATTGACATAATGCATTCCCTAGCCCCTTACCCTATCGTTAACCATCACAACTAAATGCCTAACCTTAACCCTTACCCTCACCCTAACCATAACCTAATTCTAACCCTAATCCTAAAACCAAGTCTTAACCCTCAAACAGCCCTTTAACCTTGTGGGGTCCAGCATTTTGGGCCCACAAAACTGGTCGGTACACAAGTATACTGTATTCCCGGATTTTGGACCCCACGAATGTAGTTAAACAAGAACACACACACACACACACACACACACACACACACACACACACACACACACAGCTGATGGTGTCGCTGCGACTCAGCTGTTCTAGTCACAGAGGCTGGTTTTAGAACGTAAGAGACTTCACCTGTTTCAACGGCCACTAGAGAAGTCAGCTGGTAAAGTCAGCTAAAAACTATAGAAATTAAATTATCAATAATCCATTTTATTTCTATGTTACAAACAGCTTTACGAAATGGCAGCGTTTTAGACGGAGCGGAGCCTCAACAACCTGAAAGCACGGTAGCGTTATATGGTGGAGAGAGCTAGAGAGAGACTGAAGAGAGGGAGGCCCAGCGGCGTTAGAAATAAGCTGTGAATCAGAGAAATAAAACGTGTTTTCGCCGATTTATCTCTAGAAATGCAACCGTAGCAAGCATGTCACTATCACTAACGTTATCCACATTCATATTTAGACGTAACAAATGATATATCCAGCTTCAAAAAAGTCTCAAAGTCAGGAGTTAGGACCGAAGTGCATTGTGCAAAGAGTGGTTGCTATGGAGACGAAACACCGTCTCGTCTGTTGACAGTTGAGTTGAGTACCGTTGCTCTGATTGGTTGTAGGTCAATGAGCGCAGAGGAATTTTCTTTCCCTGTTCGGTTGGAACACGCCCCGTAATCACAGCCCAATGGAGCGGTTTCAGACTCACATTCTGACTAGAATCTGAGTATGACCATGTCAGGCTACCAGCAGACCTAGAAAGAAGACATATAGACACATAGAAAAAGGCTGATGCCACAACTAGAGTTGGGTATCGGTTTGATTCAAACCAACGTTTCCAATAAAAACAACAACAAAAAAGATTCTAAGTTCGAACCAGTTCTCGATGCCCAATCCTAGCCACCACAGAGTCATAAAATGTCCTCAGGAGTGCCCCCTGCACCCTAAAGGACCTGAGTCTCCTCAGCAGATTCACACTCTGCTCTGGCCTTTTTTGTACAGTGCTGTGGTGTTGGCAGTCCAGTCCAGTTGATTGTCAGGTGAACACCCAGGTACTTATATGATTTTACCACATCAATGTCCGTACCCAGGATGTTCACCGGTAGAGGAGGAGAGTGTTTGCCCCTGCGGAAATCCACCACCAGCTCCTTGGTTTTCCCAACATTGATCTGGAGGTGGTTGCATTGTCATCAGTCTGTAAAGTCTTGGTTAAGTTCTCTGTACTCCCTGTCGTCCCCATCTGAGATGAGGCCAACAACTGCGGAGTCATTCGAGAACTTTTGTAGGTGGCAGTTTCCTGAGTTATAAGTGAAGTCTGCAGTGTAGAGGGTAAACAGGAACGGGGCCCGAACTGTTCCCTGTGGGGCCCCTGTGCTGCAGACAACTGTGTCGGACACACATCCCTGTGTCCTTAGAAACTGGTCGGTTGGTGAGGTAGTCCCATGTCCATCCTTTGAGCTGGAGGTCCACCCCAGTCCGCTCCAACTTGTCCCTCAGAAGCGATGGCTGGATGGTGTTGAAAGCACTGGAGAAATTATAGAACATGATTCTCACAGTGCTTCCAGCCTTTTCCAGGTGTGAGAGAGAGCTCTAGAGGAGGTATAAGATGCCGTCATCCACTATCCGGCACAGCTGATCTGCAGAGGATTTGAGAAGCCTGGAGCTGAGGCCATCAGGACCCGCTGCTGTTCTCACCTTGATCCGTAGCTCACTCCTCACCTGGTTTATTGTGAAGGACAGGTTGGAGGAGGGGGCTGTGTGTTGTTGGTTGTGATTGCGGAGTTGAAATCATATAAAAATAGATTTAATTATTAGAAATAATAAATGACGCTTAGCGTAACTTCAGTCATGCGTATCTTATGTTACTCACCTCATTCACCTCACTCTCCTCTCCTCTCCTCCTGCTTCACCTTACCAGCTGATTAGGGGGGCGCTTACTGTTTTAGTTAAACCAACCAGGTTTAGCCACCATCTCTATCGGCCAATCACATTCCTGCTGTCAATATTTCTGCTGTTATCCTCTCTGTTGCTGTTAGCTCTCATTTCAGCATGAATCGTCACGACCCTCCTCCACCCCATTCACCTGCACTTTGTCATTCCAGCTGCCAGGTCTGAGCTCAGCAGAGCTCGCTCCTCTTCTCATCCATCCAGATTTTAGCATTCTCTTCAGTCATCACCATCACCACCAGGGTCTAGACTCCATAGGGGGGGGGGGGGGGTAAATCCTACTCAGGGCTTTTAAAGGTGATAAGGTTAAACAATTTCACGCTGTGAATGTGGAATATTAACTTTAGCCAGATAACCTTAATAGTGCCTCGCTTCTCGACCCCCTTTCAATAGGATGACGTCACGATGGGAATTTGAAGATGTCACGATGGGGTCTAATCACCAAAGACAATCATGTATCATTATTATGCACACGTCAATAAATAATTGTTCACTCAAATGAGGTCTCTCCTGATTGAATTATATATTTGAGATGATTGGGGGGGGGTGGCAGGCCAATGATGCTGAGTCAGATGGAGGGCAGGGAGCGAAAAGCAGAAAAAAAGTCATTTTATTTATTTTCTATTAAATACAACCAATTAAAAAGGTATTTTAAGCATGGTCCTTTTTCACAGCAGACATTTGGACTTGTCATAGTAGGAAAAGCACAGCTGAAATTGATAACCTTAACGATGGCTCAATTCCATCAAGTGTCCCAGTAGGCCTATATATATACAGTGCCTTGCGAAAGTATTCGGCCCCCTTGAACTTTTCGACCTTTTGCCACATTTCAGGCTTCAAACATAAAGATATAAAATTGTAATTTTTTGTGAAGAATCAACAACAAGTGGGACACAATCATAAAGTGGAACGAAATTTATTGGATATTTCAAACTTTTTTAACAGATAAAAAAACTGAAAAATTGGGCTTGCAAAATGATTCAGCCCCTATAACTTTCAGTGCAGCAAACTCTCTCCAGAAGTTCAGTGAGGATCTCTGAATGATCCAATGTTGACCTAAATGACTAATGATGAAAAATAGAATCCACCTGTGTGTAATCAAGTCTCCGTATAAATGCACCTGCTCTGTGATAGTCTCAGAGGTCCGTTTAAAGAGCAGAGAGCATCATGAAGAACAAGGAACACACCAGGCAGGTCCCAGATACTGTTGTGGAGAAGTTTAAAGCCGGATTTGGATACAAAATAATTTCCCAAGCTTTAAACATCGCACTGTGCAAGTGATAATATTGAAATGGAAGGAGTATCAGACCACCCTCTAAACTTTCAGCTCATACAAGGAGAAGACTGATCAGAGATGCAGCCAAGAGGCCCATGATCACTCTGGATGAACTGCAGAGATCTACAGCTGAGGTGGGAGACTCTGTCCATAGGACAACAATCAGTCGTATACTGCACAAATCTGGCCTTTATGGAAGAGTGGAAAGAAGAAAGCCATTTCTTAAAGATATCCAAAAAAAGTGTCATTTAAAGTTTGCCACAAGCCACCTGGGAGACACACCAAACATGTGGAAGAAGGTGCTCTGGTCAGATGAAACCAAAATCAAACTTTTTGGCAACAATGCAAAACGTTATATTTGGCGTAAAAGCAACACCGCTCATCACCCTGAACACACCATCACCACTGTCAAACATGGTGGTGGCAGCATCATGGTTTGGGCCTGCTTTTCTTCAGCAGGGACAGGGAAGATGGTTCAAATTGATGGGAAGATGGATGGAGCCAAATACAGGACCATTCTGGAAGAAAACCTGATGGAGTCTGCAAAAGACTGAGACTGGGACGGAGATTTGTCTTCCAACAAGACAATGATCCAAAACATAAAGCAAAATCTACAATGGAATGGTTCACAAATAAACATATCCAGGTGTTAGAATGGCCAAGTCAAAGTCCAGACCTGAATCCAATCGAGAATCTGTGGAAAGAACTGAAAACTGCTGTTCACAAACGCTCTCCATCCAACCTCACTGAGCTCCAGCTGTTTTGCAAGGAGGAATGGGCAAAAATTTCAGTCTCTCGATGTGCAAAACTGATAGAGACATACCCCAAGCGACTTACAGCTGTAATCGCAGCAAAAGGTGGCGCTACAAAGTATTAACTTAAGGGGGCTGAATAATTTTGCACGCCCAAGTTTTCAGTTTTTTATCTGTTAAAACAGTTTGAAATATCCAATACATTTCGTTCCACTTTATGATTGTGTCCCACTTGTTGTTGATTCTTCACAAAAAATTACAGTTTTATATATTTATGTTTGAAACCTGAAATGTGGCAAAAGGTCGAAAAGTTCAAGGGGGCCCAATACTTTCGCAAGGCACTGTATGTATGTATGTGTATGTATGTGTATGTATATATATATATATATATATATATATATATATATATATATATACACACACATGCACAATACCAGGGCCTCTCCTAAGTGGAAGGTGGAAGACAGCCATCATAGGCGCCGATTTAGGTTTTCCTCCGTGGGTGCTCACGGGCGCACGCCCTTTAAAAAAAAAAGTAGTCAAAACATGTTTGCATTTCAGAACCTTATAGGAAATGAACAGGGGCCGACACGAACACACACGCCTATTGACTCGTAAAGTAGACTATCTTTCACCTCAGGACAACGCCACTTCTCACAAATACAGATAGGATTGGAGATGAACACGTAACCGCGATCAGCTTCGTGGGGAATTAAGAATCAATTCCACCTGTCTATCCTAGGCACACGATGACAGACGCTCCACTTAGCACCCACTGCAATGTTTAATTTTAAATGAATGTAGCCTACTGGCAGTCTGGCACTGGGTGCTCTCCATGGGTGCTCGAGCTCCGGAGCACCCACGGTATCGGCGCCTATGGCAGCCATCATTAATGGTTTTGAATACACCTGTGCTTTTCCTACTAGCCTATAACATGTCAACATGTCTGCCGTGAAAAAGGTCTATTTCCCCCCCCCACACACACACACACACACACACTTTTACAGTGGGATACATTGACAAATAAAACAAATAGCCTACTGAAATTAATATGTAAAAACATCTGTTACATATATATTTTTTAATTATTAATTGTATTGTAAGGAATTCAAAGGCTAAATTGGATGCCAAGCTTTAAAGCTATAAAGACAACATGAAGTGGAGCAGCCAGTCAGAGTGGAGCGCGTCTCTGTGGCAGTGGACCGTCTGTGCGGCTCTGTGTTTTCTGGATGAAATCTAACTATACATTATGACGTTTAACTATATTATTGCTGTTACTGTTAAACCTGTAAAGTGGTAACGTTAGACTAATCAGAAAGCCGCGGACGACGCGAAACACCTTATATTTGCTGACATATTTGCTGATTTTTCAGTGTTTTTTAGTCCAAGAGCATCGGCAACCACAGAGGTAAGTCACCTTACATTTACCTGCGTCCTACAGGAGCCGCTTGGCTTTCTATTCTTACCCACATTATGTTGACTAAAGTGGGCTATATTACACCAAGACCCATGCTTTTCCAGTAAGGAAACGATAGGTTCATGATACTAAAATAAGACTGAGTTAGCTAGAACTTTTCCAGCAGGGCTTTGTTGAACCTTTCAACTCCCTTTTCTTTAAACCCCCCCCAAAAAAAGAGCGAAAATAATGACACAAACTAGTCAAGGCGAAGCAAGCATGCATTCTGTTGTGTATTTTCACGTAGGCTATATTTGTTTATTCATGTATCCCTTTTTTTTAAATGGTGGAGTTAAAGTAAGTGCAAAACATATAGTTATATAGCTATGGCTATATCTCACACTTAAATAACAGAACGATATTATTACTACCCTTTAAGCTGTAACTTTATAGGAATAGTAGAGTGTAGCAGTTTTGTAGTCTAATGTAGTGGGTATACTGTACTGTATATTGGCCAGAATCTGCCTTTTTTTTTTTGGGGGGGGGGTATTGTAGTGGGGGGTCTGGGTGTACTCCCCCAGGGAAGTTTTGATCATTAACGACTTAATTTCCCGTATTCAGATACACTTTTATGCACCAAATTACATTGAAAATACCTTTATTTATCCTATATGAAGAAGAAAAACACAGAAGACAATTCAAAATCTATCAAACACATATGGAAAGTGTGTTGTTGCGTGTCATTGGGCATCTTTAAGTGGCTATATGGAAATCCTGGAGCATTCTTAGTGGGTATACTGTGTATACCTGCATATCACATAGACTACACCACTGGAGTGTAGCCCGATTTCTATAAAGCAGTAAAGCTTTTGTGGATGCCGTGATCAGTGGTACTGTGGAGGTAGTGTGTGCATTCAGTCTTCCTGTAAAGACTGAATCTGCTGGGGAAATGGTAATGTCCTCATTGTTTGCGCGGTTGTTCAACATTTTCTTTTGAAACAAAATAATCAGCAAAGACAAGACAGCAGGGCTGGACATATGACCTAAAATCGAAATCACGATTAATTGAACATTTTACCTTGATTAGAATTAATGAACGTTTTTTTTTTTTGCCTTAGGCTAATAGTTCACTGACAAGGTTTGTACTGTAAATATGTCCAACTATTAAAAGGGAGAGTGCTAGTGCATATTGTATCTTTGTGATGCACACAGAGGATTTTATTTATGGTTATTTTTTAAATATTTCAAACAATTGAAATCAAAGCACACATTGCTTGAAAAGAAAAGTAATTTTAGTTTTAATGTAAAAATCATGTTTCCTAAAAAAAAAGTAGCCTAGAGAATAAATAACTTAAATTCTTTGCAAATAAAATATATTATTTTAACTAATGTAGAATTGTAAGTCGGAGTCGTTACACTACTTCTGTCTTCAAGGAGAGGACATTAGGACATTATTATTCAAATGGCCACAGCTTCAAGCATTGGAACACACTCTTAATGCTTTTCATTGATTAAAATTCAGATTGCTATTTTTTTTTAAATGTATGAGAGAGAGGAACAGTAGGAGGAGGCAGGGATGCATGTTACATATACACTAAAAACACATTTCCATTCAAAGTAACACCTGGAGACTGAATCCTGAAACATATCTGAAAAACCTACTTGAGGTCGAAAAAGACTCTTTGCTCAGCAGTTACCGCCAGAAATTCAGCATGTTGAACTCTGGCCAGAAGAGCAAAATGTGCATCCGGCGTTGATCAGTGGGGACGGTGGGTACGCCTACCTACCAGATTTCGTCATGAGTCATTTTGTACCCACCACTTTTTGAAAACCTCAAGCTCGAGGTTTTCAAAAAGTGGTGGGTAAAAAAAAAGTCCATAACACATATAATTCTTGAGCGACAGATGCCAAAAAATCCAGAACAATCTCTATCCCCACAGAGCCGCTCTGCAGCTGCGCTGGCTGCACACTTCTCTGTTCACTACACTGCCTGTCGGAACATTCTGCTTAAACAACGATCAGTGATCACCACATTTCTCATGGCCATATCTTGTAATGAACACTTAAGCCTGTCAAAAGAACTAAACCGAAATCCAACGATTATATGTTATCTCACATTAGCGTTGTCTACTAACAGCTGTTGGGGCTAAAAATAGAAAAAGAAAGAGGGAAAAGGAGATGACCTGTCAAGGGATGTGACAGCAGTTAAATAAGTGGATGGTGAGAGGCAACAGGCAGGATTTAAAGTGTAACGTCTGTGCTTGGAGGCTTGCAAATATTCATGTTAACAGACTAGCTAGTGTTTGCTAACACTGGGAATGTAGCAGCCAAATGGGGGTTTACGGCTAGCTTAGAATATGCAAAACCGAGGTTGCTGAGCTGAAAACTGGTAAATATAAGGTAGCCTGTACAATAAATGACAATAATCTGGAAAACATAACTAATGCAATAACTCTGGTTTACCATGGAATCATGCATAGATTTGCTACCAAACTTGGAGGCTTGCTACTCACTCATGTTAACAGACTGGCTAGTGTTTGCTAACTTAATGCAAACCAATGTTGCTGATAGCTACATTTAGATTTGGGTTAAACCCTATGGTACCAATCCCATGCATGACATATCTCAATTTTATTAAGGTCAAATAACAACTGGTAAATATAAGGTAGCATGCACAATAAATGACAAGAAGAAAAATAAATAAATATGAAAAAAAAAAAAAAAATATGTATATATATATATATATATATATATAAAATACAAAATGTGAATGTAATTTCAACAGCAGCACAAACTTACTGCATAATAGTTGTCTTATCTGATGCCATCACTAGGCTGATTTAACCCTTGTGTTGTCTTCGTTTCAACCTAAAAAACCTTTTTTTCTGACATTTGTGACGCCTTTTTTCACAGTTTGTTTTTGCTTTTTCCAACATTTCAAATTTTTAAATTTTTCTTCTACACATTTCAGCGCTTATTTCTACGTCCAATATTTTCTGATATAAAACAAAAATTTAAAACGGGCCAATGTGAGCCGAAGAACTGAGTTTATTTCATTCAGGTGTGAGGATGGTGGATCAGGAAAGACAGGGGACGGCAACAGGTAGGTCTAACATTAGGTGGACGTGTAGGGGGAGCCACTTGATACCAACAGATTCATTTCTTAATATTATTAATATGGAAAAACTAATGAAAATTCTATTACATAATGTTTGTTTGACAATATGTCTTAGTGGAGAAGAACACAGGCAAGGAGTGAATGAGACGGACATGAGGTTGGCGATGGCATCACGTAGAGATGAGACCAGTGATGACATCAGGTAGAGATGAGACCAGTGATGACATCAGGTAGAGATGAGACCAGTGATGACATCAGGTAAAGATGAGACCAGTGATGACATCAGGTAGAGATGAGACCAGTGATGACATCAGGTAGAGATGAGACCAGTGATGACATCAGGTAGAGATGAGACCAGTGATGACATCAGGTAGAGAAGAGACCAGTGATGACATCAGGTAGAGATGAGACCAGTGATGACATCAGGTAGAGATGAGACCAGTGATGACATCAGGTAAAGATGAGACCAGTGATGACATCAGGTAGAGATGAGACCAGTGATGACATCAGGTAGAGATGAGACCAGTGATGACATCAGGTAGGAGTTCTATTAGACCACACAACACTAAATGTCCAGTATGGTTTGAAGTTCTGTTGACCAACCTATTCACTGTATCCTTTTTGGGGGGAAAATAGTGCAGAGATGGAAAGCCACTCACCACTCAAATCACATCAACTAGGGGTTGGTGATTTTTTTGGCCAATTGTCACAATTAGGTTGCCAAGGGCAACCGGGCGACCGTTAACGTTGCTGATATACTTTGAAAGATAAACCTTTATTATTTAAAGCCCATACATGATGATGTCTGGCACACTTCTTTTTTTTTTTTTTTTGGGAGGAGGGGGCAAAATTATTGCTGCATACCCCTCTGACTCTGGGTAGTTGCACCCCTGACCATACATTATATAGCCTATGAGAAATGTGCTCATAATATACATGGTCGTATTCTAGCATTATGAATTAGTGGGTGTAATTGATCTTCATGGTAAATTCCCTGCATAATATTATCTTCTGTTCACTTTTAAGGCAAAGTGTTCAGATGTTTGTGCATATGACATGTAGCCTAACTCCTTGAATGTTATAATTATGACGTTTTCAGTAAGAACAGTGGTTAGTAAATCTAAATTTTTAGGCTTATGCATTCAGACGGTCCACTATTGTCTGCAACACTTTCTCTTTTTGTTTTTTTTTACAGTGGCCATGTTTCCTTTTTTGCATACCACATGCTACTACCTGGTTAGCCTAGTAGCTGTTGCTCACAGGGTGTTAAGTGTAATTTAAGCATCAATAAATCTGTGATCGATCTCGTGGTCTGTTGACAAGGCCCTGAACGTGCATTAATCTTAATTACTTACACTTGACTTGACATAGTCGCACTCCTTAGCCTGGCTTGGCCAATGTGTGGCCAAAGCAAGCATGCACTGACTACAGACAAAACAAACAAAAAGCAGTTCATGTGTGGTGCAGTGAATATGCTAATACCCATAAAGACTGTTGAGTGCTATCAAAATAACAACAAGCCTTGGGTCACCTGAAAGTTAAGCGCAGAGCCTTTGCTACTGGGCAAAGAGTGCAGGGAAGAGCCTCGCAAATAGCATTTAAGAGGGAGATAGCCAAAGCCAAAGGACACTACAAGGAACGGTTAGAGGCCATGTTTTAAACTGGCAATTTTGTATTGTCGGTTTGACACTCAGGACTCCAGTGCAACAACAGAGAGGCTGAAGATTGAACTCCAGCGCAAGGTCAAGAGGGAGCGAGGTCAGCCATTTGCCCTCACAGAGGAGGAGGTGAGGCAGGGCCTGAGAAGGCTCAATGCATCCATGGATCCCAGTCCTGTTTTCGCTGTATACCAATGACCTAGTATGCAAATTGATTACTTTTTTTTTTTAATTGCTTAACTATACAAATAATTAGAAGTTTGTTTTTTGAAATATGTTGGTGGGTGTACAGTTGGTGTACATCTGCTACTGCAATAATGTCATGCTTGACTTTTCCTCTGGAGTTTGACATTTCTAACATCTCAAGGGAGAGCTGAAATTAGTCTACCTCAGCTTCATGCCTTTAGGTGGACACATGTGGGAGCTAACACTTTGAATATTAACAAGCACAGTACATAAATACATTGCACTGTGACGCTGTTGAGTCATTTTGCACCAGTGCTTTCAGGGAAATAGAAGAGGCTAACAGGGCAATTCATCTATCCGCGATAGTAGACTGTAATGTAATCTCGCATTGCCAGACCTATCTCCACAGAGCTGTTAGCACTGGAGAATGGTCTGACTATGCAAGTTAATTCTGGTTTAGGGGAAAAACTGCTCTGGGTTGTTTGTTTTTAATTAAACCAATCACAATCGTCTTGGGCAGCGCTAAGCTCCAGATGTGGCGACAGTGCTCTCGCAAAATAGATAGCGGAGAGAGCGAAAGGTGAGAAGGGTGCCTGATATTAGAGGCTACCAGTAATGCAGTTACAGTCATATGACATGTATTCAATTCAATTCAATTCAATTTTATTTATAGTATAAAATCATAACAAGAGTTATCTCAATACACTTTACTTATACAGTAGGTCCAGACCACACTCTATAATTTACAAAGACCCAACAATTCCAGTAATTCCCCCAAGAGCAAGCATTTAGTGCGACCGTGGCGAGGAAAAACTCCCTTTTAGGGAGAAACCTGGGACAGACCTTGTGACTTTACTTTTTTGACTGGAAAACCACATTGCAAAGTGCAATGATAGACTCAGTGATGCTGTATCAGTCCTGTTCACAAGGTTTCTAGGTAATGATATCTGTGTGGTGCAGTCATGGTAACGGTGTTAAACATTGATGTAAAGTGGAATCTGTTTACAGTTCACAGTTCACTTTTAAAAAAAGAAAAGAAAAAATAAACCTCTATGGGGGATATAGGGACTGAGTGCGGATTGGGCCGCATTTTTCTGTCTGAACCCGACCCGAGCCCGACAGGCGTTAAGATATTTATGGCCGAGCCCGACACAGTTAAAATCTATTTTTTTTTCTCATACTAATGACACATTGTGTGGAAAGCCCGCTTTTATTAAGCAACTGTAGGAAGGCATTTGGAAATGTCAACAGATGAGCGCACACGGGGCAACAAGCGCACGTTAATAAGCTGTTTAATTTAAAATGTTCAATGTGTTAACCTTTCCTGACTGCTTTGTTTCTGACCTTTGTCAGAAAACCAGCGGAAACTCGTTACCTCCAGTTATAAATGTGAATAAGTCGGGGTTAAAATCCCGTTTCTGGTGAGCAGATGAATGAGCTTGGCTTTCAGTCTGGGCTTTATTTCAGACACCGCACACACTGTGTACAAAACTTAAACTTATTCCGTCAACTCTGCTCCGGTCGCATCTACACGTCTGCTTCCTCTCTATCTCTCTTCTGCCCACTTTTCACACACACACACACACACACACACTGAGCTCTCTTAAAGGAGTCACAGCACCATTTTACAACAAATACCTTATCGCGCTGATGTGACCGAGCCCGACCCGAACCCGAACATCATTTCTAAATATCTGTCCGAACCGTTTTAAAAGTATCATTGTATCATGTTCATAAGAGCATTAAAATGAGAAAAAATAATGGGACAAAAAGAAATCAAGGGACATTTAGAATAGAGCAAAATGTGCAATTAATTGCGATTAATTGCAAGTTAACTAAGACATTCATTCTTTAATTAAATATTTTAATCGTTTGACAGCACTAATTATAACCAAATGGGGACAGAAGCCTGAGTACTGAATTCGATTTAGAATCAGGTTTATTGCCAAAGTAAGTTATATTTAAAAGGAATTTGCCCCGGTGGTTGGTGCATACATAAACAACATATTAAACATTAATATGAAATAAACAATATATACAGAAAAAATATATACAAAATAGCTGTTTAACATAAGAAAAAGGAGGCTTAGATCTGTTAAACTGTTGTGCGGGGCCAGGCTTGTATGCAGGGTCAAAATGTTTGCGGGTGTGGGATTAAGAAAACAGTCCGGCGCAGGTCCCTCTATTAGGAGGGACAATTAAGTGAGATTATACTTTTCTTTGTTTGGAGGGGAGAGGGAGACACAGTTTGTAATCTGCAATTTTTCTAGTTCACCTGATAAAATAGATACATATGTTAAATGTTTTGTTTGAAATGTCAAGCGATCAGGTGATATTTTTGATTTTGACTGAATTCTAAATGATCTTCTCCTTGGATTTCCTCTGCAGCGTTGGCTCATTCAAGAGATGGAGATACTGACGAAGATGGGCGAGGAAGGGATGGAAATGGAGGGATCAGCCACCACAGCAGCTGTTACAAACACCAGCCTAGATAGTGCTTCAAACATCACCAACACGACCTTTTACCCCTACTATCAGCACTCTCTGTATGTGGCTGCCAGCTACATCCTGGGATATTTCTTCATCTTCCTGCTGTGTATGGTGGGGAACATCCTGGTTTGCCTGATCGTACTGGCAAACCGTCATATGCGCACAGTCACAAACCTCTTCATCCTTAACCTGGCTATCAGTGACCTACTGGTGGGCATCTTCTGCATCCCTACAACACTGGTGGACCTCCTCATCACAGGTAATACCCTGTCATACATGGTACATGTGTTCGCAAAATAGCCTGTTTCACATGTTGGGATGTGATTTCCTTTGTTTAAGATCAGTTTAATCCCACTGCTCCGGTCCCAACACACAAGTCCTTACTATTTGTAGCATATTTGTATTGTGTGTTTCCTTGAGGTGCAACAACTTTGGTCTATGTTGCAAATGCAATGCATTATGTAAAGTTCCAGGCACGTTACAGGTCTTGCGCTCTCATTGGCTGGAGCTCCCCAGCAGAGTCCCTGACAGAGGGTTAGTTCACTGGCAAAGCAGAGATAAGTCGGCTTATGCCAGCATACATAGTGGAGGAAGTGTTGCCTGTTTTGAAAGTGGAATCGCTGTCTTTCTGAAACAGACTGGGCACAATACAGGTTATGAAGAGCGGACGGATGCTAGTACTCTAGCCAGGTCTTGCGCTCTCATTGGCTGGAGCTCCCCAGAAAAAGGGGAATCATTGTTTCACTAAAATTCCTTCCATAAGTAACACAATGACAGAATGTATGACTATTTTGGTCATGGCTTTCATACACGTTTTGGTACAAAACATCTCAAAGCAAAAATCCTATCATATGGTAGAACCTGGGACAAAATCTTAGGGGTCTTTAGGGGTCCTTGACATGGAAAAAGTTTGGGAACCACTGAGCTAAAAGATGCTAAAACGCTCTGCAGAGTCTGATAATGCTCTGTGAGTTCATCAGTAGGAGTCACTACCCTCACATTACACAGAGTTTTTTGAATTGTTACTAGTCACTCACTTACCCACTTACTTCCACTAGTTTGAGTACTACTCTAATGAGTGTTTGTAATTTTTGTAACAGGTTGGCCCTTTTCCAACACTGTGTGCAAGTTGAGCGGCTTGGTGCAGGGAATGTCTGTTTCTGCATCAGTCTTCACCCTGGTGGCCATAGCTGTTGAAAGGTTAGTGTGGGCTGTGGTTTGATACCTTTTCCCCCCTTAAGTGCATTGGGTCGTAGTACAAAAAGGTGCGAAATTAGACAGACAGTAACACAGATGTTTGTTTTTGTTAGTGCGAGTATGGGACGTGTATTGTATTGTTTGCATGTATGAAAGAGTGTAGTGTAAAAGTGTTGTGGATCTATAGATGCATAACTGGGACCATATGAAGGTATGTGCGAGGAGGAGGAGGAGAGAGAAATAAATAAGTGAATAAATAATAATAATGTTGCTAAATTAAATTCATACTTTAATAGAAAAGAATAAAAAGTGGTGATATACACTGTGTTTTGTGATATATATAATAATAATAATAATACTAGAAAATTCCGCAAGAAATTTTGACAGCGTGCCTACTACTTGGTGTACATCTGAATAACACTGACGAACAGTAAATCTGCTGTTTGAGGACAACACGGCCTAGAGTAAAGAATCTCCATGATAGAAGGAGGAGTTTGTGTTTGGTTATTCAGAATTTTGGGGAAAACCTATTCAAACTTTAAAATGTTAGGTAGTATTCAACTTTCAAATCACATTAATACTTTTTGAAATATTCAACCTTCTTTGAGGCTTCTGACATTTTTACGTTAGTGTGTTTTGGATAGAATATACAGACTCAGAGTTGGGGATCCAACTGACTGAGTAAAGAGCAGTAGATGCAAATTTATTTTTACTTTGCTATACCATCCACAGTTTTAACTCTCATACATTTATTTTATGATACCAACAGTGCCAAAATTGTAAGTCAGGTGAATTCCATGGTTACATGTCCGCGACCGGCACAAATATTCCTACATTTTGGTCAAACAAATGTAGGAAGAAAGAGAGAGAGTTGTGCCTTCCTAACAATGTACTTAGGGAGGCAAACAGACTTTCACATGAGGCACAGTGAGCTTCTAAGTGAAGTGGTGCCACCAACTTATCCTTCATCTCCTCTCCTCCTCCTTTCTTCCTCTCCTCTTCTTGTCCTCTCCTTTTCTTCTCCTCCTGTCGCAGTACGTGTTGCTTAAGTGATTTGCACACTGAAGGAGTGGAGGAGGGCGGGCGGGGGAGACTGTATATTTGACAGGTCACAAATGTCCATTTACTGATGATTATAACTCTGAAGTTTGTTCTTTAATTCAAAAACCGTGAGTCCAAACGGCAAAATATTATCATAACCAGAGAGATAAAAACAGGTAATAAAAAGGGAACCATCTGCATCCTTCCAGATATTTCTTTTCATTGTTTCTATCTGTAGTTGATATGAACAGAGCCAAAAGTTTTAAGTCTGGTTGATTCCATGGTTACATGTCTGTGACCAGCACAAATTTTCCTACATTTTGGTCAAAAAAAATGTAGGGAGACAAATTTACAATATTATGTCCTTTCTAACACATAACACAACGCTTAGGGAGGCAAAATTACTTTCACATGAGGCACAGTGAGCTTCTAAGTGAAGCGGTGTCCACCAACTGCAACACTGCCTCCTGTATTAAATCATACCAGAAATACCAGGAGGAGAAGAGAAACAGGCCCTTTTGGACAGCTATTGTCCTCATATTTCTTACACAACACACACCATTCTTGCACAGGATGTTAGCGGCGTGTCATATCTCTCACAGTATTAAAGATTACGCGAAAACACCCGTTGGTGTTGAGGCCATCATGTTAGCTGACAAATAACACCTCTTCTCCTTTCTTCATCTCCTCTTTTCAGGTCAATGCATATATATTATATATATATATTCGCTTATTTGTTTGCTTTACATTTAACCTTTTGATTTTTTTGACTACTGGCTTAACAAAATTCTAAATTTTAAAACATGACTAAATGATTAATGTAAAACATAATTGGAAGATTATTAAGTTGAGTATTAGGCATCCTTAGTTAAAGCTTTTGCTCTAGTAAATATTCTTCTTTTCATTATGTCTAGCCATATAGCTAATTTGCGGTAATGCTTTTTACTTATCTACTGCAGGTTTCGCTGTATAGTGTACCCTCTACAACCCAAGCCGACTGTACTTGTTGCCAAGGCAGCCATTGTGTTAATCTGGGTGCTAGCAGTGGTGATCATGTGCCCTACTGCTGTGGCACTGACTATGGAGGAAGTTCCTTTCCACTACATGGTGTACAATGATGACTTCAACCACACATTCCCCCTGTACACCTGCTACGAAAACTTTGCCAACCCTCAGATGAGAAAGGTCTACACTGCGGTTCTGTTTGCTCTCATCTACCTGGTGCCGCTCACTGTCATCACACTGATGTACGGAAGTATCGGAGGCAAACTGTGTTCTTCTGTGGTTGCAAACATAGAGCCAAAGCTGGCCAACGCCAGAGTCCAGGTTGGGGGTAGAAGGGCTGGTCAGCCAATGATTTCCCAGAAAAAGATCAAGGTGATAAAGATGCTTATCCTGGTGGCTTTGCTTTTCATGCTGTCCTGGTTGCCACTGTGGACCCTGATGATGATGGCTGACTACGCAGGCTTTGACAGGGACCAGCTGGACCTTCTGACCAGCTACATCTTTCCCTTTGCCCACTGGCTAGCTTTCTCCAACTCCAGCGTCAACCCCATCATCTACGGCTACTACAATGAGAACTTTAGGAGGGGCTTCCAGGCGGTGTGCAAGTCCAGGCCCTTCTGTTGCCTCATTCAGTGCCAGCTGTGGAGGAGGGCCAAATGGGGCAGGAAAGACAGGTCCATGCAAGCACCTTGTGGAGGTACTGACTTCAGAGATGCTGCTAACAATCACAACCATCTTGTCTTGGGGCTGAGAAATCGAGTCCATAACGACAACAATTTGCATGAAACAGCAGAGGTGAATAGGAGTGTAAAGGTGGGGTGTGTGGTGGTCCACCCAGAGAGAAGTCTCTCAGATCGAGCGTTAGAAATGACAGCTGTACATAAGAAAGACAGTAATGTTGAGGAGTCAGCGAGGGATCGTTCACTGGCACCTTCAGTGCATCAGGCGTGGGATAACTAAGTGTTCACAATGTTACCCAGAAATGATCCAAACAAAGGCATAGTGTGTTGCATTATGGTCCCAAGAAAGAAACCATTATCATATCTGATGTTGCTTGTGTAATGTGGTTACTGTTTTAAATTACAGTCTAGGCAGAATTTCTAAAAATGTGACTAAACAAGGTACAAACATGAATTAAATGTGCTTTTGTAAGTTTTCCTATATGGGCAATTTGATGCCATATGCAGATTTGAGAAGTAATGTGAAGAAACAGCTTATTTATTGTAAAAATAGTTGTGTTTAACTATGATTAATTACTCATTATAATTAATTATTAATAATAATTAATATACTCGCTATTATAATTATTATTACTATTATTGTTGATATTATCAGGCTACATTTACTTACTTTGTATTTTGTTTTGAGGTCAAATGTACAAACAACTACAAAAAGTTACAAACTTTAATTAAATGTTCACAAGTTTTCACATATGGGGAATTTAACATCCTGTCCTGATTTAGATCAAGTGTTAATAGTCAGCTTGAAAATCACACAAGTATAGAGAAAAAGGTGGTCATTAGTGATGAAGTTGTCAATCAAATAAGATCCAAAAGCAGGAAGATCCATAGGTCATGGTGATATTCAATTATATCCCAGTAGAAGTTACAGTGACAGCTTATTCACAGTCCTCTTCAATGTTCTGGCAAGTGTTGTCAAGTTTATATACATTCCATGCGACTCTTTCCGAATAGAATATATTAAAAAGAATAGAAAGATTACAACCAGTATAAGTACAGGTACATTGGAATACTCTACCAGTCTATCATATTTGTACATTCTTGTACATAATGATCAACATCAGCTAATTTCCTATGCACATACATATAGCTGCAGCGTTGGCGGAGGCATCCCTTGGTACACCCACATCAAGTGAACTCCCTGCAGGCTTTAGGCATAGGTGGCAGAGACATTAGCCGTGGCACTAATTGACCTTCCTTGTGCATCCATCCCATTTCATCTACTGGAGGAAGATCAGGATGTGGCAGGTGAGCTTGGTTCCAGATTGTCGCTTGATAGTGTGAACGCATGGTATGAAACGTCACTGCATCTGAGGTTGGAGGCAGAGTCTCTTGTGGACGACCTTTGCAAAACAACTTCACTCTTGCTTTGTTGCATGTATCAACCTCGGGCACACCATACATCTTACAGATGAATTTCTCTGTTGAATTCACAATATCTTCTGTGAGAGGGCACTTCCCAAGGCCAGTAAGATCGGTGTGATGTTGCTCGAACACCTGCCAGGCTGTTTTCTTTCCGTGACTGTGATAGTTATTATTATTATTATTATTATTATTATTATTATTATTATAATAACTGAGTAATTAATCATAGTTAAAAACAACAATTTTTGCAATATCTAAGCTGTTTCTTCACATTACTTCTCAAATCTGAATATGGCATCGAATTGCCCATGTAGGAAAACTTACAAAAGCAAATTTAATTCATGTTTGTACCTTGTTGAGTCAAAAAGATATACTGAAAAATAGATTTCAGCCTGACGGTGGCGGCCATTTTGAATTTCTCAATTTTGAGGCATTTTGGGACATTTTTGAGCTTCATATACAGCAGATTTGGATTCAGCACCCCTTAATACCCCTAGAAATGTTGTATAATATAAATAATCACAAAATGCCTTCGGGGTTCTTATTTCTGAAAATTGACCCTGTCTATCATGGTTACTAGGGCTCAGTGTTGGGGGTAACGCAGTAATGTAACGCATTATTGTTGATAACTCAGTAATCACATTACAGTTACCAATCAAAAAATGATTGTGTGACTTGCGTTACTGGTTCTTCAACTATCTGCATAACTGGAGGAGAGAAAAACAAATCAAACATCCCTTTTTGTGTGTGTTTGCTTAAAGCGTAACTCTCGCCAAAATGCCTAGGGTCTTTTTGTGAATATACCTGGGTCAAACTTTAGTTTAAAAGCATATTTAGGACAGAAACGCCACTTTTAAGATTTACCGTATTGTCGTTTCCGGTCAAATGGCCTTTTGAATGGGAGTGCTAGGGGCACTACTATGATAGCATCAAAATAACTATTTTTAAAACACTAAGAAGGCTTGACACAACATGAGACTTTGCTCAAAGTATCACCAGGGGCTCTACACCTTAACGAAAGCATTGAGAACATTGTTTCTGTACACAGAGTTTACTAAAAAGAAAGGTTTTAACAACTCACTTTAGCAGTTGTTGTTTATCTTATCAGTCAAACAGTGTCGATCTCCGAATGCCAATATCATTCTTATATGAGGCTCCTTTTTCAACTACGAGGTCAATATTGTTTTTCACTAACGACAAAACAACAAATTATCCGTGCATTTATATGGAACTAAGCTTTAGGAGCTTTCCATCTTTTCTCTCCTCCCTCAACTATTTTTGTTACGTTGCATTCGGAGATCGACACTTTTTAACTGACAAGATGGCGGATAGCGTAAACAACAACTGCTAAATTGAGTTGTTAAAAACATTTCTTTTTAGTAAACTCTGTGTACATAAACAATGTTCTCAATGCTGAGTTCATGTGTAGAGCCCCCGGTGATACTTTGAGCAAAGTCTCATGTTGTGTCGAGCCTTCTTAGTGTTTTAAAAATAGCGATTTTGATGCTATCATAGTAGTGCCCCTAGCACTCCCATTCAAAAGGCCATTTGACCGAAAAACGATAATACGGTAAATATTTAAAGTGGCGTTTCCATCCTAATTATGCTTTTAAATTAAAGTTTGACTCGGGTATATTCACAAAAAGACCCTAGGTTGCATTTTGGAGAGAGTTACACTTTAACACTTGTCCGAGGAGATGAAACAAAAATGGCACCACTTAACACGTTGAGGGGTGGAGGTATGCCCATTACTTCAAATTAGTTAGTTTGATATTAAACAGCAGGTAAACAAAGCAGAGATAAATGGGGTTAATGGCAGCATACATAGCAGAGGAAATTTTGCATGTTTTGACAGTGGAATCGCTGTCTTTCTGAAACATCCTGGGCACAATACAGGTTAGGAAGAGTGGACGGCCGCCGATACTGTAGCCTTGTTTTTGAAAAAATGTTGGGCTGATATTCCCAACTTTGTTGTCAGCTTTGTGGTATTTAAGAGCATAAAAAAGCGATCTTGTGGATGCCCATATTATAATAAGGGTTTGTGTTTATTTGTGCATATGTGGTTTAACTTTATATTGTTATTTGGCAAGTAAGTTATGGTGTATCTCAGGTGATGTTACGGAGTAATCCAGAAGTTATGTACTAGTAGTGTAACTAATTCCTTTCTGCAGTGAGTAATTAAGTAAAGTAAAGCATGACTTTAATAAAGTAACTAGTAATATGTAATCCATTCCTTTTTTTAAGTAACTACCCGAACACTGCTAGGGATGTAACCATGCATCGGGAATCGGTTAATATCGAAATGTGTAAAGATTACAAGCGGTTGAGATTAAAAAAAAAATGGATAAGGATGCAATTTGTAAAGGGCCTAGGGAGTAGGGCGCGTAATCTACTTTTGATTTCACTTGTTTGACTTCAGATGTCACTATGTCTTCTTATTTTACAGGTGATTGGACAGCTAAGCAAATCCAAAATTAACCCAACAATCAAAAGTTGGAAAAATACGTTAAACATGCATACAATACATACCACCAAGGCAGACTGTATTGACATGTGCTTTTACAACATCATATTGTAATTTATGTGAGTTGGCCTCAGTGTTATATTTATTAGAAAACACATCTATTGATTGACATCTATTGATTAACCAATTACAATTTTGACAGTGACGTGTGTAGGTCAGTTATCCAGTTAAAAAAAACAACGTGCGTCGCCGCGACATGTAGTTACATTTTTCGAGAGGTGCACGTCAGGCTACGGCGTAGGGTCTGTATGTCTATGTACCTATGAACGTATGTGGCCACGGCGTAGATTTTACACAGAAACATTAATCACACTTTACGCATTGGCTTCATTTTTCAGCACTGAAAGTTGCCACTTGGTCATACCACGCCAAGAACATTACAGAAGCAGAGTGTTTTTCTTGCAGATTTTGTTGATTAGGCCATTTCTCCCGATGTTGTACTTCTACCATAAAAGTGAGTAGTCTACATAGTTGAATAGTTTCTTCCATTTAGTCCAGTTACGAACGACACGGATCAAAGATTTGGCAGTGTTTTAGTTGTTAAAATAGTGTAGCGATGTGATACAATCAGGAGTCTGGACATATTGTTCATTTTGAAAATGTACCGTATTCTCTACCCATTCCAGTTTCCTGTCCAAGCTGTGCAACGCCCCACAGCTCCGTCAAGAATAGACTTAGTGCCTATTTTTTAGCAGAGCCGCTTCTGGGATACGCTGCGTTACGGCTGGTTGAATCGAGAGGCTAGCCACGGTGCCCCTGGAACGCAGCGTAGTCACACCTAGTGGAATTTTGGGGTAACAACTGCATTACAAATGTCTAACATAGATAAGTCTTGTACATGTAGGTTGGTTATTTCAATAGAACTGTAAAGCAAAATCAGTTGTAGTTAATGCCTCTTTAGCAGTCATATGATGAATTTAGTAATATAGGGCACTAAACACTGTGCCTTCAAACAATAATAAAGAAAATCTACCTCCACAACTTGGCAGCTGTACAAATGTCAGTGTAAGCTCTCCTAGGTTATTACACATTATGATGTACACAACAGCTATTGGTCAACTATCTCAATTTCCATCAGTGTACACAATAAATAACCTCCACCTGGATAAGTGTTTGGCTTATCAGAATAATGTACAACCATGACACCTTTAAAAACATTCAAGTGGAACAAAATAAATAAGCAATAATTTCTTTTAACGATCCCTCATATGAAAATAAATACAAATAATGTTGCAATCAGAAATATGTTCCTGTCTGGGGGTTTGTGTGTGTTGCTGACCAATGCCAGTAACTTCTCCTTAACCTCAGCGGCTGCTGAGATATCAAGATGGAGCCTGTATCACAAAATGAGCTGAAGGCTGGGGTATGCCAACAAAAAGAACTAGTTCTCATTACGCGTTGTTCAGAAGATGGCCACATATGAAGCTGAGTGAGGAGCCAGCTGTCATAGAGAGAAGTGATATTGTTTTACACATGGAGTATCTCCTGGATGACACTCATAGTGTTGAACTTGTACACACAAAAAGCCGCAGATTTAGTTTAGCATGGGGAAAAGAGAGAGAGAGAAGGACAAACCCTGCCCACTTTCTCGCCTCCACAATCACTGCATGGCTGAAGCTGCTTATTAACTGGCTCTGGCAATATACATTACATTACATGTCATTTAGCAAACGTTTTAATCTAAAGTGACTTCCAATGAAGTGCTTTCTACCTGAAGGTACAAACTTCAAATAATCCAAATACTAAAAGAAAGACAAGCAACATGTACTGAGGATAATTGTTTACTTTATACATGTTAAAATGTATGGCTTTTCGATGAGCCAGTATTATGAATGGCCCTGATTGGTGCATCTGAACAGGGAGCTGTGGATTTTTGCAAATCGCCCTACAGGCTGTAGATGGTGCCAATGGAACCAGATTTTTATTACCTGCTTCATGTAGTTCTAGTGGAACATAGGGTCAGTTTCAGCAAATATGACAGAAAGTTAGTTTTATACAGTGAGGAAAATAAGTATTTGAACACCCTGCTATTTTGCAAGTTCTCCCACTTGGAAATCATGGAGGGGTCTGAAATTGTCATCGTAGGTGCATGTCCACTGTGAGAGACATAATCTAAAAACAAAAATCCAGAAATCACAATGTATGATTTTTTAACTATTTATTTGTATGATACAGCTGCAAATAAGTTTTTGAACACCTGTCTATCAGCTAGAATTCTGACCCTCAAAGACCTGTTAGTCTGCCTTTAAAATGTCCACCTCCACTCCATTTATTATCCTAAATTAGATGCACTTGTTTGAGGTCGTTAGCTGCATAAAGACACATGTCCACCCCATACAATCAGTAAGAATCCAACTACTAACATGGCCAAGACCAAAGAGCTGTCCAAAGACACTAGAGACAAAATTGTACACCTCCACAAGGCTGGAAAGGGCTACGGGGAAATTGCCAAGCAGCTTGGTGAAAAAAGGTCCACTGTTGGAGCAATCATTAGAAAATGGAAGAAGCTAAACATGACTGTCAATCTCCCTCGGACTGGGGCTCCATGCAAGATCTCACCTCGTGGGGTCTCAATGATCCTAAGAAAGGTGAGAAATCAGCCCAGGACTACACGGGAGGAGCTGGTCAATGACCTGAAAAGAGCTGGGACCACCGTTTCCAAGGTTACTGTTGGTAATACACTAAGACGTCATGGTTTGAAATCATGCATGGCACGGAAGGTTCCCCTGCTTAAACCAGCACATGTCAAGGCCCGTCTTAAGTTTGCCAATGACCATTTGGATGATCCAGAGGAATCATGGGAGAAAGTCATGTGGTCAGATGAGACCAAAATAGAACTTTTTGGTCATAATTCCACTAACCGTGTTTGGAGGAAGAAGAATGATGAGTACCATCCCAAGAACAACATCCCTACTGTGAAGCATGGGGGTGGTAGCATCATGCTTTGGGGGTGTTTTTCTGCACATGGGACAGGGCGACTGCACTGTATTAAGGAGGAGATGACCGGGGCCATGTATTGCGAGATTTTGGGGAACAACCTCCTTCCCTCAGTTAGAGCATTGAAGATGGGTCGAGGCTGGGTCTTCCAACATGACAATGACCCGAAGCACACAGCCAGGATAACCAAGGAGTGGCTCTGTAAGAAGCATATCAAGGTTCTGGCGTGGCCTAGCCAGTCTCCAGACCTAAACCCAATAGAGAATCTTTGGAGGGAGCTCAAACTCCGTGTTTCTCAGCGACAGCCCAGAAACCTGACTGATCTAGAGAAGATCTGTGTGGAGGAGTGGGCCAAACTCCCTCCTGCAGTGTGTGCAAACCTGGTGAAAAACTACAGGAAACGTTTGACCTCTGTAATTGCAAACAAAGGCTACTGTACCAAATATTAACATTGATTTTCTCAGGTGTTCAAATACTTATTTGCAGCTGTATCATACAAATAAATAGTTAAAAAATCATACATTGTGATTTCTGGATTTTTGTTTTTAGATTATGTCTCTCACAGTGGACATGCACCTACGATGACAATTTCAGACCCCTCCATGATTTCCAAGTGGGAGCACCTGCAAAATAGCAGGGTGTTCAAATACTTATTTTCCTCACTGTAAGTCTTAACTACTGCACCTTTAATGCTAGCCATCTTTGTTGTAGCAGCATAGTAAATGGCAGCTTATAACAGCACTGCAGCCAGTCACTTTATTACCAACATACAGGTACTCTCTTTGTGCCTGGTCTTTTTATATAGGAATAAAGTGCATCGGCAGGACTGTGAATGCATTTACTTTCCAGGAAAATAACATCAACCTTTTTTCAAGAAAACACAGTATTTATTTGCCATTAAAGTAATAGCATTTTCAAAGGAACATTGAATCCATAAATCCAGGCAAGGTACAAGGCACCGAACCCAACTCCTTGTTGCACCTTTAATGGGCAGCCCCCTCACTCTCACTGTCATCTCTCCAAGTAGTGCACGTATAGGTCCTCCTGAGCATGTGTGTGTGTTTCGGCCTGTGTGTGTTGTGTGTAACTGTAACAACAAAGTGTAAATGTGAATTTCCCCTTGCATGATTAATAAAAGTATGTCTTCTTCGTAAAAGGAGTACTAGCGACTCAGCTTACGGAGATAACTCTCTGTAGCTCTGCAAGGAGCTTCACAAAAACAAAAACAAAATAAAACGTATGTCATCAGGGTAAAATTGGCTCAAGCATAAGACTGCAAATATTTAATAGAAATACTGTGTTACAAACTGGAGGTGTGGGGTTTGAAAGAAGAGGCCATTTAGGAGGCAGGGGAGGTCTAATGAAATAGGCTTCCATGTGCATTATGGGAAGTGTGTATTGTAATTTTTTTTTTTATGTTTCTGATTGCATACATTACAAGAAGGCCTTTTGAATTGAACAACAAACTGGTGAATATAATGGCAACCATATAGAGCTTTGAGAAAGTCCGTTGCACTTAGTACCAATCACTAGTTTATATGTACATTGGGGCAAAAAAGTATTTAGTCAGCCACCAATTGTGCAAGTTCTCCCACTTAAAAAGATGAGAGAGGACTGTAGTTTTCATCATAGGTACACTTCAACTATGAGAGACAAAATGAGAAAAAATCCAGAAAATCACATTGTAGGATTTTTAATGAATTCCTTGGTAAAATAAGTATTTGGTCACCTACAAACAAGCAAGATTTCTGGCTCTCACAGACCTGTAACTTCTTCTTTAAGAGGCTCCTCTGTCCTCCACTCGTTTCCTGTATTAATGGCACCTGTTTAAAAGACACCTGTCCACAACCTCAAACAGTCACACTCCAAACTCCACTATGGCCAAGACCAAAGAGCTGTCAAAGGACACCAGAAACAAAATTGTAGACCTGCACCAGGCTGAGAGGACTGAATCTGCTATAGGTAAGCAGCTTGGTGTGAAGAAATCAACTGTGGGAGCAATTATAAGAAAATGGAAGACATACAAGACCACTGATAATCTCCCTCGATCCGGGGCTCCACGCAAGATCTCACGCCGTGGGGTCAAAATGATCACAAGAACGGTGAGCAAAAATCCCAGAACCACACAGGGGGACCTAGTGAATGACCTGCAGAGAGCTGGGACCAAAGTAACAAAGGCTACCATCAGTAACACACTACACCGCCAGGGACTCAAATCCTGCAGTGCCAGACGTGTCCCCCTGCTTAAGCCAGTACATGTCCAGGCCCGTCTGAGGTTTGCTAGAGAGCATTTGGATGATCCAGAAGAGGATTGGGAGAATGCCACATGGTCAGATGAAACCAAAATAGAACTTTTTGTAAAAACTCAACTTGTCGTGTTTGGAGGAGAAAGAATGCTGAGTTGCATCCAAAGAACACCATACCTATTGTGAAGCATGGGGGTGGAAACTACATGCTTCGGGGCTGTTTTTCTGCAAAGGGACCAGGCCGTCTGATCCGTGTAAAGGAAAGAATGAATGGGGCCATGTATCGTGAGATTTTGAGTGAAAACCTCCTTCCATCAGCAAGGGCATTAAAGATGAAACGTGGCTGGGTCTTTCAGTATGACAATGATCCCAAACACACCGCCCGGGCAACGAAGGAGTGGCTTCGTAAGAAGCATTTCAAGGTCCTTGAGTGGCCTAGCCAGTCTCCAGATCTCAACCCCATAGAAAATCTTTGGAGGGAGTTGAAAGTCCGTGTTGCCCAGCGACAGCCCCAAAACATCACTGCTCTAGAGGAGATCTGCATGGAGGAATGGGCCAAAATACCAGCAACAGTGTGTGAAAACCTTGTGAAGAGTTACAGAAAACGTTTGACCTCTGTCATTGCCAACAAAGGGTATATAACAAAGTATTGAGATGAACTTTTGTTATTGACCAAATACTTATTTTCCACCATAATTTACCAATAAATTAATTAAAAATCCTACAATGTGATTTTCTGGATTTTTTTTCTCATTTTGTCTCTCATAGTTGAAGTGTACCTATGATGAACATTACAGGCCTCTCTCATCTTTTTAAGTGGGAGAACTTGCACAATTGGTGGCTGACTAAATACTTTTTTGCCCCACTGTATGCCTTTCTTAACCATAATAATGTATGCAGGAAGGGAGAGTGCTTTTAATGTGGTCTTTTACCACAGTTTAAAGTACAGTGCCTTGCGAATGTATTGGGCCCCCTTGAACTTTTCGACCTTTTGCCACATTTCAGGCTTCAAACATAAAGATATAAAACTGTATTTTTTTGTGAAGAATCAACAACAAGTGAGACACAATCATAAAGTGGAACGAAATTTATTGGATATTTCAAACTTTTTTAACAGATAAAAAACTGAAAAATTGGGCGTGCAAAATTATTCAGCCCCTTTACTTTCAGTGCAGCAAACTCTCTCCAGAAGTTCAGTGAGGATCTCTGAATGATCCAATATTGACCTAAATGACTAATGATGAAAAATAGAATCCACCTGTGTGCAATCAAGTCTCCGTATAAATGCACCTGCTCTGTGATAGTCTCAGAGGTCCGTTTAAAGAGCAGAGAGCATCATGAAGAACAAGGAACACACCAGGCAGGTCCGAGATACTGTTGTGGAGAAGTTTAAAGACGGATTTGGATACAAAAAGATTTCCCAAGCTTTAAACATCCCAAGGAGCACTGTGCAAGCGATAATATTGAAATGGAAGGAGTAGCAGACCACTGCAAATCTACGAAGACCCGGCCGTCCCTCTAAACTTTCAGCTCATACAAGTAGAAGCCTGATCAGAGATGCAGCCAAGAGGCCCATGATCACTCTGGATGAACTGCAGAGATCTACAGCTGAGGTGGGAGACTCTGTCCATAGGACAACAATCAGTCGTATACTGCACAAATCTGGCCTTTATGGAAGAGTGGCAAGAAGAAAGCCATTTCTTAAAGATATCCATAAAAAGTGTCATTTAAAGTTTGCCACAAGCCACCTGGGAGACACACCAAACATGTGGAAGAAGGTGCTCTGGTCAGATGAAACCAAAATCAAACTTTTTGGCAACAATGCAAAACGTTATATTTGGCGTAAAAGCAACACAGCTCATCACCCTGAACACACCATCCCCACTGTCAAACATGGTGGTGGCAGCATCATGGTTTGGGCCTGCTTTTCTTCAGCAGGGACAGGGAAGATGGTTCAAATTGATGGGAAGATGGATGGAGCCAAATACAGGACCATTCTGGAAGAAAACCTGATGGAGTCTGCAAAAGACCTGAGACTGGGACGGAGATTTGTCTTCCAACAAGACAATGATCCAAAACATAAAGCAAAATCTACAATGGAATGGTTCACAAATAAACATATCCAGGTGTTAGAATGGCCAAGTCAAAGTCCAGACCTGAATCCAATCGAGAATCTGTGGAAAGAACTGAAAACTGCTGTTCACAAACGCTCTCCATCCAACCTCACTGAGCTCCAGCTGTTTTGCAAGGAGGAATGGGCAAAAATTTCAGTCTCTCGATGTGCAAAACTGATAGAGACATACCCCAAGCGACTTACAGCTGTAATCGCAGCAAAAGGTGACGCTACAAAGTATTAACTTAAGGGGGCTGAATCATTTTGCACGCCCAAGTTTTCAGTTTTTTATCTGTTAAAAAAGTTTGAAATATCCAATACATTTCGTTCCACTTTATGATTGTGTCCCACTTGTTGATTCTTCACAAAAAATTACAGTTTTATATCTTTATGTTTGAAGCCTGAAATGTGGCAAAAGGTCAAAAAGTTCAAGGGGGCCGAATACTTTCGCAAGGCACTGTATGCCAGCATAAGTGTCATGGACAAAGGACGTTTGTGTTACAGGAGATTGTGATTTTGTTATTACTGTTGAATTCATTAGAATGTATTATGAGAACAGAGCTCACCATTCATTATTTTTGTGAAATGTGTCTGATGCGTGATGACAGCGAAGAAGAACCAAAACTGATGTTGCACACTACTCTATGTTTGTGGCTTGCAATGCAAAACCTTGACTTAGTGTATATGGTTGTTCTTTATGCTTTTCTCATGCTGTGTAACAGGCTGTAATAATTCAATTCAATTAAATTTTATTTATAGTGTCAAATCATAACACGAATTATCTCAGGACACTTTACAGATAGAGTAGGTCTAGACCACACTCTGTAATTTTCAAGGACCCAACAATTCCAGTGATTCCCCCAAGAGCATGCATGAATGTGTAAGTGCGACAGTGGCGAGGAAAAACTCCCTTTTAGGAAGAAACCTCGGACAGACCCAGGCTCTTGGTAGGCGGTGTCTGACGGGACAGACCCAGGCTCTTGGTAGGCGGTGTCTGACGATGCCGGTTGGGGGTTTGATGAACAATGGCAAAAAAGAGTAGTTGTAATAGTTCATGGTGTCGTAGAGCACAGCAGGGCGTAACAGGGCGTGGCAGGGCGTTGGCCGGACATAGCAAGTCAACGCCGGGCATTGCAGGGTCTAATGGGGCACAGCAGGTTGTAGGGCAGGACCACGGCGACAGCTACCACCATGATGTAGGTGCCATCATGATCCAAGATGATGGATCATGATCTTGGGGGGACAAAGAACATACGGACTCCGGGGAAGCTCCCCGGAGCTAGGTTAATAACAAGCATTTCTGGAACATGAATACACATAGATGGAAAGAGAGAGGAGAGAGGAGCTCAGTGTGTCAAAGGAGGTACCCCGGTAGTCTAGAACTATAACTGCATAGGGAGGCTGTGTTCGACGATTGTGGCTACACACCTTCCCCCCGCCGGTCTAGACTAACGCTGCGACACCTTACTCCCTAAGGATGCGTAAGCTTTCTATGGGGAGAAGCAGTGATAGGATTGGGGTGCGCCATGACTGAGGCTACACACCCACCCCTGCCGGTCCAGGCGAATGCTGCAACTCCTAACTTCCTAATTATAAACTTTATCGAACAGGACAGTTTTAAGTTTACTCTTAAAAAGTGGTGACGGTGTCTGCCTCCCGAACCCAGACTGGGAGCTGGTTCCACAGGAGAGGAGCCTGATAGCTGAAGGCTCTGACTCCCATTCTACTTTTAGCGACTCTGGGAACCACAAATAACTCTGCATTCTGGGAGCGTAGTGCTCTAGTGGGACAATAAGGTACTAAGAGCTCTTCAAGATATGAAGGTGCTTGACCATTTAGAGCTTTGTAGGTCAGGAGAAGGATTTTAAATTCAATCCTGGATTTTACAGGAAGCCAATGCAGAGAAGCTAATACAGGAGAAATATGATCTCTTTTCTTAGTTCTTGTCAGAACACGTGCTGCAGCATTCTGGATCAGCTGGAGAGTCTTAAGAGTTTTATTTGAGCATCCTGATAATAGGGAATTACGGTAGTCCAGCCTGGAAGTAACAAATGCATGGACTAGTTTTTCAGCATCGTTTTGAGACAGGATGTTCCTAATTTTGGCAATATTACGAAGGTGAAAAAAAGCTGTTCTTGAGGTTTGTTTTAAGTGGGCGTTAAACGATAAATCCTGATCAAAAATAACTCCTAGATTTCTGACAGTAGTGCTGGAAGCCATGACAATGCCGTCCAGAGTAATTATATTTTCAGATAATGACGTTCGGAGGTGTTTAGCGCCCAGCACAATAACCTCAGTTTTGTTCGAGTTCAACTTCAGGAAATTGTTGGTCATCCATGATTTTATATCTTTAATGCACACTTGCAATTTAGCTAACTGACTGGTTTCGTCTGGCTTGATTGATAAGTATAATTGGGTGTCATCCGCATAACAGTGAAAGTTAATTGAGTGTTTCCTAATAATATTACCTAGAGGAAGCATATATAGAGAATAGAATTGGTCCAAGCACTGAGCCTTGAGGAACCCCATGGCTACCTTTAGCGTACCTGGAGGATTTATCGTTGATATTAAGAAATTGAGATTGATCAGAGAAATAGGACTTAAACCAGCTTAGTGTGATTCCTTTAATGCCAACTAAGGGTTCCAGTCTCTGTAGAAGGATTGTATGGTCAATAGTGTCAAATGCAGCACTAAGATCTAATAACACAAGTATGGAGAAAAGTCCTTTGTCAGCAGCAGTTAGAAAGTCGTTTGTAATTTTCACTAGTGCCGTCTCTGTGCTATGATGCTTTCTAAATCCTGACTGAAAGTCCTCAAATAGACTATACCTATGTAAAAAGTCACATAACTGATTAGCGACTACCTTCTCAAGGATCTTGGAGAAAAAGGGAAGGTTCGATATAGGTCTATAGTTGGTTAAGACCTCAGGATCGAGGGTGGGTTTTTTCAGAAGAGGTTTTATCACAGCTATTTTAAATGACTGCGGTACATAACCTGTTAATAAAGACATATTGATAATATCTAGTAATGAAGTGTTCACCACGGGTAACGCTTCTTTAAGTAGCCTCGTTGGGATGGGGTCTAAGAGACAGGTAGAAGGCTTTGCTGAAGAGACCTTTAGCATTAATTGTTGAAGGTCTATAGGAAAAAAGGAGTCAAAGTACATGTCAGGTCTTGTTGTTCTTTCTAGCACTCCTGTATCAAAAGGTGAACCGTTAGAAGTTGAGGGCAAAAGGTGATGAATTCCATCCCTAATTGTTATGATTTTATCATTAAAGAAGCTCATGAAGTCGTCACTACTAAGAGCTAGGGGAATAGATGGCTCAGTAGAGCTGTGACTACCTGTCAGCCTGGCTACAGTGCTGAAAAGAAACCTTGGGTTGTTCTTATTTTCTTCTATTAATGATGAGTAATAGTCTGATCTTGCATTTCTGAGGGCCCTCCTATAGGTTTTTAAACTGTCTTGCCAATCTAAACGAGATTCTTCCAGTTTGGAGGAACGCCATTTAGTTTCAAGTTTCCGTGAGATTTGTTTTAATTTGCGAGTTTGGGAGTTATACCAAGGTGCTAGTTTCCTTTGCTTCATCATCTTCTTTTTGAGAGGAGCAACAGAGTCTAAAGTCGTCCGTAGGCAGGTCGTAGCACTGTCTACAAAATTATCAATTTGGGAAGGACTAAAATTAGCATAAAGATCCTCCGTATATTAAAGCACGACATTCAGTTAATTGCTGTTGGAATATCTTCCTTAAATTTAGCTATAGCACTGTCAGATAGGCATCTAGCGTAGAAGGTTTTATTTAATTTCATATAGTCTGGTAGTAAGAATTCGAAAGTTATTAAAAAATGGTCTGATAATAAAGAATTCTGTGGAAATACTATTAAATCTTAAATTTTGATGCCAAATGACAGCACAAGGTCGAGGGTGTGGTTAAAACAGTGCGTGGCCTTATGCACACTCTGACTGAAACCAATTGAACCTAGTAGTGAGTTGAAGGCAGTACTAAGACCATTACTGTCAACGTCCACATGGATATTAAAATCACCTACAATAATTATTTTATCTGATTTTAGGACAATACATGACAAAAACTGAGAATTCAGATAAAAATTCAGAACATGGGCCTGGCTCTTGGTAAACAACAACAAATATGATTGGCTTTAATGATTTCCATGTTGGATGTTGAAGAATAAGAACAAGACTTTCAAACGAGTTATAATTTAGTTTAGGTTTAAGATTAATTAACAGATTTGAGTCAAATATGGCTGCAACTCCTCCTCCTCGGCCTGAGCCTCTAGGAATTTGAGTATTATTATGACTGGGAGGAGAGGCTTCATTTAGACTAAGTCAATCTAAGGTCTGAGTCTGCACCCAGGTCTGGGTCTGCACGGCGTGTCGCAAGTTCTCACATAGCACCTGGCTGCCGCGTCTATTGGGATGAATCCCATCCCTGCTGAACAGGGAGTCACTAATACTGTAGCTCTGTTTATATGTATGTACTATGTTTTTTTTCCTTCTATTATTGATATTTTTCTTATTGAAGCAGTTTTTTGTTCAAATATTCCTCTTGGCCACTTTTGTCGAAAAACGTATTTGAAATGCATTGGAGAAAATAAACACTTCTCTGTTCAGCTGCCTCAAACCAACCAGTAGCCTTTAGCTTTAGTGATGAAAGACAATGAGCAGTGTGAAATGTAACTGCTGCATCTAATTAGCATAGCCAGAGCCTTACACTTAGCTCTACTTAAAGTATCCTAACAAAGAAATAGTGACCCTGATAGATTTACAAAATAAAACAATGAATGCATATAGGCTGTGCTTTGATGTGTTGCACCATCACATGTTCTACCTAACTCTGCTTTCACATTAAAAGAAATGGAAGCAAGGCTATTATTTTCTCCTGAGCCAGTGTTAACCACTGCAATGCACACAGCTTGGATTTTCTGCCAAGTTCAAACAAATTTAATTTTCACCCCAGAAGTCTTGACCTCAACACCAAGGTCTGTAAGTTTGCCTTAAATCCAAAAGAAGAAGAAAATGTTCAGTTGGTCACAGACTGACAGCCAGTGCATCCAATCAGCAACGAGGAGTCAATGTCCAATACGTACCTACCTTTTTCGGTTTGGGTCTCACCAAATGTCATTTGTTTTTTTTGCTTTGCTGTTGTGTTTTGTGAAATGTTGAAGTGATTTCTGAAATGTTATGTTTTGTTTCTTGAATTGTTGTTTCGTTAAATGTTGAAGTGATTTCTGAAATGTTAAAGTGGTAAATGTGTAATAAATGTATTTTGCTTTTAAAACATTTGGTTCAATTATGACTGAAGTCATTTCTACTTGGCGTATTGCCGAAAAACACTACAAAATATTGATTAACTGGTATTGGTAAGACAACCAATTTCATTCTCTCAATGGAGCAGCAAATGGGCGCACATCAAATGCAACGTAACAGGGACGAGAGTAAAGATGGAAAGCTCCTAAAGCTTAGTTCCATATAAATGCACGGATAACTTGTTGTTTAGTCATTAGTGAAAAACAATATTGACCTTATAGTTGAAAAAGGAGCCTCATATAAGAATGACATTTCCTGCTATGGAGTCCATTCACTGACAAGATGGCGGATAGAGTAAACAACAACTGCTAAAGTGAGTTGTTAAAACCTTTCTTTTTAGTAAACTCTGTGTACAGAAACAATGTTCTCAATGCTGAGTTCATGTGTAGAGCCCCCGGTGATACTTTGAGCAAAGTCTCATGTTGTGTCGAGCCTTCTTAGTGTTTTAAAAATAGCGATTTTGCCGTCATTGGAAATACACCCACACTATTTACACATGCTTATTTTAATTATTTGCAACTGAAGAAGCATCTCACTATGATGATATCTGCCTTATTGACTTCCTTTGTGCGACATGCGCCATATATAGAAGTGAAGGCTCATTAAAGAGGTTTGCATATGGTGATGGGTAAAGTGACACTAATTAAGCTGCATATTATAAACATTCAATTCCAAAGGGAGACATCTAAAGCAGGCCATCTGCTGTTAGCAGAATGGACGTGTGAGCTCTAAGCTCAGCCAGAAACATCACGTTCATAATTTTCTGCAAACATATGTTATAAATATGATGTTATAAATGTTGTCTCCAATCAGCAAACAGTAAAGCTTATTCTGAGAATAATAAATGGTTTTCTGATGGTTAGGATTTTTTTTCTCTATCAAGCAAATGAAACATATTTTGCCATTGGCCACATTGGTGAGATGTATATGCTTTTGGTTGTAGTGATTATACCACTGTATGGTGTTGTTTTTTTGCTTTAACAAAATATAATTTCAAGAAAAACAACAGATTCATAAAACTAACTTGCCCTCAGGTTCAGTAATTAGCCAAAGTCGTCCGTAAAGGTGAGGCTAATTTATAGCCTGGGAAAACCCTGACGAAGTTCCGGCAAATTTGAGATTTGCTCTGCAAGTCCGTCTGGCCAAGAGCCCATTCACGCACCAATTCGCACCAATCACAACCGCAGAGGCAGGCTTTACACGATGATGATAGCGCAGCGACAGCAAGCAGCTTTTTGTATACATTCAACGGGAGCGTGTCTATGTTCCCCTCTTTGTATGAGACTGGGGAACATAGGACCCTTTTTCAAAAAAGCATCCTATGTTCCCCGGTCTGTTACTTTTTCCACTATTACTGCCAAATTCCATGGCAAATAGGCCTATGTAGGCCTACGGCTGTTTGACGCACATATGCAAATAGGCCTAGACGAGGAAAGATTAGGTCAGGGGTGGGTTAGGGTTAGCTAACCTAAGCTAACCCCCGAGCAGGGAACATAGGACCTGTGGAACATAGGACCCGGGGAACATAGGGATGACCCCCATTCAACATGGCGGCTACCGAAGCGCAGCAACCATGGATGTCTTAAGAGAAGCCGTTGATGATCGTTGGTCTGATTGGTTGAAGGACTATCCAATTGCGCCCAGAGGCATTTGAGCGGCGTCCGTTGGTGACGCCCCTTTGGAAATGGGCTGCGAATGAACCTTGACAGATCTCTCTCTCTCCACGGGACACAGTGGATTACATGTCTTCTTAGCACAACACATCATCCAAACGTTGTGCAAAATGAAATGCATTCAGTACAAACAGGAAAAACACAAAAAGCAATCACTGCTGATACCCTCTGTATTCCCTAAACCATCCCCCCCCCCCCCCCACGGGACTGCTGCCATCGTGGTTTAATTTCCTCCTTTTTTCTCCTATTTCATTTCTTTAATTTAAAAGGACAACGCACATCAATTAACATATCTGTAAATGTGCCAGTGTTAGCCAGCCGGCTAATTTAGAACTGCAGTTATGCAAGATGGTTTGAAACCAGTGAGTTGATGGTTAGGATTTACGGAGAGAAGACATCAAGGCGCCAAAAAGACAGCAACAGCAACAGAATAAGCATTCTCAAGACAGTGCGGAAGCCATGCGGAACAACAGGAAGCAGCAAAACATTAGTGCAGTTATACACCAACAATGTCCACTATTTAGGAGGCCTGATGTAGCTATGCAAGCAGGCAACACCAAGCAACAAAACACAGCCAAGCAATACTGATTGTAGGCATTTGTTGACACATGCAAACATACAGAGCAGCAATCAAGCAATAGGATATAGATAAAATACAACAATCTTGACTGAGATCTTGATAAAATGTTAAAAGATGCCGTTACAAGTTAGTAAAATTGTAGTCTATATCCACGATGTTCCACTTCCGTCCCTGCTCCAGTGCCGCCGGAAATGCCACAGGATGTCCTGCTATTCGGCCGGATGTCCGTTACCTTCCGCTATCTTTGTGTTGGAATTTTATACTCCGGTGGATTAATGAGGACTATGGTTAACTGCTCCTCAGATCTCTGCACTGTAAATAAAGAAAGCTAGCTTACGTCCATCATTTATGTCTGAAGCAGTATTTACAGTTGTGTTCAGAATAATAGCAGTGTGTTTAAAAAAAGTGAATAATGCTCAAAATCCTTAGAATAGCTTTTAATTCCATAATATAAATGCATTGGGAATACTGCACATTCAATTCCAAATCAAGACATGACCAAAATTGATCAGGTTTGTGTTATACCTTTACAGAAAGTGAAGAAAAAGGAATATTTGGCTGTTCAAAAAAAATAGCAGTATTTGCATTTTTCTTTACAAACTCAAACATTTACTGTATAAACTGAACAATGTCTCAAGGGTTTGCTTTACTTTGAATCACTGCACTAATATTTAGTTGCATAACCATTATTTCTGAGAACTGCTTCACATCTGTGTTGCATGGAGTTGACCGACTTCTGGCACCTGTGAACAGGTATTCCAGCCCAGGACCATTGGACTACATTCCACAATTCCTCTGTATTATTGGGATTTGCCTCAGAAACAGCATTTATTATGTCACCCCACAAGTGTTCTATGGGATTGAGGTCTGGGGATTGGGCTGGCCACTACATAACATCAATCTTGTTCATCTGGAACCAAGACTTTGCTCGCTTACTGGTGTGTTTTTTGTCTTGTTGAAAGACCCATTTCAAAGGCATTTCCTCTTCAGCATAAGGTAACATGACCTCTTCAAGTATTTTGATGTATTGAAACTGATCCATGATCCCTGGTATGCGATAACTAGGCCCAACACCACAGTATGAGAAACATCCCATAACATGATGTTTGCACCACCATGCTTTACTGTCTTCAGTGTACTGTGGCTTGAATTCAGTGCATGGGGGTCGTCGGACAAACGGTCTGCGGCCCCTAGACCCAAAAAGAACAATTTAGCTCCCATCAGTCCACAGAATGTTGCCCCATTTCTCCTTTGGCCAGTCAATGTGTCCTTTGGCAAATTTCAACCTATTCAGTACATGTCTTTTTTTTCAGCGATGGGACTTTGCGGGGGCTTCTAGCTGATAGCTTTGCTTCACGTAGCCTTCTTCTGATCCTAACAGTACTCACAGGTAACTTTAAGTCTTTGATTTTCCTGGAGCTGATCATTGGTTGAGTCTTTGCCATTTTGGCTATTCTTCGATCCATTCGAATGCTAGTTGACCATTTTTTCCCACGTCGTTCAGGCTTTGGATGCCATTTCAAGGCATTTGAAATCATTTTGGCTGAGCAGCCTATCATTTTCTGCACTTCTTTATAGGTTTTCCCCTCTCCTATCAACTTTTTAATCAAAGTCTGCTGTTCCTCAGAGCAATGTCTGGAACGACCCATTTTGCTGAGTATTTCAGTGTGAAATGCACTATAACCAGCATGCACAACATTTGCTTCCTTCCTTCCTTCCTTAAATATGGGCCATAACTGACAACTGTTTCTTCACAGAATCAATTACCTCACTAATTGAACACAACACTGCTATTATTTTGAACATACCCCTTTCAATTACAGATTAAATTAAACAAAATGAGCAGCATGCATGTCATGACTGTTGGGTCTATTGGTTTTCTTTGACTCTACAACACTTACTAGTAAATTATATGCCATGTAGAAATATCACTTCTACCAAAAAAATTGATTTATGAGGTTAGTGATGTTGGACTGCTATTATTTTGAACACAACTGTACATTTCTCACTCCATGATGATACTGATAATGTATCACATTTTACCCACGAGACAACATTTACCGGTATCTCAAGACGATGAAATGAAATTCACACGTAGTTAGTATGAAGTTGTTCAGATGTTCTGTTCTTCTCTTGGAGGCAGCAGCACAGCAAAGCAACATAGTGGAACACGGAGATGGTGTGGCAAGAAGAAATGTGAAACAAATGAGCGCACAGGATGGAGAAAGCACAGCCATGAAGTCAAAAGGTTCACATATTGATTGAAAGCAGTAAATCAATTTAAGCAATCGAAAAAGGAGTGAATTCCACTGAACAGAGACCAACAGCGGTTCAAGGCTAATTTGGCACTTTTTCTGTGAAGAAAGGCTGGAGTCAACAAACAAGAGAGTTGCAGGTGAGCAGTTAACCTTGGATCAAGGTTCAGGCTAAGAGGGCAAAGAACGTTTTGAAGCATGCAGTTTGAATTCAGTGCATCAAAACGCCTCCGTGAACGGCAGACTGTACCTTGTTGTTCCTTAGTCAGGCAACCTGCAGCTGCTGTATTTGATATAACATTGGATACAAGCTGCGTTCTTGGAGATAATGATTTCTGCTTTCCAACAATAGCACACAAAGTTCATAGAAGGATGTATTTCAATAGTCCTTTTACATTACAGAGAGTAATACTTGTATTTTCCCAACGCAACTCCATCCTGAGCATATTGATGCTCAAAAAGAAACACTCAAAAACACATTTCAAAACCCTGTGAGTGATATCATGAGTGAAAACCTTAGTGAAAACATATCAGCAACATAATATTGGAAATAATATTAGACACTCATGGATTATAACTAGGGCTGTCAATCGATTACATTTTTTTATCTAATTAATTACATACTCTGTGATTAATTAATCGAAATTAATCGCATACAAAATTAACGGTGCCTGAACCGATACTTTTTAAGAAAGTAAAAAAAGAAAAGAAAAAAGAGGGTACTAAACAACAGTTGGTGACATTAAAGAACGGCTTGTTTATTGCAAAGGCCATATGGTCAAAATTAAATGATTTAATAATAATGTATAACAATAACAATAAATTATTTCACTAGTAAATCTCTGCTCAATGACAAAAACAACCACCAGGTGGGAAAAGGACATTTACAATAACTTCAAATGCACCACGTGGATGTAGTTTACCAGTTTCATTGAATGCACCGTCTGTATTGTTTTTCCGATGGCAACTGCAGATTGTTACATCCCGGTGTTGAGTCCTCTACAGTAAAACACAGTCACACTTTACACCGTTTAGCGTTAGCTGTCAGCATTTTAACTGTTTTTAATCCAGCTGTTGGCTAGCGGTAGGCTAACGTTAGCTGCTGTCGAGTATAGTGTTAACTAGCTAGCGGTAGGCTAACGTTAGCTGCTGTTGACTATGGTGTTAACTAGCTAGCGGTAGGCTAACGTTAGCTGCTGTTGAGTATAGTGTTAACTAGCGTCCCGCGCAGCGGTGTCTGTGTAGCCTGTATCGTCTGTCTCAGAGCATCAGAGAGAAGAGCAGACATATCAGTGGCTCCAGATTTCGGTAGCCAGGGTTGGCAGAAAGAAGATTTTTACAAGTAAATGTTCCAATTAATGATCCAGGCAGCACATTCTCGTCTCCCTCCTTCATTTTACAGTCCAATGGAGGCTAGAACGGCTCCGGGTCAAACTGCAATATGGAATGGATTAATCTGCATTTTTTTTAACGGGCTATTTTTTCTCAGATTAATTAATCAAAATTAATTTAGCGTTATTTTGACAGCCCTAATTATAACATATCAACCCTTCCATTATACCAAAATGAATGAATGAAATCTTACTTAGTAGTATTGCTTAATGTTTTTTTTGTGTGGAAGCCCATAGGGGACTTAATTAAAAAAAAATATATATATAAACCTGAAAATGAAATTCCACAATAGCATAATTTGTGTATGTAAAAATTGTAACATATCAAGTTTATGTGTTTTTGATTAAAAATAAAAATGCAATAATCAAATTTGCATTTTCACATACTCGTACGGGTGTTGAGTGACATATTAAAATGAAAATAGAAAAGCCGTTACAGATTACATTTTCAAAGTCGTGTCCAGCTGTCCAGTAAACAATATTTTAATGTTCAAATCAAATTTGAAAATCAAAATGCAATATGAACAATGTTGCCTAATTTTCCATGTATGCAAGCATGTATGTAGGTCACAATTAAAATTAAAATGCAATTTCTAACTATTTAAAAAGTAAAACTTCATTTGACATTTCAATTTAACCTGCTCTAGTGTTACCAGCAGGGTTTTATTTTATAATACACCTAAGAACCAGCTGACGCCTGTAGGTAGGTTCCCACGTGCACAGCTACAGTCTATTCCAAGAGCGAGCAAGAGAGACAGAGAGATTGATTCATGTTGGTTTGTTTTTTGCACTATATATACACACACATACGTACATACAAAGTACAAACAATATATTTTACTTTGTACGTTTGTATATGCAATTTTGGTATGGACAGTTTTGTGTGTAAATACTGTTCATGTACTTAAGTTCTTCAATTCAATCTACTTTATTTATCCCGAAACGGCAAATTATTGCAGTCAACCGGTCACATAAAAGCAGACAAGAACAACACCATCGCAGTCATTCAATCAACCAACATGTCAGTGGAGTTAACCCAGGCAAGAGCTGCAAAGCACACACACAGGTTGCCAAAATAAAAGATAAATAAAAATAAATATCCAATAATAAAACCAACAAAAGAAATACATAAATCAAAGCATTATGCTTCCCCAGGATAACACGCTCTGGATTGTTACAGGTTGCTGCCATAAGATGCATTTAAAAGCCTAATGGCAGAAAGAATGACGGAATTCAAATATCTGTTGGTTTTACATGCATCAAGTGGATTCTTTGTTGTCCTCATCTGCCCTCTTGAGAAGTCCTGCAGCTGTCGGTGTACATAATGAAAAGCAAAGGGGAAAGTACACAGCCCTGAGGAGAGCCTATATTCGAGGTGATAACTTTGGACATGTGACCAATTACAAAAACTTGCTAAATGCTAAAGAGTGACAGTTGCCAATTTTTAACCAGCTGATGCAAGTCATCCGGGGAACTTTAACCGCCCGGGTAGTCTCGCTTTGCCAGACCTTCCTCCACAGCGCTGTAGAGGAGGGTCTGGCTAGTCCGCACAGCATTGGTTTATTGGCATTTCTTTAAACCAATCACAATCGACGCTAAACTCCGCACGGAGCCGCTGCAAAATAGCCTCGGGAAGGAACTTGTTTTGGTGGAACATGTGTATGTTCAAAGTAGGGCTGGGCGATATGGAAAAAATCAAATAATCACGATATTTTTGACCAAACACCTCGATGTCGATATTGCAACGATATTGTAAGGTTGATAATTGGTGCTTTCACAAAATATCTTCCACATTTAGATTTTAGATAAATAACCATCATAATGTGGATATAATGACTAAGTGGTTAAAGGCAAATAACAGAACAGCTAGAACAGTCTGGTAAATTCAGAAAATGACATCACTTGATATTACAATTCTTCAAAATCTAAGACATCTAGTCTCATATCACGATATCTATATAATATTGAAATATTGCCCAGCCCTAATTCAAAGGTTGTTTTAGTCGTGCAACAGAAAACTCAGATTGGACAGATAGTCTAGCTAGCTGTCTGGATTTACCCTGCAGAGATCTGAGGAGCAGTTAACCATAGTCCTCAGAAATCCACCAGAGGTTAGAATTCAAACACAAAGAAAGAGGAAGGTAACGGATACCCGGCTGAAAAGACATGCATCCGACGGAATTTCCTGCGGCACCGGAGCAATCCCCGAAGTGGAACTTCGTGGATATATAGACTACAGGCAGGGAAACGCCAACCTCTGGGTACTGCCGCCATTCATCTGCATGTATGGCAGTACAGAAAATCTGCAGACTTTCCCCTAACTTAGGGGATAGGTCTGCGTGTAGCCACCCTCTTATTGTAGGTTTAACACTTTACATATTAAATTGCATGGGGTTCTGCATGTTTGCAACATGGATTCAACACACTTGAGGTGCTTCGGTCAGTTGCCCCTGCTGGGCCTCATCATAAATCCTCACCCAAGACCTGTATTTTCCTCTAAACATCTATACTCTCAGCCAGCAAAACATGCAAAGCCGTATCATGCGTTGTAAAATACTATCTAAACAGATTCTCTGGCAGTTGTATGTCTACTGCACAACTGTCTTTTCTCAAACCTCGGACCACACCAAGGCATGCATCGATGCCCATGAGAAAGACATGGAGATGTGTGTGCTCACTCAAGCAGAGTGTGACCTGTTGCAATCCGATAGCTGCCGCAGCTGTAGCAATCATCTCAGGGATCCTGCCTTACATTCTCTCTCAGTCAGGGGGCTGAGCCATTTATAGTCTCTCTGTGGTATCCTGCTGTTTCTGTAATTGTTTGTACTCAGCCTCTCTTATCTTCTTTTCAGCAAAGACTGTGTATCTTTCTGCAGCAGACAAAGGTGCTTTTTCTTGATTTTACATATTTATTTGACTGCTGTAATATTTGGCACTTGTACGTGTTGTACAAAGAAATAAAACAGCCTGATGACAGTAGATTGAATGGACACACTTGTTTATTTGTACAACCATTTGAGAAATATCAGGTGTTTTGACAATCTCCCTTTTCTCCAAATTGTGTCTCCCTAAGCATCCTATATCCTAAACTCATGTCATCTATGCCTACATGACAAAACCATGTATTACGTTAATCATTCCCATAACACGTTTTTCATATTCACCAAACAATTCTTATACACTGTTTATAAGAATTTCAGAGATAATTCTAAGATATAGCATTTGTATATTTTAGATCACTTGAGGAAGGCTGCATTAAGCAATGGACCGACGTAGTGGGTGGACATAACAGGCAATCTAAGATTGTGATGATCACAATGGTGAAATGAATGAACAATTTAATTCAAATTCAAAAAGTTAATAAATTACCCATCAAATTGCCCTGAGGCCCTGGAGCAAACTCGTGTACTCTATACAGTACATTTTAATTTCCTTGAACTGTCAAACAATGTTTCTTTTCCCACACTGTATTGGTTTTTATACACCAAAGTGTTTTTTTTTTATTTTTATTTTTTTTTTTTATTTATTTATTTTTTTTTTAAATCGGTTTTCTTTTAAAACCTGATGATTTTATGACGCTTTTAATTTACTGCCTTTGTGAAGTGCTTTGCAACATGGATTTTAAAAAAAGCTCTATAAATAAAGATTATCATTATTACTAAAATGGATATATGATTTGCTATGATACACATGTCAGCAGGTAGGAAAACTGCAGGTGTGAAGGTGCAAATAAAAGGAGCGAGTGTATAGACAAAGAGCCCCACAGCTCGTAACAGTTATATTTCACAGAAGATGTAACTCTTTTCTAACACACAAACTAAAATGTAAGTTCTGACTCAATGTTCCACCATCCTATGCAATGTCAACTTACACCACAAATATTCCAAACACAAACCCAAAACGTACATGTAAATATGTGTATGAACCTACACACACAATAAGTCAGATTAAACCTTTCAGTACTAAAGATCTAAACTCAGGTCAAGGTGTATACGACTTTATTTTGGTGACCTGGTACAGAAAATCGGTCATAGTAGCTTTACCTGTCCACCAAAGTCTTGACGATTCAGTGCTGCCCGTCGCTCTTGATCCTACAGGCCACAGCTGTGATCAGTGCTGCTCCTTTCCCACTTCCATCCTCGGACTTGTGGAAAGTCACCTGGCACTGCGGCGCCAAATCCTGCAACGTCTCTTGCATGATGCTGGAGAAACTTTAGTAGAGTGAGGAAGGAGAGAAAATTAAAAAGGTTTAGTAACAGGAGTTACATGAAAATATGCCCCTCTAATGAGGTTTCTACAGGTTCCACCAAGTCAAATTTAAGACTTTTTAAGACCTTTTTAAGACCATAATGAATGGAATTTAAGACCTATCTCAAGACATCAAAAAAACAAAAAGCAAAGTCAGATGTCAGTCCGGAAACATTGTCTGAAACAATTCCCCGATTTCCTCATTGGCATTATAAGACTGGTGTCTACATTGGCTGCAAATGTTAAGTTGCAGGTTGGTCTCATTTGTAGTCGTAATACAGCTAATTATACAGTGGCACTCATGAGTTTATGAACCCCTGCTAAAGTTGACTAAAAAAAGGAATGAAAAAAAAAACATCTGTTGGAAACTGATCTTAATGCCTTAATTAAAAAAATGAGGAAAAATCCAACCTTTAAGGACACCAATTTTCTTTATGAATGAATAATGTATCGTAAATAAATAAATGTTCTTCCTTAAAATACAGGGGGCATAAGTAAGTACACCCCTATTTTAAATTCCCATAGAGGCAGGCTGATTTTTCTTTTGAAAGGCCAGTTACAGTGCCTTGCGAAAGTATTCGGTCCCCTTGAACTTTTCGACCTTTTGCCACATTTCAGGCTTCAAACAAAGATATAAAACTGTAATTTTTTGTGAAGAATCAACAACAAGTGGGACACAATCATGAAGTGGAACGAAATTTATTGGATATTTCAAACTTTTTTAACAGATAAAAAACTGAAAAAAATTGGGCGTGCAAAATGATTCAGCCCCTATAACTTTCAGTGCAGCAAACTCTCTCCAGAAGTTCAGTGAGGATCTCTGAATGATCCAATGTTGACCTAAATGACTAATGATGAAAAATAGAATCCACCTGTGTGTAATCAAGTCTCCGTATAAATGCACCTGCTCTGTGATAGTCTCAGAGGTCCGTTTAAAGAGCAGAGAGCATCATGAAGAACAAGGAACACACCAGGCAGGTTCCATATACTGTTGTGGAGAAGTTTAAAGCAGGATTTGGATACAAAAAGATTTCCCAAGCTTTAAACATCCCAAGGAGTACTGTGCAAGCGATAATATTGAAATGGAAGGAGTATCAGACCACTGCAAATCTACGAAGACCCGGCCGTCCCTCTAAACTTTCAGCTCATACAAGGAGAAGACTGATCAGAGATGCAGCCAAGAGACCCATGATCAGGCACGGCGCCAGGATTCCAGTTTTGGATGGGCCAGACCAATTGTGGGTGGGCCTTAAATTAAAAACATTATCAAATCACTGTTTTAACACAAATACAAATGACTGACTAATATACTGCTATATTATCTGTGCTTACATAATAGCTTGATACTCTTTCAATATGTTGTTGCATTGTAAAAACGTTTCGGTGCATAGGACGGACCTATCCGCGATCGCTGTCCATGGTTCTGACCAAAGAAGAGCGCTTTGGAATCTCCATTACGCACCATACCTGGCTGTGCTAATAGCGCATCGCATCTCTCTATAGACTGTAAAAGTGGTCAGGCATCTAATATTTCCCCGAAACATATTTTAGTTCTGCTCGTATAACATGAGGCCAAATATTTTACAATTCTGTTTAATTGTTTTAAGTTTTCAACAATACAGATCAGAAACACTGCCCGACAGTTTCAATCAATAGCCTACTCGGGGACAGTTCATTGACAACGTCATCTGTCATGTAAAACAACAATACTCAAGTTATTTCCTACCGTGACAAACTGTTACTTTAGTGTGATTCATGTTATTATCATGTTTAACAAAAGGAAATAAATCACATTAATAAGCCCTTAAGCATCATTGGCCATAACAAGAGAAAACCATGAGGGAAAAATAACTTAACAGTAACAAGCTGTTAGAAATAGAAATGCGCCTGTGGCTCTGTAGCGAGAATCGATTATTTTTATCCATATATCTCATATAATGACATAATACAATGCAGCCAGAGTAGCCTTCACATACATTACTGTTATCCTCTGGCGGTCCTACACAATTAAACTCGCTAAAGCAGAAGAAGCGACCACGGAAAGAGTAATTTCCTCTTTTTCTCTCAGTTATATTAGCCTACTAAATTTCAACATGTACTGAAATCATCTGTGTTATTAGGTCGCCTCGCAGTCACACACACACACACACACACACACACACACACAATAACGCATTTCAGAAGCCATTATGGCTAACTTATCAGGCTAAAAAATAACTTGAAAACAACTGGGTAGGCTAAATTACATTCATATTACACTATATACACCAAACGTGAAAATAGATAGGCATGGGAGAGAGTATGAGAAGAATATTCATTCATTGCAAATCAATTTTTTTTTAACAGAGCAGTAGGAAAAGGCATGCTGTGGCCTACCTATCTCTCCGAAATTACAGGAGTAGTCGGCGGGGTTTGCTTTTGAAAATGTCAATGATTTCATCAAAGTCGAGAGTTACTGTAAGCTCTCTCTCAAATGTCAACAGACAGAGGGACATCAGGCGAGAAGTAAGCATAGTGCTCCTATTTGGTGTTTTAATCCGGTTGACACTGGAAAAGACACGTTCAACTGTACAGGATGTCATTGGCAGTGTTATCAAAGCTTTTAAGAAAGCATGCATATTCGGGAAAACGTCCTCATTGCATATGTCCATCACTTCAACGAGACTTTTGAGATGTTCTCCTCTTTTTTTCTTCCTCTCTATGAGTTGCACAAACACTGCGAGCTCCGACTCTGATATGGTTATGTGGAAGCGCTTCCCTGCATCATTGAGAGAGTTCGCTATAGTGGCCAAGGTGGTGTCATTTGTATCAAGGCTAGGGTACATCAGGATTGCCGCAGATGCCATGAGACCATAGGTGTCACTGTGGAATCGAGTGTTCAGTTCATTAAGCTGACAGTCTATTAGCGCGTTGGGGGGGGGGATTGGGTACATCCCAGTTTGACATCACGACATCATGATCCTCCATCATCTTATTTGTTGTTGCCAACATCTCTGAGAACGCACAGTCACCGGAGTGAATGTTTGTCAGTTCTTGTTTGAGGTTCTCAATCAAATCAACTGTGTCGGTCACTGATGTGGTGATGGACTGGAGGCTTTTAGACGTGAAGTCTGATTTACTGAACAACTGTTTAAAAAGTACAAGGAGGAATATGAACTTTTTTGTTCTGATCTGCTGAAGGAGTGACTGTGCCTCAAGCTCACTCTGTCCCCCTTCTTCCGCGTACTGTGCCAGCACCTCCACGATAACATCATACAGAATGAAAACTTTTGTCACTGCGGCCGATCTTGAATCCCACCTGGTGTCACACCCTCGCTCCAATTCCAATGACCTCTGATCGGGCCGCATCTCTTTTTGCGCATTAAGGAAACGGGCATGACGTGCGCTGCCGCACATGAAGGTGTGCAAGGTGTTGAGAGTGTCGAAAAAAGTTGAGGCATCCAGCGATGTCCGGGCCACAGCTGACAGGACGAGGTTTAACCTATGAGAGTGACAGTGCACATAGACGGCGTTTTGAAAGGTGCCCTTAAGGATGGCTTGGACACCCCCCTTATGCCCAGCCATTACCGATGCACCATCAAACCCAAAACCAACGCAAAGGCTAGGGTCTAGTTCAAAAGGTGCGACAACTTCCAATATTTTCTGTGCTATCGCATCAGCAGTCATGTTGTCTGTGGCTACGAGGCCAACAGCGCGTTCTCTCACAGTCCCCATGTGTACATACTGTAAGCAAACGGACACCAGCTGATTTTTAGATACATCCTTACACTCGTCTGCTAAAATAGCATAGAAAGACCCCTCATGCAGTTCACGTTTAATCCGTCGCAACAGGAGAGTGCACGCAGCATCCAACAGGTCATTCTGAATTTCGTGACTGAGCACCTTTGCATTGCTAGGGATCGCATCTAGAGGCTCTTGAGTTGCTTTGTCATGCCTGCAGACAAGTCTATAAAATTCCAGGAAATTACCTGCGTTATGGAGCTCATCATTCTCCCGGTTGCCACGCAGGGGTACTTCTTGTTCTTCTGTCTGCCATCTGTGTTGTTGAGTTGATGGATGACAGAGCCTCACTCAGACACTGACAGGCTGTAATTGTTAAATTTATCCAGTGCAAACCTGTGCGATTTGCTATTTTGGTGCTTTAAACAAGCATGATTGAGGTGCTTCCAGTCTCGGTATCCAGTCTGGCTAAACTTCTCCTCCCTGCCCTGCTCACCAAAGTGCCTGCACATCTTACAGAAGACTGCATCCTTCCTAATGCTGTACTCAAGGAAATTGTATCTGCTATACCAGTTTGTGGAGAAACTCCTTGCTTTGTCACCTATCACTGTGACCGGATACTTTAGCACTGGTTGAGTTGTGGGCTCATCCACGGAAGACAGATCCACAGGGCTGCTATCGTCCACTTGCGAGGCAGAGGCACTAGCACCGGCGCTGGCCGCGCTGGCCGTGCTAGCCACGCTAGCATCTGGGGCCGGGGGTGGCAGAGACAAAGATGTGCTGGGTGTTGTGGATCTCAGCTCTCCTTCATCTCCTGGCTCCGAGACCGTTCGTGAACGTTTAAGGTATCTAAACAACGACTGTTGCAACATTGTCCTTTGAGATGATTTTCACACCTGATCACTTGGAGCTAGCCTAGCATACCCGCCATAATGACAAGCTACATCCGATCCAGAACCTCACTGTCTGCGCAGAAACATCAAAATAGACATTACCAGCTTTTTAAAATTGTTTTTGAAAACTAAACATTTAGACTATTTTAGCACAAATTATGAGATTATTTGCCAATTTTTAATAATTCTTGACAAAATTAAAATATATTAAGTTTATTTTCTTTAAGAAGAAAAGTTTTGGGTGGGCCTGTTGAAAAGTGTGTGGTCCTAGGCCCGTCAGGCCCACCCATAACGCCGTGCCTGCCCATGATCACTCTGGATGAACTGCAGAGATCTACAGCTGAGGTGGGAGACTCTGTCCATAGGACAACAATCAGTCGTATACTGCACAAATCTGGCCTTTATGGAAGAGTGGCAAGAAGAAAGCCATTTCTTAAAGATATCCATAAAAGTGTTGTTTAAAGTTTGCCACAAGCCACCTGGGAGACACACCAAACATGTGGAAGAAGGTGCTCTGGTCAGATGAAACCAAAATCAAACTTTTTGGCAACAATGCAAAACGTTATGTTTGGCGTAAAAGCAACACAGCTCATCACCCTGAACACACCATCCCCACTGTCAAACATGGTGGTGGCAGCATCATGGTTTGGGCCTGCTTTTCTTCAGCAGGGACAGGGAAGATGGTTCAAATTGATGAGAAGATGGATGGAGCCAAATACAGGACCATTCTGGAAGAAAACCTGATGGAGTCTGCAAAAGACCTGAGACTGGGACGGAGATTTGTCTTCCAACAAGACAATGATCCAAAACATAAAGCAAAATCTACAATGGAATGGTTCACAAATAAACATATCCAGGTGTTAGAATGGCCAAGTCAAAGTCCAGACCTGAATCCAATCGAGAATCTGTGGAAAGAACTGAAAACTGCTGTTCACAAACGCTCTCCATCCAACCTCACTGAGCTCCAGCTGTTTTGCAAGGAGGAATGGGCAAAAATTTCAGTCTCTCGATGTGCAAAACTGATAGAGACATACCCCAAGCGACTTACAGCTGTAATCGCAGCAAAAGGTGGCGCTACAAAGTATTAACTTAAGGGGGCTGAATCATTTTGCACGCCCAATTTTTCAGTTTCTGTGTAAACAGTTTGAAATATCCAATAAATTCCGTTCCACTTCATGATTGTGTCCCACTTGTTGTTGATTCTTCACAAAAAATTACAGTTTTATATCTTTATGTTTGAAGCCTGAAATGTGGCAAAAGGTCGAAAAGTTCAAGGGGGCCCAATACTTTCGCAAGGCACTGTATTTCATGGATCCAGGATACTATGCATCCTGATAAAGTTCCCTTGGCCTTTGGAATTAAAATAGCCCCACATCATCACATCCCCTTCACCATACCTAGATATTGGCATGGTTTTATTTCAGTTAGCCTAATAGCTGGTTTGATTTGCATTCTGAGATGATCTTATGGAAAGTAACCCAAAAAAAATTCTAAAGTGCCGCGGGAACATTTCAATGAGCATGAGAGGTAGCATTACATTGACATAGGAACATTAAGAACTGCTTGTTTGTAGAACACAATACCTCAGCAAATTTTAGACTTTTTAAGACCCATAGAAACCCTGTAGTAGTAGAGTATGAATAAATGTAAAGTAGCTGTGGTAACTCAAAAATTAAGAAAACTTAAAAATATCAGCACGCTCCTGATATGGATTTGACCTTCCTTATGGTCCTGCAAGTGGTCCTTCAATTATGTTGATGACCTTCTGTAAGTCAAGGCCAGCTGCCAGAGCACAGGAAAACATTTTAGCTGCACCACATCAATTAACAACACTAAGTTAGGACTTTAAAATCGATACTTCCGTGCCCTGAAAACCAAAGGCTCTGGTCAACTAATGCAGACTTGTTTATTACTTTGTGTTTGGACATGATTGCTCCTTACTGAGGGTGTGTCTTATAAAGGGTGCCGTCCACTCCCACGGTGATGGAAAGCTGATTCAGGTTGCGGTTCTGTCGTATCTTGTCGACCACAGCAGCTAAACCAGCACCACAGAGCTGAGCTGCACGGCGTGACACCAAACTGCACACTTCCTTCACCAGTACGGAGTCGTCGCATGTGGAACTGGTGAGGCCCAGGTGCTGCAGAATTGAGCGGATCTGTCGCATGGCCAGGCGGTCACTTTGGGGTCAGAGAGAATCAGGATTATACACATGAGACAGCTCGTACTATGTATGTTAAGGACTTTGGTTGTTGCATTGATTTTCATTTATTTAAATTTGCTTTAAAGGGGTGATATTACTGTAGGTTGAATGCCATTGTGCTGTTATGGAGACAAAACACTGTTAAACTGCACTTCATCCATATAAAAAAAAAGAAAGAAGGTTTTATGCGATAGTTAGCACTATCATGTTGATAATGTAAAGCTGCTTAAAGATGTGTGACCATGTGTGACCACTGATTTAGGCCACCGGCGTCAGATTTATGTCGTGATAATATATGCTTCATCAGGCTCACAGTATTTCAGTAATATTTGGCACAATTTCTCAGTCATGAGATTTCTAAGATGAGACATTGTCTGTCCCAAAAGCAGAAGCACAATATCTCGGAAATCCCAAGAAATTGACGTGTTTAAATCCCCCCTTCAGACACATTTAACCCTTGTGTCAACTTCAGGTCACATTGGCCCGTTTTAAATGTTTCTTTTATATCAGAAAATATTGGACGTAGAAATAAGCGCTGGAAATGTGTAGAAGAAAAATTAAAAAATTTAAAACGTTGGAAAAAGCAAAAACAAATTGTGAAAAAAGGCATCACAAATGTCAGAAAAATAAAGTTTTTTCAAGGTTGAAACGAAGACAACACAAGGGTTAAAAGTATGTTAAAAATACTCTTTTATGATTAATATTGTGTTTAACATGGTAACAATTAAAAAAAAAACTTTTAAAAAAGGGACTGGAAGCACATCTATTCTTTCTTCCTCATTTAGAATTTCTAGATCTGGCCTCGTCCCGCCACGCCCCCAGGAAGTGTGCTGGGATTTAAAGCTAATTTCACATAGTGGCCAAACAATGGAATTACAACTTCTGTGTCGGTCAAGTGATGCCATGAGGCCCAAAAAGACTTGTTTTCGATAGATTCACATGCAAAAGAGACGTATGTAAATCAGTGGATACTGTATACTTTCATGGCTTTATGCGCTACTGATCAACTCTCTTGGGAATGACCGGTAAAAGAGCAGCGTGCATTAAGATGGCTAGACACTGTGAAAACATCTCTCTACAAGTCAGTATAGTCAAGGTCAGACATTTAAGGGGACATTAACATGAGAAAAACTTATTTTTGAGTGGACTTTAAGTAGCCTGGTCCTACCAGACTCTGGTACATTTCATTTGTACAGAGAGTCTGGCCTCTCTCCATTGACAAGTGTTAACTTCCTTGAAGGCGGGTACTCTGTTGAAGTTTAAAACTATTGGATCTGCCCAGAGCCACTCTGGATCTGCCATAACCAATCGCTAACATTTGGTCGTGACGTATGTCACGCGCATGTGCAACAAAAGGGGAGACCGACAAAAATCGGCTTATATTTAGCATTAGCATCGCTAGCGTTAGCCTTAGCCTACTCCTTCACCACTAACGGAGCGAGCTGGAAAATCAAACTGTTCCTGAACCCCGTGGGGAGGAGGGCCACAACATCATGGCCCCCAACACAACTCAGCAAAGACTGTTCTTGCTCGGGCTTTAACTTCTGGATATTCGGCAGCGTTGCCACAACGGACCGAACGGCTTCGCTCGCATTTTCTCCGCCGCCATTACATCAGTACAACTCTAGCGCACGTCCTCAACGTCATCGTTCTCAGCCACTCCCTCTGTTCGCTGATTGGACCGCCAAATATTTGGCCGGAGAAAACCCAAGAATATAACGCAAACCCAGATGGACTTCTGAAGGGAAATGAAAATTGAGCGGAAGTATGTAGGAGGGCGGAGCCAGGCTAGACTTTAAGGTTAAAATTCAGCTATAGTCAAAATGCATTGGTCACATTTCAAGCAACACTAAATGCAACAAAAAATATGCATCAACCTATGGGTTCCCAACCTGGCCACTTCAGTGTATTACCATTACCTTACCATATCACTTTTTACGGTTGTGTGTTGAATCGATGGCGTACCCTCGCAGATCCCTCTGCGTCTACGCCGGACCCTACGCCGTAGCCTGATGAGCACCTCTTGAAAAATGTAACTACACGGCCGTGGCTTGGTAGCGTTGCATTTCCCCCCTACTCATTTCCTGTTTCTCCTTCTCCATAAACAACATTAAATCAAACTTTTCCTGCTCCAGATTTCCCACCGTGGTCAGAAAGAACAGGGGAGACACTTTGTTTCTCTCACTATGACTCTAGAGTCAGTACTCACTCCAAAGCTAATCGCCGTCACTCTCTCACTTCTCCCTCGCTCTATCACACACTCCCCCCACACACACATATGCCCGTTCAACACACACACCAGCTCACAAGTATAAACATCAGGCCAATTACATAGGCTACGGCGAAAGCTCTGCGTGGAGCCTCCACAGGACCATAAAAAGGCCTTTAGTCTGGTATACACTGTCACCATCTTTACCATGTCAGTGGTCTCCAAATACTTTACTCTAGTTTCTTACTCATTCTTTTTCCGTTTATGCACCTCCTATTATTTATGTTACTGTATATACTTTATTTCTGTTGCTTCTGTTGTACAGCTGCAAAAACCAAATGTCCCCTTGTTTATTTCGCTGGGGAGCAATAAAGGTGTAGTCTACTCCTGCACTAGGTTGGCGTGTCCATTTGCACCATTTTTGGTATTTTGTACCCACATGGTTGAATGCAATTAAGTCCCTTCAGATAAAAGCTGAGCGAAATTACTGCAATGCAATTATCTAACTATAAATCGAGGACCATCTGTTTGTGTGTGTGTGTGTGTGTGTGTGTGTGTGTGTGTGTGTGTGTGGGTGGGTATGCGGTAGAACTTAGCTAGAAAAGAGAAAGTGAGCTCAGTAACTTTTTTCCTGAATAAGAAAGGGCCTAAGAAAGGCTGCAGCTTGTTGTAAATCTGTTGTTTAATTAAAAAAAAAAAACAGACACTATAACATATTAAGTTGCAGAAGATTCACCACTGCTAAACAGAAAGCAGAAGACAACGTCATGTAGTAGTACAATGTTTTCCTCTAAAGTATAAGTATGCATATATTAATTGCTTGGGGGGGCTTTTGTAAGTTATTTTGGGGTACAATGGTTCTGGAGAAAGCTATAAGCAGCAATACCACAGGCCAAGCAATCGGCTTGTTCCAAACAGTCACGTTTTGAATGGGCACTGCACTGGTGCCAATATAATACGGAAGCAGTCAGGTGGTGTGTTGTCTTGGCTGAGCACCAACCAACTTGTTTCCTTGTGATTGGCGCTGTTTATATTCAACAAATCATAGTTTTTGAATAAAGATTGACATTTTTAAAATAATGCTGCTTCCTAGATGTATATGCCTTCATGGCGCTTGAACCTGCCGTCTGTGGCTAGTGGATGCCACACTTGTTAATAACCAATTTGACTAATGTGATCTCATTAATAGCTTTGGCACATCTTTAATGCCCTGTTTTGTTTGTGGCTTTGAGATTTAACTGCAAAGGGTCACAGGTGTTTTTCAATTCTTACTGTTTTTATTTTAGCTGTGGTAAGTGACCACAGTTACAATGGTAAACAAAATAAAGATGAGCTAAAGAGAGCCACTGAGACTAGTCTGTAATACTCACCTTTCAATCTGTGATAGGAATTTTGTCTCGAAGATGCACCGGGTCTTGAGTCGCTCAGACAGTTTGCCTCGGAACAATAAGCCCTTGGCAGTAAAATCCATGAGCACATTCCTCACTATCTCCCCCAGGTACATGCCGCTGATCATCTTCTCATACCTCAGAGAAAGAGACACACAAACTAAAAACTTTCCACAGCAACACATTGGTTACATTCGCAAGATTCACATTTATAAAAGTATTTACTAGTTCTATCATACTATAAACATTTATTTTATTGTGGGAAGACAGAGAAAATGTGCTTCTTTTTGGTGGCTCTTTGGTACAGGGGTAATACAAAAGCATCCGAACAGCATGAAAACCAAGGTACTCTTGTTGAAGAAAATATTAAAAAGCCTTTATTGATGCGGCTAATGCTATTTTATTTTCTTCAACAAGAGTGCCTTGGTTTTCATGCTGTCCTGATACTATTTATTTAATCAAACGAAATAGCTCTAACTTTATTTTAATGAATGAAAGTTCAGACCGCAAACAATGATGTGTCGTTAGCCGAGTTCTAACACAGGTGGGTTTAGTGGACATGTCGTAGTAGGAAAAGCACAGGTGTATTCAATAACTTTAATGATGGCTGCATTCCACTTAGGAGAGGCCCTGGCTCACTGGAATACCTTACTGGGACACTTAAATGGAACTGAGCCATCGTTGACGTTATTAACTACACCTGTGCTTTTTCTACTATGCCAAGTCAACAAGTCTCCTGTGTCAGGGGCTACAATCAATTATGCCCACTGATAACAGCTGCTATCATCAATGTTCTCCCTGATATGTCATAGAGACATTTTCATAACAGACAGTCCAGACAAGCTTCTTTCAAGAGGAAAAACCAACTGCTCCAACTAATAATAATGTGGTTCTTACTGTAAGGCACAGGAAGCATACAAAAGACACATCATGTGTGTAGTGCTATTTCTTTACATAACGGAGTGAACCTACTGTATGATGTGAGCCAAGCATGCATGTGCACGGTTAAATTGTGGCTTGGTTTGAAGGTTAGGCTATGTAACCACTGTTCCTACGGTGGCAAGTTTACATAAATTGTGGTCAACTATACATTTAAAATGAGAGGGTGATTTGCTGCTCTTTCATCATTACGAGTTGACAGCTAGCTATAGACGGAGAAAAAATGTCATTCACTGTGCTGCTCAAACACCACCGCGGCAGCTACCTGCAACTTTTAGGGTGGAATGTTTTTTTGATCCTCAATGAGAGTCTGTATCCTTTGGTTTGGCTGATGGGCCATTAATGCATCACCCCTCCACCTCTACAGTGCTGCGTAATGTCTATAACAGCAAGGACACACAACCCCCCCCCCCCCCCCACACACACACACACTATTCACAGCCAGATAGCTTATCTAACAGTTTGAACAAATCTGGTGTACTTTTAGGAGTGTACAGTAAAATGGGCTATTTTAGAAAAAAAATATGTTCACGCTGCCACCTGACGCAGCAATAGTCCGGTCATTTTCTCGGTGTGTCGTTCAGTTCAGTGAACAGTTAACACAAAACCTAAGAGGTTTCTGTGAGCTAAATAATATTCTATTTGGTTCTATCTGATCTGAGTTGTAATAGCGTATAACCCGCAGCGTACAACCTAAAAAGCATGAAACAAATGTTAAAATATCGTAATAAATTTCAGCATTTTTATTTTGGCAAGTAAACTAAATGGTAAATATAATCACGGTGCAAATGATTACATTATCACATTTTGTCTAATGAGAGAAGGACAATAAGTCTCCTCAGCATTTCAATTTGTCTCTCTATCTCTCTGTGTGCAGTCGTTCAGGTCAGTCGGACTGGCTTCTCCTGAGAAATGTGATTGATTCCATTATTTTCTGGCTAATAGAATCACATGACAGGCAATGTGTATGTCATCTCCCTTTAGGGTATGACCAAACTAAAAGTGACACACTAGTTAAAGCCACCAAAGATAAATGCCTTGCAAGTATGTAACAGAGTTGGTGAGACACAGGTGGGCAGAGTAAAAAGCAAAGTTTGAATCAACTGTGACCTAGAAGGACAATCAGAGGGGGGTAACAAACCTAAAATCTGCTGTGCATTGAATATAAACATAAATTGCAGCTTATTATTTACTGCTGAAATAAAACTGATGCAGCTCAGGCAACAATCTGTACCATTGGTGAACCTCAACTAATCAAATCAAATAGCAAACTGTGTTTGGACTGACTGCATGGTTGATCTGCCCGAAATTGGCTGAGAGGTGTTGGCAGTGTCTGGTGGTGTCTGTGTTGCCATAGGGACATAGACAGGTGACATAAGCTGGGGGAGTTTCTGTGTCCTCTGGGTTTAGACGCTGCTCTCTACTACAGTGCTTCTTTTCTTATCCTCAATTCTTTGAAAATTTCTTTAACTAAAGTGACCAAAATGTTGCATTCAACTAGCATTAATTGTAACTTTAATGCAAATACTGCCCACACTCTGGGTACATAATGGAATAAACTAAATACCCCAAAAAATCCTGTTGAAATACTTTAGTCATTTTAACAGGAATGTTTTTGCTAAAATATTGTTTCTTGTTTAGCCCCGGGTGCCTCCATCCTGAGAACTTGTGCAGTGCTTTGAAATTAGCATCCTGTGTCTCTAAGAGAGCCTGCACAGTGTCCCTGCTGCTTCCAGATAGCTCCAGGAATCTCAGAGGATACATATCTTACATGAAGATAACGATCTCACTCAGCACAGACTTTTTATTACTACCATTACTGCTTTAATCACATAAAATAAAATGTACATACCCTTTTTCACATTTTAGATAACAAATACAGTGCTAAATAGACAGCTCCCATAAAGTGCAATTTACACAGATCTTTTAATTTGAGCCCAATTCTTTTTTTACAGAAATGATGTGAAAGGCTCCAGCTGTTCTCTGTCGCTAGTGGCTGTCTCAGACTGTCTGTCCTTGGCACCCTCTCGCTTATCACTAGTGTATACTGTATTTCTGACTACATGTGATGCTGACATAATTTCATAAATGTCATAAATTACCCATCCAATACCTCTGTTTCCCAGGATTGTTAGAGCAATCATCCACAATGCGATCAAACTGGGTGCAGAAGTCATCAAGTTCGCCATTGTCACCAAATGCTCCCCACTCCATGTTGACACACATACAGCCGTCATCACCCTCCACCAGTTCAATGTTCTGCATTTCCTCCATATAACAGGCATTGGTCCCCGTGCCTGAGTTAAAGACCGGTGGAAAGGTATTACTGGAAGTACTGTCATGTCATGTCAAGTTGAAAACCAGAGAGACTAAGACAACAACAAAAATCACTCACACTGAATTGATTATAATGGCACAATGAGACTTCCACCTTCCAGAGAGGAAGGTGAGGGGTTGACAGACTCACCTACGATGAGTCCCACTTCACATTTGGGGTCCTCATAGCTGCAGGTCATCATGGTTCCCACTGTGTCATTAACCACCGCCACAAAGCTCAAGTCAAATTCCTGGAATCAGTGATAAAGTGATGGGAATCTATTATACTAGAAACATACAGTAGTAGCCTAATTGTTTGCACCAATAACCACCTATGCTTTAAATCCAGAGTCCTAAAAATAACAGATCTGTAGTTTCAAGTAGTTACATATTAAATGTGCTGAGATTCTTCATGTAGTTCAGCCTCTTGCACTCATATCACCAGAGAACAGGATGTGACTTGTAAATACATTTTACTCTGAGGTCACTTTAGCTTTAGAGAATGACCTCATTTTATTATTGTCCTAAGGCAAGTATATAAAATGCATATTTACATTACCTATTTCTGTTTGTTTGTTTTTTTAACTATGATAATCCTTAGTACCTGAACCAGACCCCATAACAATGGAATATATTAAGATGCTGGATTATGCACAGGTTCAAAGGGGATCATGGGCTTAAACTGAAACCCTGAGTGAGCGTTCAGAATAAGAACAAATATATATACTGCACATGTAACCAATAGAGGTTTCTTTATTAAACCCTTCAGTAAGTAAGTAAGTAAGTAAGTCAAGTTTATTTTTATAGCACCTTTCACAGATAAAAATCAAAGTGCTTCACAATAAAATACAATAAAACACAAGAAGTCACAATACAAGCAAATTGAAATACAAATAGAAAACATAAACAGCCATAAAATCCTCTCGACTAAGTAAAAGCCTGCTCGACTAAGTAAAAGCCTGCTTGAACAGCAGAGTCTTCAGCTGCTTTTTAAGAGATTCGACAGAATCCACACAATGTAGCGAGAGAGGCAAGTCATTCCTGCTTGGAATGACCGATCCCCTCTAGTTTTAAAATTAGTGCGGGGAACCACTAATAGCATCTGAACTAATGATCTCAGACTACGGGTGGGGGTATGTAGCTGTATCAAATCAGAGATGTATGAAGGAACTTGACTGTGCAAGGCTCTGAAAGTAATGACCAGGATTTTAAATTGAATTCTATACTGGACTGGTAACCAGTGAAGTGGTGCTAAAACAGGCGTGATGTGTGCTCTTTTGTTAATCAGATGTAAGATTTAATAAAATGGTGTATTGTATGGGACAATATAAATAACGTAAAAAGGTTATATTTCGCTGTTTGCAACTTGAGATCTAAGGGAAATAAAAGGAGAAAACAAAGAAAGAGGGGGAATATAGCTGTAGATAAATAACTTACACCGATATAGATGAAACCTTAATCTAGAAAAACAGAATTCAAGATCAGTGTGGCCATTTCAACTCGGTCTCTACTTCACAAGCAATAAAAAGCTGTTTGTAAGCCCCTGTTGCTTGTAAGCCACTTGGGTATACTTTTTTATTATATTCTTCAAGTGTCAACATTCACAGGCAATGTACTTGTGATGCGTTTACTGACCTTCCTGCGGCGGACAGCATCTTTAAGTAACGTGATAACGTCTTGTCCCTCACAGCCGCTGGCTTTGAAACCCTTTGTCCACCTTAGAAGAATGCCCTGGACAAATGACAGTAGTGGTTTGTCTGTGTGACTTTGTTAATTATTAATAATAATCATTTATACTTTATTAATCCCGCAAGGGAAATTAAAATGTGTTCACTCTGTTGTTATAATACACATTACACACAGGCCTGAATTACACACACATGCTCAGTACCTCTACATGCACTAATGGAGAGATGTGAGGGGGCTGCCCATGGAAAGGCGACCCGAGCAGTTGGGGGTTCGGTGCCTTGCTCAAGAGCACCTTGGCAGTGACCAGGAGGTGAACTGGCACCTCTCCAGCTACCAGTCCACCACCATATTTTGGTCCATATGGGGACTTGAACCAACAACCCTCCCAGCCCAACTCCCTACTGACTAAGCTACTGCCATCCCCATATGAATAGAGATGATGAGATAAATGGCACAATTTAAAATCTAAATCTAAAGTTGTTGTGTGTCGCAATGAAAAATACATTCATTAAAATGTTGCCACAATGTGATAATGAACTGCACTTTGCTTTTCTGACGTCTTTGTTTCGGATCAACCTGCAAAAAGAGGGTTGATCAGTTGACTACAGTACTTTCTCCAGTTTGAAACATAAAAGATTTTTTGTTTCGCTACATACTTTTACTTTACACAATATAATGGGACTTATTTTAAAGGCACAGGTCAAAAGTGGTAGCAGGGTTTGGCCTTGCGGTTCCCCAGAGCTTAGTAAGCATTTGCTTGAGTTAGAGGCTTCGTCACTCTTCGTCAGACAAAGATTAGTTTGCAGGGAATCGGCCTTTAACCAAACAACATGACAAATAACTGCAGTCTGCTGAATCTTAGCATACTTGATGAACGTTCTATTTGGAGGGCTGTCCTCTGCCTTTGCCTACTATTTTTAAACTGGAAAAACAAGGCAGCTTGCACAATCACTTAGATAATCCACCAAAACATGTTTCTTATATGAAGCCATGGCTGAATCTTTTCTAATATCAGACATTAGAAATCTAAAAGGTAGTGATTCAGGGTTTAGTTTAAATGCATAGTGTAGAGCTTCTCATTGTTGTCATCGGCTAAACCATACTCCCCATTGTTCAGTGATCTATAACTATATCCTTCTTTCTAAACTCATGCTGATGAAAACCACAGGCTTACTTTACTGCAGTTAAAATACAGGCCCTGGGAACAAACGGTTATTGTTTCTGCCAACTTGAAGCTGCAGTGGGTGGAATGGAAAAAAACCCAGCAAGATTTGAAGTAGAGTGAGACCTCTTCCTGCTGCTCTCCCTCTCGCCTTTCTGTCGCACAGCCCACTTAAATTACAATATGCTGAAAGATTATCATGACATTTTCGCCAAAAAACGCCAAAAGAACAAATTGCCTACAACTTATTGTATTCACACCTGAAGTTCAGGAAAATGTGCAAAAATACAGGTAGATTCATTATGTTATAATTTTCACACTAGTTAAAATGCATAATAAATCAAGCATTACCTCATCCAGTTTGCTTTGATGACAGGGGAAGGAGAATGTAAATCCCAGAGGTAAGGATGCTCCACTCATGCCCATGTATTCCAGAAAGTCGTTGATACAGTACACAATGTGGCTGAAAAGCTGGCACATGAGAGACAGAAGTGTAAAATACTTAAAGCTTTAGGGCCCTATCTTGCACCCGGCGCAGCGCGGCGCAAAGCCCGACGCAAAGCCCGACGCAAAGCCCGACGCAAAGCCTGACGCAAGTGTCTTTGCTAGTTTAAGACCGACGCAGTTGTCAGTTTCCCGTCCAGCGCCCACGTCGTTTAAACAGCAAATGCACCCGCGCCCATCTTTGTGGGCGTGCTGGTCTTACAGGGAGGTGTGTTCAGGTGAATTCTTGGCGTATTGCTATCTTGAGGCAGCGGGAAGTGATCGCGCCGTTGACCAACAAAAACCTGGTCTAAAGTCAATAGCGCAGCATTTCATTGTTATTTTAACAGCCAAATAGTAGAATGCACCTAGGCTCGTGCACAGTGTGCACACTATGCTTGTTACACTCGCACAAAGGGAAGCGCAGCAGCACACAAACATGCAAAAGATTACAAATGAAAATATTAGGGTGCAAATCCGCAATCATAATAGCAATGCGCCAAGGTACAAACGCACCTGGCTTTTAAAGGTAATGGGAGATGTTACGCCCAAAACACACCTATGAATTAATGAAGACACCGAGTACAACCCTTTTGAACCATGCGCCCGGCGAACGGACCCTTTTTTTCCGCCGTCAAACTAGCAAAAGTGGATTTGGACACGCCCGAAACGCACCTGCGCCAGGCGCTTCATGCCGTGCGCTTAGATCGTTAAAATAGGGCCTTAAGTGTGTAGTTGCTGTCTCCCCCATAGGGAATTCTAAGTAACGACAACAAAACTGTCGGTGCTTCCACATGATACAAGCCTTTGGTGATCTGGCATCTTGAATGTAACAGACGTTCATTAATATAAAAAAGTTCCGCACCAAAGCTTTAAATTACTTATCTTTATGCATGCATGCAAAATCACATAAAACAAATTGGTGTTCAATACAATGAACGGTGTTCCACTGTTATGCATTACAATAAACAGAACTCTTTACAACTTTAATAAATAAAAATGCATTGCTTGTAATCATTAGGGCTGGAACCGAATAGTCATTTGATGGTTAGGTATTTGATTTTCAATTTTAGGATTATATAATAAAATATTATATTTTAGAATATTCGTTTCTTTAGAAAAAACACGCATGCAGGCTGAAATTCACTGTGGTATTTTATTGGTTTAAGCTGCCTGCTAAATGTCTGCTAATTTATGTAGCACTACGTCGTCCATCTCCGGCAAAAACGCAGGTCTTTCCTGCTGTGGACAATCATGTAACGTTAATCGGCTATCAGACTCCGTAACGTTACGTTTTACACACTATAAAAAGGTAAAAAACGAAACACATGCACTAAACTGCCCAGGATTTGTGTAACAACAAGCGACTGTGTCCTGCATAACAAAGCTTCACTTCATCTCTCACTTCGTCGTTATTTATTTATTTATTTTCTCTCTTTTTCCATGAAATAAAGCTGCCTTCAAGTGCTGTCGGAAATGTTAGTTTCCCCCGCCGCTGCCGCTACCACAGAAGCTACAAATAATTGCTTTTGAAAAGCACCGAAGCTCAAAAAATGGTATTGGGGACAGCCCTAGTAATCATGCATTTAAACAGATGACTTCACGTCACATTTGCACAATTTCTGACACCCTTTTGTCAGAGGGCCAGTTTCAAACATTGAAAGAGAGGATTTAACTTCACAAACATGACAGAGGTCCCTTAATTCCATCCTTTCAGTTGCTGTAATCACTTATGTAAAATACTAAAGTACTTCAACCCCAGTGATGATTTACCTCTTCCCCTGTGCCCTGCTTAGTCTCCTGTGGAATAGTGTAGATCTTGTGGTGCATGTCCACATTGTGTCTCTTTCCACTTCGCACGCGCACCAGCAGTACCCGAAAGCTGGAGCCCCCAAGGTCCAAAGCCAAGAAGTCGCCATGCTCTGATGAGGACAATAAAGACAAGAATCCCGAACACATACATGAAAGCATTATAGAGAAGAGACAACTGAACTCAATAACAAGTTACGTGGAATGTCTGTTTTTCAACTAAAAGCTACCTGTTCCATCCGGTGTGGCTCTAACATAGGTGGGAAGCATCTTGACGCTTGCCTGCTCATGGGCTTGCTTCGACAGGCCTCGCACCATCTCCTCACTCATTCGCCTCTTTACTTCCAGCAGCTGTTCACGGCTTAAACGCAAGGTGTCGAGAATGCGCTGACGCTCAGCATGTTGAGCGGCAAGGCGGTAGGCTACTGCTGTTACCATGGCTGCACCCTTCCCACTGCCACACTGCGACTGCAAAAAACGCACATCACAGTCCGGCACAAGTCGCCTTACCATCTTGTGGAGCCTCCTGGAAAACCTAGGAAAAGGAGATACATTTTGTTAAATCTGTGTTGTTTTGTAATCACTTTTCACAGTTCTGCAATTTCGCTTGCACAGACAAGCTCATTAAAGTTTAAAGGTATAGAAATGCTGATTTCTGCCATGTTATTTATGATTTACTACTTAAAATGCAATGACATAGCTCACTATAAGTGTAGAACGTTGAGTTGGGAATATAAAAAAACAAAACATCTACATACAGTGAGTGCTTTCCTGTTTTGGTTGTTTGTAGCCCAAGTGTAT